>KK114024.1:24242-119091 GCA_000611955.2 Stegodyphus mimosarum | reverse complement strand
TCCAAGATTGCCTTCTCTGTTGAATACAAACGCCCCTCCTCCCTCAAAAATCGAATCTCATACAGTCAGCAACGAATTGCGAATTTCTTTATGAAAACCCGCACTCTGCCTACAGATTTCAGATTCAATTTCATATCGAAGCGACGCTCTGTAAGAAGTAAGGTCCAGACGTGAGTTACGTCCAGTCTTACTTTCCGATTACCTATACTTAGTAATCCTGAACTACCTTCTTCGCTTTCAGGGGATTAATCGATCTTCAACAGGTACCCTCTCCAGTACTAAGTCTTTCCATTAGCCAGAATCACCTTTTTCCATTCTGCAAAGTACTTCCCCATCCCCATTTGTATCCCATGGTGACACACCGCGACCCGAAATCACATAAGGGGACATTCCAACCATCTAGTGAAGGTGGACCCTAAAAAGGAGGGAAAAAATGACAACGGCTAAATCCGCTCCATTGCATTTTCCATTTAGAACTCTTCTAAAAGAACACAAAGAGCGCAGCTACCCATGTGGAATGTAATTCTCGGGGAGAGGAACAGATACTAGAAAATGAGTCTAATACCATGGAGAGATGGCCGCGAGGCCAAACGATGTCCTTTTACTATGGTGGAAAACAGATAGCAAAGTCATCACTGGCCTTAAGTCTTCGCAAAGAACCAGCACTATATACTGGTTAGTTACGATGGTGATATTTCTTAGATGAACTAAGCTGGGTAATATTTTAGACTTCTTACGCTTTGTGAACTAAGAATTCGTTTCATTGGGAATTTGAGGGAGGGGAGACGAAAATTTTATTTGAACATTTTACTTCCTTGTACGAAGTAAAAAGGAAGTATTGTAATCGCGAAAAATTTCGGGTACCATATTTCAACGAAAATATCTATTTTGACCCCTTTCGAATACGATTTAACGATGTTTTTGAGTGACATCCGTATGTAAGGGCAGAATAAAAGTCTTTTTCCTCCAAAATAATTATAAAACTGATTTAAAATGGATTCGGAAGAGATTTTTTCGTGGCGTCTGTGCGTACGTATGTATGTATGTATCTCACCTAACTCAAAAAGAGTAACCTCAGAACGTTGAGATTTTGTATATAGAGCTACAATAACATGTAGATGTGCACCTCGCATTTTGGTTGCAATCGGCCGCACCAAAAGTATATATATATCCACTCTGTTATTCGGCTCAATGAGCTCAGTTTCTTTATTCTTATAATTTTGTAAATTGCGCATTTTTTTGCTTTAAAAAATGATTGAATTATGTTACTGTTAATTTTCGGTTAAGATTTTTATACCCCTAGTTAACCTACATGCAATAATTTTGGAATTACCAACAATTTAAAAGTTTTTTAAGTGCGGCTAAGCCTAATTATTGGTTATGATAGCGGCCATATTTATTTACATTTGAAGCTCAGCAGAATAGTGGATTTGTTGCCAATCTAGAGAAACTAAGCTCTGCAACAACAAAGTAACGTCTTTGATTATTATTACGAATTAAATTATGCTCGATTCATTCATTTCATTATCATTTAAGTTATTAGCTGGTTTTTGCTTGCAAATTGTAATTTTAATTGTAAAAATTGTCTTTTTTATTGTTTTAACTGTACTTGTTTTATGTTTTTCTAATCTTTCAATTTTTAATGAAAATATTTTGAATTTTTATGTATTTTTGCCTTACCGCGAAGTGAGAACTAATTAGTAACGCATGCGCATTAGGTAAGCGGCGCTGAATCGTCTGTGGAAAAACTGTTCCTTTTTTTATTTGTTTAATTTCTTTTATACATCGTTTTAGATTTATTATAGTACTTGAATAGAACTTGCGGTCATTCTTCAGGTGCTATAATTTTTGCTCACTCTGAGTTATAAAATGAACGAGACGTAACACTGTTAAGTGAACCTAGCGCCGAAATATGGCTACGGTAAATAAATATTGTGAACTTTAAAGAGTGAATTTATTCTATTGTGGTTTATGCGTTATCGGCGAAGTAGATCTAATTCAAAATCCGTTAGCTCTTAATTCAATATGTTTAAATGAAATGCAGGAAAATTGCGTATAATTTAATATTCCGTACAAGGAAGTCATGTGGTGTACACATCAGATTTTTTTTACCTCTAAGTTAACACAGGACTACAGGCAACGCGCGTTAATGTCTACTGAATTTGATATTATAATGGTTCAAAAATCTGGTGATAAGGTTTAATTTCTTTTCTATACTGAAACATTTATTCAAATTTAAAATATTTTTGCATAAATTTTAAAAGTAGCCAGGTACACTTTCGTTTCAACGTTTTAAAATAAATAACGTTGTCTTAAATAACAGTTATTTTAAATGATTGTGTCAAATAATACCGACTTCCTGGCTAAAGCCAAATTTTGACTTTATTTTGGAAAACTTGCGAAAGCGATCGAAAGTTTTTCGAAATAATGAGGACTGCATTTAAAATTAGAAAACTAATTCCGGAAGGCAAATTTATTTCTGCGGTGCGTTGTTGAACAATATTTGAGTAATGAATCAAAAACAATTAAGTTAAACATTTATGTATGCGTACCTAATTGAAAATGGAAATTGAACGATCCAGTTTTTCGTATGCCTAATTTATTGAATTTCTTTGCCTTTGTGATCCTTAATGAATCCATAAGAAAAGCAGCTCCGTTTCAATAGACCCACGAATAACGGATAAATGTCGTGTCTTTATAAAAGGTTCCAGCGCATGCGCAGATTGCACCCGGGAGACATTAATTACATCCATCCACTGCTTCAGCAATATTCTAAACCACTCTCCCTCCCCTCCGCAGGAATCGTGTGAAAGTGTGATAACTGCACAAAGCCAAGTGAAGTGTGAAGGAAAAAGGGAAACACTACTCACTCCTAGATGGCGTTTTTTATTATTCCCCCTCATCTCTCTCCTTCTGCTGCTCCTCAAACAAAACTGCCGTTTTTCATTTTCGCCGGCGTACCACACGAAGATGCTGGAGTGTTTTTCCCCCCTCCTTTTTTTTCTATCCCCGTTCCAGCCACTTGTTTGAGAATTATACGGCCGATAAGAGTTCAAAAGAACATCACCCCCTATTCATTTTTTTTCTTTTTATTCTCAGACTGCGTCATATTCAACTTTAGCGAGGGGTAGTCTAAAGGCTGGACACACCGACCAAAGGCATTGGTGTGTCCAAAATAAACACCGGGCGCAATTTCAAGATGTTTGGGGGGTCCGTGGGAAATTATTGTAGCACTTGAAAGTGTACGACGGGCACACAAAAGGAGGATGTGTCAACATTCGAGGCACGGGAAGTAAATAAGGCGGAGGCTTTGGTGCGATTCTCATCCCCCTTCTTACCATCTGCAACGGAACGGTTTGTTTGTGTTGTAAAAGATTCCAATTTAAATTTTTAAGTCTACCAACGATTTTTTTAGGATGGTAGTCTGGGAAAGCCAAAATTTAACAGAAGGCCCTGCGAATTTGTTTTTTTTTTCTTTATTTATTTTTAAAATCTCGTAGCTTAAGTTTCAGGCAGAATCACGAAAACGTTTTTGTTGCAATGGCAAAGGGAAAATACAACCGTGGCGGAAAATTGATTTCATATTTAACATTTCTCGGTACTTACGTAAAACCCGTCGACCATTTTTGTGTATTAAAGAAAAGACGCCAAACTACGCGATTTTTCGCCAAAAATGGAAAAGTCTTCTTAATAGTCTTCTTAAGTCTTTTTAAATGGAAAAGTCTAAATAAGAATCTGATATCTTTCAGATTTTATATTACGCCAAAATGGCTTTTTCTAAGGATTGTGTTATTTTTATTTATTAAATATGATAGTTTTCGCAGTTAAACCATAAAATTCAGTTCAACAGCAATATCACAAAATAATTAAAAAAACAGTACATCTTTAGAATTTCAGTCTCGCTGGAGATAATTCCCCCCTCCTCGTGCAGTGTTGCCATTATTCGCTTTGAAATAGTTAAGTTTGCTAATCAAAAATTCATCCAAGTTTTACAAAATATGAAATAGATAATAAAAGAAATTCCAAATTTGGGCTTCCAGATGCCTATATTCGAGTGGCGGACTAAGTTATTCAAAATTTAATGTCTTTAGGTATCGTTTTTTCACAGTGCAAAAAAACATAATTCATGCAGATTTTTCATTATTTAATTTCTATAAATATAACGCAGGGCTCGAATATTTCGTGGCAGTACTTCGAAAAATGAAACGGCGTTTATAGTGAACCAACGCAAATACCAAAACGAAATTAATAGCCCTTTTGGACAAATTGCCCCTTTGGGCTAATGAACAAAAATAATATAATTAATAAAAATCTTGTAGAGAAAGAGACCAATGCCTTTATCTTTTCTTTAGATTTACAAAATAATTAACATGGGCTCTTTTTCGACCAAACTACAAAATTACGCTTTCCTCGAACTAGTTAAGTTGGAGATGAAAATATCCCGCATAGTAAAATGGCCTCTGAAAGGGAAATACAAATGTGACGTAATCAAAATGTCAATTCAATTCTGACTTAACAGACACGACAGAACGCTCGTAAGCTAAGAACTCCAGGGGAAGGGTGAAGAGAAAGACCGGGGGGAATGAGTGACAACCTGTTCTCCCATCCCACCGTCTGGTATCTATAAAAGGCACGTGCCATCCTTTGGGCTAATTAAAAAAAAAAAAAGATATGGTGGGAAAGGGATCTCCAGTTTCACCCCGCTAAACCCTTTAGAAGCCAATAAATTCTCAAACGAGTTATGGGTACAGCAAAGGTTTTTCGTTTCAATTATTCTCAACGGACAGAACACTTACGGGAAAGATCTGTTTGTGGGTGAAACTATAGTGCTCGTTATAAATGCATTCATTCACCCCTCCTTCCCCTGTATATTTAATCTGCTTTTTGTGAGAAGTCGCACCAATCTCGGTAGTAAAGGGAGAGGTGAAGGAAGACAGGAGGGGGAGGAAAAAAAAGGGTTCGAATTTCGGAGTGAATAAAAGCGGTGGTGGTGTCGGAGAAAGCTAATATTTATTGCAAAAGGATAGCGGCTAGTCATATTTCTGATAAAAAATAGATGATGAAATGAAGTAATATAATAATACATTCATTTATGCATGTTTTAGTATACATAGTTGCATCAGAATTAGTCAGTTTCCAACGCAATCGTACTTTGGAGCAAATATGGAGAAACGTAGGACAGGAAACATTGTGTTAGCTTGCACTCTACATTAAGATTAATTGGGAGTAAAGCCATCAATATATTAACTGTGACTTCCCAACGTAGAACATCTTACAGGCTCGAAAATAACAAAATAAATACAATTCTTCAGAAGTACACCGGTTGTCCATTAAAACCTTTTATGGATATCACGTTAAGTACCACTTCCGATTGTCCAATTCTACCAAAATTTAAGTACCACTTCTAATTGTCCAATTCTACCAAAATTTAAGTACCACTTCCGATTGTCCAATTCTACCAAAATTTACGTACCACTTCCGATTGTCCAATTCTACCAAAATTTACGTACCATTTCCGATTGTCCAATTCTACCAAAATTTAAGTACCACTTCCGATTGTCCAATTCTACCAAAGAACTTCTTATAGGAATAAACCCGGAAAACAGAAAATTTTTATATAAGAGTTATCGTAGACGAAGAAATCCTCACACATATACACACAAACATTATTGTAAAAATAGTCAAAACATTTTGTGGTGACCCTAACCCCTCACTACCGAACTTTTGAACCGAAAGCGTTACTTCCCTTATTTATGTATATGTTACTGGTAAAATTTGAAATCCGGCATTCTATAGAATGCCTAGGAATTGCATAAAATGCCTAAAACTAGCCGACAAGGTATGAAATGATTCACATTTCAAACATTTCCTAGGCATGCTATAGGATGCCAAATGACAAACCGGCAAAGTATAAAATAAATTTCCGATTCGTTTTTAGGAACCGAAATTACTTACCAGAAATTTTGGTTTCTCGAAAGAAGTAAATGACGTAAAAAAGCTAAAATTACTATTGAGAAGGAACAACGGAACTATTGGATGTTGAATTGCTAGGATGTGATGTTTGTAGAAAGCAAAAATGCATTCATTTACCCCGTTAAAAGAAAGCGTCAGTACTATACAGTATTACGTCACGGACGCTGAGCTATTTTTCGTATTTCACGAAAACTCATTCGATTACTGCATACGAACAACGTGACAAAATGTTGAAAGAAATTTCCAACCACATATAAAAACGTTACACGTAATAATATTGAACTGTACAACCACATTTGTGAGCCCTGCAAAAAAAGGGGGGGTTAAAAAGGGCATTGATGTGAAACTTATGATTGTTTCTGAATTTAATTTCCGTTGCCAGGTAAGATCTTATTGATTCCCAGTCTGAGCCAAATAGAAAATACAAACTTATTTTGCTGTATCATCTCATTATTTTCTTTTACATATTTTGAATAACAGATTCTTAATGGCACTCTCATTAATTTTTCAAAGTAGCATTTCTATTTTTTGAGGAATGAAAGTCTTTTAAATAATAGCCTTATCATAATCTTTTTTGTATACTTTGCCTAGAGCATTTGTCATTCTATAAAATGCCTAGGTATTATATACAACGCCTAGGGAAAGTATGTAATGATTCTCATATTTCATACTTAAAACGTTCGGCTTTATATAGAATGCCGTCGGTTTATTGTTTGGCGGTAACATGTATAACTCGGGTGGTCAAACTTCATGTGAGTAAGAGCCACATACTCGAGGGAAGTTTGAGAGCAGCAAATCGATTTTCTGAAAGCCACAATTCCGTATTTAAATAATTTTAAAAGCAGCTAAACAAGTTTCAAATGGAAAGAAAAGTCTCATTCTAAACAATTATTCAATGACAGTTTGCCCTGAGCATATGATAATGCGTCGAAGACAACATGAAGTTTTGTGATATGTGTCTTTTGTTTTCTCTTATTACAGCTCTCAATGAGGTGAAAAAGTACTCCTCCAGTTTTCATACGCTCCGATTCTTCCGCGATATTTTTATAGACTCATTAAGGTATCTTGAAGCAAAAGTCGTGAACAAATGCGCAGTGCCCTCTCCGGGATTCGAACCCTGGAACTCTCCAATACGCATCGAGTATGCTTCCAATTGCACCACGATGGCATGCGGAAAGGGAAGAAATACTTAATATACTCCCCCCTGTTAAAGGACGAGTGGGGATGAGGGTACCCAATATCCAAATCCTGGCGGCGACGAATTATCGTCCACCACCTTTTAGTTCGGGCGCCCAATTGTAAAGTCATCGGGATTTTTGATGCCGGAGACGAAAAATGAGCAGCACCATCGCCCGGACTCGAATCCTGGAACTCTCGAATACGCGTCGAGTCTGCTTCCAGTCACACCACGAAGGTATGAGGAAAGGAGGGTGAAAATACCTTAAACTTTCAGGTAAAAGTTGATTATTACAGATTTGTAATGTTCATGAAATTCCGGCATCCATAAGCAAATCTGGCTTTTGAAGATATTCTTTAATTAAATAATAATTAATAATAATAATTAATAATAAAAATTGTTTAATCGGAATGTGCATAATAATTTCATTTATATTTTTAACGTTTTTAAACCGCATTACTCAGTTTCTTAATTAAGGAGAAATAAAATAATTATATGTTTGGACATTGATGAGTTTAAGATTATTTAATTTCCTTTTACAAAATTATTAGTAAACTAATTACTTTCGTTCGGATATTAAGCAATTTTAGTTTACCGTATTTCATACATGTATCTTATTCGTATAAGAGCAGTATCACTCGCCTGCAAAAGCCGCAAGCGAATCGCGAGAGCTATGCAAAGGCCAGCTTAGGTATATAACGTTGGCGGGAAATAAACATAAATTAAAGTCTGTTGTGGATACTATAAGCTTTCTTTTTACGGCCTTTGAAATTCACAGATTTTTTGCTGCATTTCACGTCAACTTATTTCTATGAATTACGCTAAGTTAATTAACCGATCGCTCGAGGCAAGTCGAAAATAACATCAAAAGTTTTGAAATTAATGTCCTATCAGTTTCTGTCGTACGAGACTCAAACTTATAATTTTATTTTCATAACGTGTGAGAAACTTTCCCAACTAGTGTACGAAACCCGGAGTTAAAGTTAGATTTTGTTATTTGTCGATTATTAAAAATTAAAAAGAAATTGACATTGCCGAAGAATGAATATTTTTGTCATTTAAAATACTTTTGATATTGGAAGTATATGATGACAACTATAGATCGCGAAAATAAAGGCTGGGTAAGAATTTTCAACCGGGTGCCTATATCTGGCAATGCCAAATATACATACATATATCTATATACGTAAAGAGGTTAGGTTAGGTTAGGTTATTCAATTATGGCAAAGCGCACGAGGGCTATCTGCCTAAAGGGAGGGATGAATTCTTGGAGGACTTTCTAAGGGAAACTGGCTCGTATACACGTTACACATGGAGAAAAACACGAAAATGCCCATGCAGCCAGCCCGTTCGCGAGATTCGAACCTCGGACCGAACTACCAGTGTTCAGCGCCTTTACCGCTCGGCCGCCTGGTGGGCCATTATATACGTAAAGAAGAAAGTTTGTTTGTCCTCTAATAACTCAATCACTACTATAGCTATCGTCACGAAATTTTCTACAATTCTTTTCTGGACCCTGGAAAAGGTCGACGTCCACCTTTTAAAAGAAAAGTAGATAAAATCAGAGCTATTATTAAAAACCCGGAAAAATGGTAATTTTCGCCTTCCTTTATCCGAATGGCAACAGTCTCGCAAGCTGGAAAGGAAAATCTGCTTTATTTCGAAAGTTGTTGCCACTGCTCGCTTTCAAATCCTAGAGTTTGTTAATAAAAAACTTCCATGAAATAAAAATAGCATCGCCAAACATTAAATACATTACTCCCAATTCCAAAAATTCGTGGGAGGCCATTTCGACCATTCCCATCTTCGTACGACTTTAGTCAGACGAAATAGTCATTAAAAACTCTGAAAACACTAATATTCGCACTCGCTTTTCCGAGTGGCAACAGTCTCGCGCGTTGCAGATACAAATGCTCTATTTCGAAACGTGTTGCTACTGCTCGCTTTCAAATCTTAGAGTCTATTAATCAAAAATTTCCACGTTTTACAAAATGTATACATATAAAGAAGAATGTCTGTGTTTGTTTGTTTATTCGCGTTATTGATTTCTGATCAATTAGGATCAAATTTTTGCCACATTTAATCGTCTAAAATTGAATATAGGTGAACTATTGGAAGGATTTGAGCTTTTACGACCATTTGATTAGAAAGACGAAAATCATTAAAAACTGCGTGCCATTGTTGCTGATATAATGAGAGAGAATTAGTTTATTTTTCTATGGAAATTTTTTATGTGGGTTCCATATCTCATCAGACTGAAAAATTTATAACTATGAATCTTATTTTTTTGCATCTTTATTAGAGAAGGATTACAGCGGTATCGTTCTCTCTGTTGTTAGATGCATTACTCTCAATCTAACTAAACTGGCTTCGGGTACTTTAGCTAGTATAAATATAATTTCAAACGTTCTACGGCTAATCGTTCTAGAGTTATGCTAGATTCATAGTACCGATTTCCCGAAAAAATCCATTCTAAATCAATTTCACAATCCGTTTTAGGAAAAAGGTGTGAATTATTCTGTCAGGACGTACAGATGTCACGCAAAAAAGTCATAAGGGATATTTCCGTTGAATTACGATACCCGAAATTTTTCGCAATTACAATATTCCCTTTACTTCACGCTAGGAAGTTAATCTCTACATATAATAAAACAAAGAGTGTGTGTGTGTCTGTGTGTGTCTTTCGTTCGTGTTGCGAGTAAGCTAATAGGACTCAGGGCCAAGAAATTTGGTACATAGGTGTATCTACACAAGAGCCAGTGCACCTCGAAGCGATTTTTTTTACATAGTCGTGAAGCGTAGACACTTAACTATTTTACGAACTTAAAATAAATTTCGTATTTCAATAAATCGATTAAATACGAATTTATTTAGGAAGGTGAGCTTAACACCTTTTCGGCGGAATTTTTTAAAAAAAAACTTATTTTAAAAAATGTGCCGTTTATTTTCCTTCGATTTTTGGACACGTTGAACTTTAATCCTTTCGACTCCTTTTAAAAAAGGAATTTTGGAAAAATAATAATATTTTGTATTTTTTTTAAATTTTTTAAATGAAGCTTCCGAATACACTTCTCACATCTCAGATATTTTAAAATGTAGTTTTGGCAACAATTTTCCTTTCTTATTGTTGTTGATAGATTTTTGATGAAATTGCATCATTTTGAATAGTTTCATTCTTTTAAAAATTTCGGTTTGGCAACAATTTTTCATCGTATTTCTTATGTTACTGTTTTTAAGAGACTGAAAAGTTTAAGAAATTAAAAAGTTGTTTCTTTTTGCAACGGTAAATTGTTTAATTACTTTATTAGGATAATTAACATTTGTATCGAGGGATATTGCTTATTTCATTGTAATATTATGTTTTAATTACATATAATTTTAATTATAAAAAAGTTTTGCATGATATTTTTTAATCTGTTTAAGTTCTTAATTTGTTTATACCATTTGAATTCTTAAGATTTTGCAAAGGGAAGTTGGTTAATTTATTTATTAAGATAATTAATATTTGTATTAAGGGATATTGCTTATTTCGTTGTATGCTTTTTATATGTAATGCATTTTTAACTGAATTTCTTTTTCCGTTGTTGTTTGTTTCTTTTTCGATAAAATTGTTCTGCAGAGTAAAATTCTGTGCAGTTTTCAAATTTAATGTTTGGTGTTCTCTTTAGGCATTTTTCTGGTACACTTAAAAGCCAGACGAAGGCTGGCCGCGCAGCGGCTAGTAATATAATAAATTAAAATGTAAGTCAAACATTTATCGTAAATTTAAATTATAAATGATCAAATCATTTTGAGAAGCTTGAGAAATCAAATTTAATAAAAATCAGTATATATAGGTTGGTGGGAGATGAAGAAAGAAAATTTTAGCAGCAGATTTAGAGTGATATACAAAAGTCTTGAAGTAAAGCTCATCGCTCTTTCTGCGAAAAATGAAATAAGCAGTAGCAGATAAGTAGCATTTTCGGTAAAATGCTTTTTCGAGATCAACGATACGTTTTTTCGTTCCTATCAAAAGGAACATCTACTGAAGTTCGCTCACTACAAAAGTAAATCGTTATTTTTCATTTTGTTCACTCGGAAAAGAAAAAAAAGGAAAAAAAAGTCACAGCTGTATTTTCCTTTCTTCTTTCAGTTCTGCATCTAAAAAATGTAAAAAATATAAGTTTTTATACCTAACTTCTCATAATAGAAGTTCTTCTTACGCTCTAACATAATAAGAGCAGACCATCCCCCCCATCTTTTTTGTATTGTTACTTAATCTCCCCCCTCCTCTTCTAGCTCCATCTTACGGCACATACGAGTATTACAAAAAAGGGAGCGGCGGTTGCCACACGAAGAAGAAATGATTATAAACATCTCACGCTTTTTAACGCTGGGTTAGCAGCACGCGCTTTGCTGTATCAAAACTGAAATCTGGCAACCGAAATAAAAGCTCTAGTTTCTTTAGTCTTCTTACACCGCATGGTAGAAGAATACCGTTCTATTCTTTCTCTAAAATTAAATAAAATATAAAAATTAGACGAAACCGTAATGAAAAAATCTGTTGTTGGCAACAGATGACCTCCCGACAACTCCATGTTTTAAATAGCAACGAGCTTTCTGTAGCACTTCCGGCTGATCGTTTGTAAACAAAATCTAATTGGTTGTTCCAGTAAACTGAAAAAAGGTTTTTTACTGGAAATTTAGGATTCTATTTTTATTAGGTATGCGTAATTTTTGTTAGGTATTCTATTTCTATTAGGTATGCGTAGCCATGCGTAAAATTTGATTTTTCTAAATTTATACCAACATAATCGAATGCTTGCCCGTTTATCTTTAATGAAAAATCTGATGTGTACACCACATGACTTCCTTGTATAGAATACTATATTATACGCAATTTTCCTGCGTTTCATTTAAACTTATTGGTTTGAATTAAATCTACTTCGTCGATAGCGCATAAACCACAATAGAATAAATGCACTCCCTAAAATTCACTATAATTGTTTACCGCAGTGACACACTGCCGCTAGGTTCACTTAACAGCCTCACGTACATGGTCACGTACATGGTCTGAAGAATTACCTAATTGTTGCCACACGTTCGATTCAAATACAATGATAAATCTAAAACGATGCATAAAAGAATTTAAAGAAACAATATTTCCAAGACGATTCAGTACACAAGGGCGTTAATTTAACTGAAAGAGAGTTTTAAATTGCTCGATTATCATTTTACTAGATAAATAGTTAGGAATCTGCGCTCCAGTGTTACTAACGAATACAACATTACCTTCGATTTCAGTTTTCTCTTCCACTTTTTTTTACAATATTTTATGGATGTTGGAGTAAGTAGTTATTTTTTTTATTAAAAAAACAACATTTTGCTTGTGTTTCACACTGCAAAGTTTTGGGTTTATAGCATTATCTAGGTGTACCACTGGAATATAAATTGCAACTTTCTTTTAAATGTAAGCTTTAACGAAAAACTAAACTATGGAAGTCAGCTAGAAAAAGAATAATGTGCCCCCAGCTGAGCACCTATTTCCCCCTTTCTCCCTTCTAATCTACTATCTACCAATACGTATTTGGACACCCGTGATAGAAAAGAAAAAACAAAATTTAATCATATTCAACAACTGCCACCACGAACGGCAGTTACAACTTCAGCTCTCCTGGGTATGGTTTCCACAAGTCCTTGTACGGCGATTATTAGCATTTTCTCCCACTTCGCTTGCATGCAAAAAAAAAAGATGAAAAAGATGCAAGTTCCTTCACCTATTTGTACAATTGTTGCAGCCCTTAATTCGGCTATCCAACTCGTCTTAGAGTTCTTGACAGGATTGAGGTCTGGCAGGTCTCTGGACAGGTCAGTCCATTCGGTTAACCACATTGTGACCATATCAATCCATGGTGGACCTCTCAACATGACAGCTGACGTTGTCATCCTGAAAGTAACATGGGTTTTACGGTTCTGAAAGTAACCGTAAAATTGTCACAACATACGAAGCACATTGCCATCCAAAATAGTTCAGTCCTCATCGGCGTTGAGCTTGCCATGAATTTCGATGAAGGGTCCCAGACCATACTAGAAGGCGGGGTTGGTTGTTATCCCTCGAGGGCGAATTTTCGGAACCGACCGCTGGTGGTAGGAGACCGGGGTTTCGATCTGAGATGTGGGTGCAGCTGCCGGGGTGAGTGAAGCTCTACTTTAAAGCCCCTCCTCCCCCAGCTCAGTATCTGCCTCCTCGTGGGCCCCGCTATAATCAGGTCGGCTTCGGCTGGCCTGAGCTAATGATGTTGGGCAACATCCCTGGGGATTGATTGGATGGAATTTCCGGAACCGACCATTTATGGGAGGTGACCCGGGGTACCAACCAGGGAACTGGCTAGACTTATGTCTAGATAGCCTCGATCTTTGCGGAAGGTAAACTGTTTTCAAGGGACTAGAACCATCGTATATTCGGTGGTAGGTGCAGGCTTGGCAGAGACCCTACCGGTACTGTCTTGTCCGTGACCCTGGATCTGGGGACGTTACATGGTTGATATCGAAGGCTGTCCGAGGAAGGATGGTCTCCCCTCGGTCCGCGCAGAAGGATGGTCAACTTTGTGACTGTACTTGTGAATTGTTATACATTGTGGAGGGAAAGTGGCGACTTCGTTCTTAACTTGAGATTTTTCTGGTGTTGGGGTAACCGGTCTTGTGAATCGATTCGTTCGGTCACCCGTCGGACTCCACCAGCTGCATTGGATTTAGTCGCTGTTTGTCGACCGGGGTAATGGCGCGCCCTTGGTCAGTCTCTGGCGATTAGTCCTTTTTAACTTTGGATGAAAAACCAAGAGTTTTCCGGGCCGAAGGCTCTTTCGCTAGTAAACAGTCCATACTAAGAGAAACATTCCCAAATCACAATTCCACCTTTGTCGAACTTTACTGAAACTAACCAATATCCTTCCATTCGAACGGTAGAGGGTGAACCTTGATTTGTCGCTCCAGAGAACTTGTTTTCACTGATCTACTGTCGACGTACTTTGCACCACATTAACCGAGCAGCGCGGTTGGACTTTGTGATCAAAGGCTTATAAGCGGCAGTACCACCAAGACAACCAAGCAGATGTTCTTCCTTACGGATGGTATTCGTCACAACAACACTCCTGGATGCCTGTTGAAATTCCTGAAGTTATGCGGACCATCGTTTGGGTACCGTTTTTCCGAAATTCTCTGGACAGCACCCATCGGTCTCTTATCTCCCAGTT
Organism: Stegodyphus mimosarum; assembly: GCA_000611955.2. Taxonomy (NCBI): domain Eukaryota; kingdom Metazoa; phylum Arthropoda; class Arachnida; order Araneae; family Eresidae; genus Stegodyphus; species Stegodyphus mimosarum. Next base: position 104,709 of record KK114024.1, on the reverse strand, counting down.
TCGTGCGTCTACAGACTCGGGGCACATTCCTGCAAGCACAGTTTATCTTCCCCTTCTGAATCACATAGGTCACTGTTAATTTTGGGCAATTCAGCTCGCTAGATATGCCCCCTAAGCATCTGCCACTTCTGTGATATCCGACGATTACATCTTTCTCGAAATCAGATTAACTTTTGCACTTCTGGCATCTTGCATTAGACTAATGCTAATATTTCCTACACGATAATGAATGGTGCAGGGTGCGACCTATATCAAGACCGTAGATATCGGCATTTTGTATGGGTGTCCAAATACTTATTGATAGATGGTGTATTTGTATCGGAACACAAGAGGAGTTTTGTTTAATTTACAATGACTGATTTCTTATGGGAAAACATAGAATCCTCAGAAGGAATTTCTAATGGAAACTGGATGGTATTCGTTTTAAATGCGAAGAGGTTATGGAAATCCTATGCAGCCAGCCTGGTTCGTTGGAAACGAAACAGGGACGAAATACCTTTGCTTGAAGATCTTATGCATTTGTGGATTTTAATTTTAAAAAGTGGCCTCTTTAGAGCCTCCAACTGCTTTACTTAATGTACAGTTAGAGCTAAAGCTTAAATTAAGTTCGAGCCTAGTTAAGGCACTTCCCAATTTCGGAACGAAATTGCAATTTAAGAGGAGCCTCAAAATAACCCCAGCTCGGGTATTTTAATTAAATGTTTAATGTATCTGTTATTAATTAAACTAAATTTATGAATTTTATATTCCTTTACATTTTAATTTCAGTTAAACATTTTTTCTCTTAGTTTTATTTACCTTACCTCTTTTTAACTTTATTTACCTTATTAGCCTTCCATAAGACTTCAACGTAACAAATACCGAGTCCCCGAGTTTAGGAGCCTCGAAAGAGGTGGAAAAATCTCAGTTTTCTGATATCGGAGATTTTATTTAAAAATAAATTTAACAATTAAACTTCGCTAACGATACTTATATTTTTTCTTTTCAAGGCGTGTTATTATTTATCATACTAGAAAGATTAATAAAATCAAAGCATGAACAGAATTGTTCATAGTAAATGCTAATTCACTTTCATTGAGTTATTCTGATGCATGTACAGTATGTGTCATGTACTTAATGTTCTTGTGACTGTCTTGTATAGCTAAGACGATCATTCTCAAGGTTGAAACTAATAAAAATATGATTTGCGATGAAGTATAGAACAAGAAAGCTTCACCAGTTAATCTGCTCTCAATTTAGAATAGTTTAACCTTCATAAAATAATAAATTTACTTCCATAACAGAATTTTATAATCCAAGTGCAAAAATAAAGTATACTGAATAATTTGCTAGCAAATATTTCATCTTAATGACATTTCCCATTTTCATATTCCGCTCTGTATGACGTCAAATATCTTCAGACGTCATTAACTTAACAAAACTAAAAAGGAATCAAACCACATCAGCAAGACATAACAGGACTTTACGAGAACAAAAAACAGCATTTAATACCACACATCACGAGGCATTTAATCGAAACTGTTTCGCTCGATTAAAGCGTATAAAGTTATTTGAATTTTTAAGAAAATATTCACCATAACTGTAAGAAATGGTCATGTTTAGAGAAAATAATAAGGAGCCCCATTATCGCCAGATACACGGGCAACCAAGTTTCTAGCTACAGCTCTGGTTCCAGAACCTCTAATTAAAAAAAATTAAAGACTAGTTAGAGCATTTGAAAACTGGTATTTATAGTCTTTGCTTTCAGTTTTCAAAACTGGACATATCAGATTAAAAAGGGGAGGAAATTATGATTGATTACTATATAAGTACTCTTGACCAAGGTGAAGTTCACTGTAGAAACTCCCTTTCTAAAAGATCAGCGGATATTTTTATTCTCTTCCTCCTTCTTAAAAGGAGACTTAGGAGGTTTCAAAATAATTAAAATTGCAAAATTTCAAACAAAAAATACTTTAAACATCTATCGAACAGATAGAATAATGTCCCGAGAACGAAGCACAAGAACCGTTTCTGAAGTACTTGTGGAACCTAGAACATTTGGAATAAGCATACGCACCTGTTGAGGCGGTTTAAGGTCGAATGAGGCCATAGAAAAAAATAGGGACTAAACAGAGGGATCGGGATACGCCCAGGGATTACAGTGAGCACCTGCTCTCGTAATTCTTGATCGAATGTCAGCATGGGCGTGTAAAGAACTGAAGCACGTTATTATTCTATAGGGTATTTCGAACATGGGGCGGAGTTTTTGCAAGTAACTTCTAAATCACTTCTTATTCACTTAGGATAGAAATAAATTTCAGGATTACAGTTGCACAGCAAAAGTGCAAAATAGTGACTGTGTTACCAAGGGACCAATGCCTGAGTAAAAAATAAAATAGAAACTGCGTAAAAATCTGCGTCCCAAATCTAATATTTTCTTAAGATTAATAAAATGATTCCCAGCTGGGGGTGGGAAGGGAAAATTCTTAAGAAATATAGCAAATATCTGAGTCATTTAGATGTAAGAAGACGTAATTTTCTTAATGGTAACTAGCAGCCCAGGAATCCTTTCTAAATTCAGTCGAGAAAAGCAAGAAAGTAAATGCGACAAAATAACTTGAAATGAGTGACTTTATTCATATTTGAAATGAGTTAGAGGTATTAAGATATCAAAACGGCACGCAACTAGATGTTTCTACATTTACCGTTAGAGAATTCACAAAATAATTTTAAAATACAACACTTTCTATTCAGTTAATGTCCGAAATTTTTAAATAGTTACCTCACTGACAAATTTTAGTTTTTGAATTAGCCGATGACGTAATTTTCAAAATTAAATTTTTGATCTGTTGGGGATGATATGATTTTTAATTTGTTGTATGGAACTAAGAATTGCATTCTTTTACCACATATTTTTTTTACCTGAAGAAAATATTAAAATTTCCAAAGCGTTTTAAAACAGATTCGACATGTATTTTTTATGATGCTATCAAAGATTTCATAGAACAAAGGAAAATAAAGTTACCAAAAATTTTAAATAGTTTTTAAAGCCAATGAAGCAATATATCTTTCGCTATGATCTTTGTCGTTTTGTAATAGAAGGTGGTCTTTAACACTATCTTCGAGGACTGCTTAGATTGGTTATTTGAATATGCAAAAACACGCGAGGTGATCTGGATGCTTTCGTGGAGTATTTCTTAAGAAAATGTTTTCGTATTTCATGTAAAACCAGTATCACATCTACAGATTATTCTAAGCAGCGCTTCGAATGAAATATTTCCCGAAATTTTTGTTCGGGATATCTGATTGTCTGAATGAGGCGGAAAACAGGTCTTGGGAGATATCGTAGTACGTTTTAAGCGAAGCATTTTTAGCTCAGCTTCAAAAAGGTCTTGCGCACTTACCCGGGAACGCTAGTTCCAACGAACACATTAAAGCTTCCTTCCAATGGTAGGAGATAGATATAGTAAGAGTTATAGACAGGAGTTTCTCCTAATAATTTCTTCTAGCTTCACGCTTCGTTAGATGTGATAATGACATTATGCATCGAGAAAACACAAAACCTAACCACGTAGGCAGCTCGGTCGCTCGGAGCAGACTAACTACTAGTATTCAACAGTTTTAACCGCTAGGCGACTGATAGGGGATATATAAAGGCTGAATAAAGTGGCACATTATAATAATAAATTAAGAAATTACATTTTGCTGACGGCCGAAAATGAAATTTTTTTTTTATGCAACGTTTACACCTAGCACTAATAATCAGAATATATTTCATTTAAAACAAAATAATTGTAAGTGGTAAAAACTTCATCTGAAAGTCATTCAGATGTTTAATGAGAAACAAAAAGGTACTGGTTGCATAATTTTTTTGCCTATTTCCAAATAAATAAATAAAAATAAGAAATGGCAAAGAAATTCACTCACTCTTCAAAAAATCAATTTCATAAACAAAAGCCTCATCCGCTTCAATAGGAAAAATGCCCCCCCCCATTTTTTAGAATTCAGACTATGCTAAAATTACACTTCCATTTAGATCTCACAGACAAGAGCTTAAATTACGCCGGTACTTCTCAGCTTTAGGGATAAATCATAATTCTACGCGGAGCCCTAAATAAGAAAGCTGTGACACTTCTTTTATGTAACTGAACAAAATTTCAGTAGAAATTTCATTCCGAAAATTTTATTTAGTAATAAAATTATGTTAAAAATCGCTTCGTACTTTATTAAATTGTAGAGTTCTACACTCTAACTCTTGTGTGAAATTTGGAAAATAACTTCACAGAAGAAGGGTTAAAACTACCTTTTATTACACTCTAACTTATTTACAATGCGTCAACTTGACGCTAACATACTACGGCGGTAACTAAAACAGTAGAATCAAAACTCAAGAATTCCAGATATTAACAAGTGGTAGAATTAAATCACAGGGCTCACAATCCTGTATTCTACAGCGCGTAGATGAGTTTAGTGGCGGCAAGATAATAGCTGTTAAGCCACGTCTAACCAGCAATAAATGCTAATCGAAGTTTGCGTTACAAATACGCACAGAATTTTCCCACACTCTCTAACTTTCCCTAGTAGAACTCGATATTTAAACTTTTTCTCCCACTGGTAGAATTTGCATTCCTTACGCGCGCTACCAAATTTAAATATTCTGGCACTGACAATTAGGAGAATGAAGGCTTATAGGAATGAACTTCAAATTAAATTTAACTGGTTATTTAAAATAAATATAAAAATCTCTACAAAATTTTAATTTAAACTATTTAATTATTTTAAGATTTAATTGTTTAATTATTAATGATTTTATTTATTTATTTTTGTTTCTCTTTCATACGGTTCCGGCCCTTCTAATTTTAAAAATTAAGCTCTGTCAAAGACAAATGAAAACCAAAAATTTAGAAACCAAACAGGAGCAACAGTGATTACGTTTACTGTTGGAAATACTTCAAAGAAATAGTCCACCATCACATGATTTCAAAGCCAAACTGGCAACATGGAACGCGAAGGCAAGCCAGGTCTTTGAATTAACTACTAAATGGTAGCTCATCTCATACATTTCTTACCTCCATGATTGCCCGTGACCAAGAATCCACTTCGCTTTCAATCAGCTGTGTAGTTTATGCTTGTTTCCCCACCGCAGCTCGGAAGGGTCAGCACGAGGTCATCAGTTGTCAGATTTGGCCACCAGTTCTCAAAAAGCAGGCCGAGACGGAGAAGTATATAATAAATCCTACCACCGCCTTCCCCATACGGAACTCCACCCAAGAGGTGAAATAAAGAATTCACTATGCAAGTACTTTCTTTGAAATTGCTTTTTGGGCGGAGGTGAGCGAACTGCGTTGTATAGACATAGCTGGCTTTTTAATTGAAGAGAAAGACTACGCCGAGGATCATAAGGATCTTGCAACAGGTGACTCACGGTAAAACCGGATTTTAATCATTCCCAGTGAGGAAAACTATTTCACTCGATGCTCTTGAAACTATTTTATGGCACAGTAAATAATAATAAAAATCTCCTGCGACTACATGACTTCTTTGAAAAGGCATGGAAATTTAGACCTTTTTTTGGCTGCAGTTCATTTAAACTTATTTCTTTGAATTATTTTAACTTAATTAAGCCGTCCCTCGAGGCACGCTGAAAATGACATTAAAAGTGCAAATTCTGAAATTTGTCGTCAAACTTCTCATATTTTTATTTTTTCATAACAAGTATAAACTTTTCTCAAATATTAGTATAGGAACAGGGAGATCGCATTAAAAATTAGATTTCGTTATTTGTACAAAAATTTTTGTACTCCAAAAGAGCAATTTAGTCTGGAAACGGCATTTTGCGGGCGTTCACTATAAATGACGGTTTCACTTTTCAGATTGTTGCTACCAAATATTATCGCCCTGTATTATATTTAAAGAAATTAAATAAGAATCTATATGAATGTATGTTTCGCGCATTGTGAAAACAACGGTACCTAGAGCCATCCCATTTTGAATAATGTAGTCCTCCACCCGAATATGGGCATCTAGAAGCCCGAATTTGGAATTTGTTAAAAAAACGCCAAATTGGGAGCAATATAAAATATGAAAATGTTCGCTTTTTTTTTTAATTTTACTTTTTTAAATTGGACATTGCCGAAAAATGAATATTTTCATCATTTAAAACACATCTATAATTGAAAGTATAGAGCAATGGCCAACGACTGCGAAAATAAAGTCCGGGCGAGGACTCTAAAGTCAGGCAAGAGGATACAAGCTTGGTGCTGCCGATTGTTAAGAAAAAAAAGGTGCACAATTAAGATGCTATAGGAATTTCATACACAATATTTCAACATTCTACTGCTAATCGTTTTTTGAATAATGCGAGATGCATAGGTACGTATGTACAAAAGTCACGAAAAAAAACTTTTTGAATCCACTTTAAATCCATTTTAACATCTGCTTTCGAAAGAGCAGTCCTTTATTCTGTTCGTACGTATAGATTTCACGAAAACTGCATCTCCGTTACAGGAAAGAATTGACCTTATTAGATTTTATGCCCTAGCAACAAATGTAATAAATAAATTAAGAGTAATATATTTAAGTGCATACTTTTAAAGATTTGTGGGCATGAAAATATAACGCAAATTCCGCTCCCGATAGTCAGTCTAGCGCGTCGAGATGAGTTGTCACTGCTCATAGCATTTCAAATCGTTGAGTTGAGATGCGATCAAAAATTCATGAAAATCTTATAAAATTCGGAATTCAAAATTTGGGCTTGCAATTGCACATATTCGGCTGAAGAACTATTTTATGCAAAATTTGAGTTGCGTAGGTCCCGTAGTTCTTACACAATGCGAGGAACATACATTCATGCAGATTCTTCAGTATTAAACTTCTTTATAAATAATACAGGGCGATAATATTTCATGGCAACAGTTTGAAAAATGGTTTGCCGTTTATAGAGGACAACGCAAAATCCCGTTTCGAGATTAATATCCCTTCTGGGCTAATAATAATTAAAAAAATGCGAATGGAACATCGCAACATTTCTGAATTAGGAAGAAATATAGACCAGTCGGTCAGTTTCGTGTTTAAACTTTGAAAAGATATGCTTTATGTAACCGTTTTGTCCATTCTTAGAGTACCGGACTCATACACCGCTGGGCCACTCCAAAGAATACGTAAAACGTACGAGAAGGTCAGAAGTATGAAAACGGCAACCTTGATTAGATATAATCGCATATTCAAGCAGTGCAACCTACTTGCTTCTGCTGAAGGGTTTTCAAGGGTGTGTGCTAAAACTGGAACAGCAGAACTGGCAAAGAAGAGCAGGCGATGGGTAATAGGAATGGGGCATGGCGAGATATCATCGGGTAACGCTTCGGCCAATTTGTTCTTTTCGAATAGATGCTGGCGTGCTCCCTCAGGAAGGAGGTGAGGGGCAGGCTTTTGTGTCTATATCTGGCGTTAGGCCTAGGCTGTAAATTGAAACTGAGCTTGAGAAGAGTTGAAGTCCCAGTGTAATTTACATTATAAAGAGATGAAGCGGAGCATAATGCGTATAGGTGCGAGAGATAGAGTTACCAACTCCTGTGACAAGCAGGAAATAGAGTGCAATTTCAAAATGGAAAGTAACACCGAATGCGTTACCGATACGCTTTTTACGAATACCAAAGTTAATTGAATTCACGACACTGATGGAGTTATCTGAAATCTTACTTAATTATTTAATTGTTGCCATTCTGCTACATGAAATTAAATAAAATTAAAGTTCATTTAGTTGGAAGAAAGAGTACAGGGGCAATTTATATTTGAATAAAAATCAGCAGATACCTTTGCAAAACATGTTTTGATCTTTAAAGAAGAAATTTATAGCTCAAAAAGGGGTTCAGGAGTAGTTGGAGTAACAAAAACATTGTTCAATGCGTTAATATAAATTTTATGTTAGTGTTATTGGGATGGCTTTGTTATTGGGTTAATATAAATTTTATGTTAGTGTTATTAAACATCGGATGGCTTTGAGTCTGAAAAAACTCAACTGATAAATAAAAATACGTAAAAAAGATAGCAATAATAAACAAATAAATTAAAAAAAAAATAAAAATCTGAAAGCTTTCAGATTTTACATTACGACCAAAGTGGAGTTTTTCTAACGTTTTGTGTGTTATCTTGATTTGGTAAATATCATGTTCTTCGCACTTAAACCATAAAATTCAGTTAAGGAACAATATCGCAAAAGAATTTTAAACTAAGCATATCTTTAGAATTTCCTACATACAGTCTCACTCGCTGGAGGTAAACATGTTTTTTCTGTACAACGTTGCCATTGCTCGCTTTGAAATCCTTGAGTTTTGTTTATCAAAAATTCGTTAAAGTTTTACAAAATATGAAATCGATAACAAATTTAAAATTTCAAATCTGGGTTTTCGGATGACATATTCGCAGCAGGATTACGTCATTCAAAATTGGATGGCTCTAGGTACCGTCGTTTTATCACAATGCGAGAAACATGCATACATTTATGCACATTCTTGATTATTTAATCTCTTTAAATATAAAACAGGGTGACACATATTTGGCGGCAACCCCATATAAAAACCACATATTTCGTGGCAACAGTTTGAAAAGTGAACCGACATTTAATGTTTCCGACGCAAAATGGCTAAACGAAAACAATAGTCCTTCAGGGACAAAGACCCTTTGGACTAAAAATAGAATTACAATCAGAGACGAGATTTTCATAAATTGAACAACAAATTTTACTGATGGGCACCTGCAAAATTCGACAGATTTCATAAGATAGAATGGGATTACTGAGCGGCGTAGCTGCACCTTTTGCCGCCCAGTACGGTTTATTTACCAGAATTTAAGTCTATTAAAATGCTTAAACGACATGTAAGGAAATATACTGAAGGTCTGTTAAGACAACAGATTATTGAATAAACTTATACTACTTCATTTACACGTAGAAGAAATCTTCTCATAAAAAGTAACACAAGCAAATGTGAAGAAAATTTGAATTATAATATTTGGAATTTTATTTTGGAGATTACGTTTTGCAATAAACTGTAAAACCAGTCTATATTTTCACCTCTCGGTTTGTTTTCCGAAATGGTAACCGAATTTTAGGGCGATTTCGATAAAATACTAAAAAAAAGCAAAAATCTTTTGGAATAAAAATTTCTGGCAACAGCTTGTAGGGATTTATATTTATTTTAAATAACCAGTTATATTTAATTTGAAGTCCTTTCCTATAAGCCTTCATTCTCCTAATTGTCAGTGCCAGATTATTTAAATTTGGTAGCGCGTGAGGAATGTAAATTCAAGCAGTGGGAGAAAAAGTTTAAATATCTAGATCTAGAAGGGAAAGTTAGAGAGTCTGGGAAACTCTGCGCGTGTTGTAGCGCGAGCTTCGGCTTAGCAGTTAGTGCAGGTTAAACGGTGCGTAACAGCTATTATTTGGCTGCCACTAAATTTACCAACGCTCTGTTAGGAAACGGGATAGTCTGAGCCCTGTAGCATAATTCTACTGCTTGTTAATATCTTCAAATTTTAGTGAATTTAATTCTCACTGTTTCAGTTTCCGCCCAAGCAGAGGCGTAGTGTGTTAGCATCGAGTTGACGCATTGTAAATAATTTAAAGAGTAATAAAGGGTAATTTTAACCCTTCTTCTGTGCAGTCACTACTCTCCAGATTTCACACAAGGGATAAGACAGTAGACCTTACAAGCTTAATATTTTAGATGAAAAACTTTGTCTGCCACTTTAAAATTTATTCTTCTTTCAAAATGAGGCACGTCGCATGAGTAAGCTGTGGACTGAAGTACGTATTTATGTGCTTTCCGAAGAGAAATATTAGTATTCTAGAATTCAAAAACCTTGCGAAACGCATAAGTGCAAAAGAAGCAACATTAACTAAAAAGCGAAAACTCGTCAATCATTGGTTCTTTTATGCGGAAAGAATACTCCAAACGAATACTAACAGGACAGCAAGTTAAATCACTGGTAACAAGAAAATTCACCGAAGCAGAAATCAATTGCATGTATCTGTAGTAACTATAAATAAAATAATAAACCAAGATTTAAAACTTAAAAAGCCTAAAAAAAGTACGTTCACCAGCTTTTAGAAGCACTCGTCTCAGCTCAGAATAATTCGTGGAACACTGTATGAAATCGGGAGATAAATGGAAACACTGTGACCCTTGATGAAGCATGCGTTTACCTAGATGACTGCAACACCGCAAAAGCATCCTGCAAATGAATTCGGGAACGAACAAAATGGTTATTTCTGTAGAAATATGATATCCCAGTCGATTTCGAGGTCAAAACGGGTCCCCCTTCATCAGGAGCAAAAAAAATTTTGCAAAAGCGAGAAACTATGATACTATGATTCTAGTTTTTTTTGGCTGGTGTCAGCGCGAATTTCACCGCGCTCTTACTAGCACCTCATTTGCCCCATAATGGGTATACCACGCGTGTACAGTCTTATTTATTTTGCCTCTAATGGGTGAATTATGTGAAGGAAGTGTATAAGATAAGGCCCTTGCCTGTATGATCTGTGTTGGTGTTGCGCTGAGATGTGAGGTTATGGTAAGATTAAATGTCAAATGTAAACAGATGAGTGGCTCATGGTCTTGAGTTGAAATCATCTTCAAAAAGCGAGAAGGCGAATGTCGATCATATTTATACCCTACATGCGACCGGTGGAAGAGCCGATAGCGCCATCTGCCGGCAGAAATAGTAAGGAAAAATGAAGGATTAAGTTAGTAGAATTTTGAAGGCATTAGGCAAGACTGGATTGAAACAGAAGTCATTGACTAAACAGGATAAATTTTTGTGAATGTGAAAAGCTTCAAAAAAATCCAATTCCCTAATAAAACCAGCTTTCTGGATAATTTTAGCAGAACCCAAATCAAAATTGTGATTGAATTTCCAACTATGATTAGCTATTAAAGATTCGTTAATTTCGGCTTTTTTCGTTTAGCCAATATAACTTGAGCCACACTGACAACATATGCTACAAATTCCCCAACAATTAAAGTCAGAAATAGAATCTTTAAGAACCGTACCTCGGATTTTATTTATAGGCGAGAAAACATCTTGAAAATTAAACTTGTGTAAAATCCGTGCAATTTTGTAACTGATAGAAGGATGAAATGGAAGCACGACAAGGTTATTAATGTTATTTCTGACATCAGAATGTGTTCTTAGATGGCAGGGTGAGAAATTTCGAACAGCTTTATCAATGACTACGGGAGAAAATCCTCAATCAAAATACGGTATGTTGAACTTTCATTATCGGTATTTTTATACCATTAAATAATTTACAGTATTTAGTGGAATTTAATTTATAGTATTTTAAACTACGCCGGAGTATTACACAAATGAACTTTTCGACCTGGCTTTATTGTTGCGAATCCGGTCATGTTTTGATCATACATACACGCGAGTCAACACGAGATTCAATTGATCATCAGCCACGCCCCTTTACTCCCTACCAAACACCTCTCGTTTTAAGAGCGGGAAAGGCGCTTTTGATTTTCCAAAACCGATGTGCGAATCGAGATTACTATAGCTGGTGGGTTGGATGCCGAGTAGCAATTGTGGAAGAGTCCTCAAATAAATGGATGAAATAACACCAATGAAGACAGATTGGCTGTCAACGCTTGAAGCACCTGGGGATCCTTTTGTTAACTCCCTAATGGGAATACTGGAAAAGAGGGGGGACTGTCTCTTCTGCCTGGCAACATAAGCGAGAATTTAATGCGCCGTAGAAGGAAAATAGAAGGAAAAAATACACAACACACGCACATTCATTCAATGTAGGAAAAGCTACTGAATGCAAAAGGGAGAGAGGCTCTTGTGGAAACCCCTTTCGGATATTCTCACCATTCTAGGATTCAAATTGCTCGAGAAGAATTGTGCATGCAATATTGGCATTGTATTCCAATTTCTATGGCGAGGGTTCGCTTTTTCGAACGAAGCGATGAAATACGCGTTTGTGATAAACGTACGAAGTAGAAGATACGTTTTTCCGTACGAGGAGAAAACGGAGTGTAGACAGGTGAGAAATTTCATGAAGGATGAGTTTTTAAGGAAGCCCCTATACAGAGAGGGAAGAATTCTTCAGAGCATTGTGGATTATACGCAATGAACTGGAATTCCCCCTCACCCTCACATCCGTTTTAAGTAGTTTCCCGCGTCATTTCTAGTTTTCCGAAGACTTAATTCTTTCCTTTAAAATGGAGCATTTCCTCTCTTTTTTTTTTCACTAATTTTATCGCTCGAGAATGGAGATGGGGGAAAATTAGGCGAATGATATAATTTTGAAAGAACGCGGCTACGGTAGGACCATAAATAAAAAAACAGCCAGGGATAAACTATGCTTAACTATCACGATATTATTTCTTTTTGAAAGAACTCCACATTCCAGTAAGATTACATAGTACATTACAATATTTAACTAATTTATTAACTAAGAGTATATTATCTCCCAATATAAAGCTAGTAGGAGTACCTGAAGGAAGTAATCCAAAAACACTGAAAATTGAATCCCGAAAAATTTTGCAAAAAAGAAACTTGAATTTGATTCTTGAAAAACAGAAATGGAAACTTGGTAACTGATAATTAATTAATCAATCATGAAAAGTATTCAATAAGATAAGTAATTATCATCATTGATCGGAAATTGGTTGAATTTTGAATGAGAACAAACCAATCCTCGTTCAATTAACAATAACTAATAAATTCGAAGGTGTTTCGTCTTTTACTCAAGTAAGAATTATGAAACCAAATTGGCAATTTGAGTTTAATCCAATTAGTGAGATGAATTAAAGTGAATGACTATAAAGAATTATTTATGAACAACATTTAACTAGATATCTTCATTTCTACTTTCCTGTAACTTGAGCTTCCTGCGTTCTTACTGTTGTCTCTGCTACTCCTCAGGCCTCATAAATAATTACAGAAGGTGAATGTGGAGACGACTCCCCAAAATCGTAAGCAGTGTCAGCTCGTGTTTGCTTAACTGTAGTTGTTAGATTCTTATAAGTGGCTGGCGTAAAGTTCAAGAATTAGTTCTGTTTCCGCGATTCCTCTTTCCGCGTTTTTCAAAACTCTTCCTGTTCCCACGAAATCGAAGAGCACAGCCCCCTCCCACAGATCCCTAGGGTATGTCACGATGAGTCATTAAGAAGAGTTGGGCAGTTTCTTCGTGAATAAGTTAGTCTTCGTCAGGGTTCTCTCGAAATCTTTAGTTTCATAATTCGGTTGAAATATTAGCTGTTATTTTCACATCTTACGTTAATCAATAAGGGATGTTTTAGACATTATTGAAATGAAAAGGAAAAAAGGTCCTTCATACAGTCTTCTTTTAGTCTTTCATAGAGGTTATCAGTATCGAAGTCAGAGTAAAAATAAGGAAAATGTAGTTTATTGGATTTCCTTATATGAAAGACTTGAAAACTGCAAAGGCGCGAGTAAGACCAAAGAAGTCGCCGTTTTAGAAGAGCGAACGTTGTTTTACAACGAATATTTATTCTGAAAGATTTTAACTCACCTTTGTGCAGAACTTTCGGAAGAATTCGGCGTATTATTTTTACTTTAGGAAACGTGTTCATTGTCAAAATCATCGCAAAGTTTGAACATCTCTCTCCCGTTTTAAATACGGTATTAGCTTCATTCATGGAAAGATCTGAAATCCTAAATATTTTTCGATTATTTCTTTTAAACTTGCTTTTTATAAATGTAAATGTTTTGCTTTCCTACATTTCAGCTAAGGTTGAGGCCCAGTCGCCCCTCCCCTTCACTATGTAACCCTTTTGAGAAGGGGGTGATGAAGATTGATGATTTCGCGGAAACAGGAACATTTTTGACAACCGCGCAAATAGGAAGACACCAAGATCAACAGTTAGAAAGCCAAAGGTTTGGCGCGAATTTCGCAGATTATTTGTAACAGTTTGCGAGGGTATTGTTGCCTGCGTACGGGCTCGTAGAAGACGGAATGCACATAGAACTGATAATATGATACAATTTATTTTATCCAAAGAAACATTTTCTGGAACTTTCTGCAAAAAATACTCGTGCAGCTCTTCTCAGTATTACAGAGCACAAACAGTAGTTACACTTCAAACTACTAAGAACGTTAGATAGAACGCAATGTAAAGCCCAGCTAAAAACCGAAGCCCACACGGAGATATCTCAATACTCGTAAGTCGACTCCAAGTTGAAAAACTGAGAAAATGATTCTCTCTCTTATCTTATAAAGTTTTTCCAGCTGGCAACCGAGAAATTTCTAGTACCTTCCACTTCTCGAAATTGGTGGAATGCATGCGAGGGCGGGATACGGTTATAGTTGCATAAAGGGATTAATAACAGTTATTCACTTACAGTAATACAGGCACCGGCTCAAAATGGTCGCCAAATTTGGCGACTTTTGGCGAGTTCTCTGCAAAATTGGCAACAAAACTTAGTCGCTCGTTAATAACGTTAAACACAACATAATGCAAAGCGCATCCAAAGAAAAGCTTGCGCAAAGTCAGCTCTAAACCTAAAAAAAAAAAAAAAACTGAAATGATCTTCTCTTCTTAGCTTTCCCTCGACTGCCAGGAAATTTTTTAGTATCTTCTATTTCTCGAAATTAATCAGAGGAATGTAAAGTTATATTAAGGGCCGGATACGGTTACAGTTGCATATTGGGATATATTACAGTTATATAGTATTTACCTTACTTCAAATTTTAAAAATAAATCATAAAAAATGGGCGAATGCTATTTGGAATGAACCTAGATTTCGAAATGTGAAAGGAAGAATCAAATAAATTTAATAAACTAAGAGATATTTATAAATGTTCCAGCTTTTACCCGCGGCTTCGCTCGCGTTCATGTCCTTAAATAAGTTTCAACTCCGCGTGAATTTAAAAAATACACTCCGAGTAAAATTTCAGTAAATACTGCCCTTCTTCAATACCTATAGGCCACGGACATTTTGCATTTAAGCGGAGTGTATCGCCACGAAATCTAGTAAAGCTGCTACGTATATTTCCTAATGACTGAAAAATGTTTGTGAAAGAGCCAAAAGCAGGAAATCCTGAAGGATTTTAAATAAATTAAACTAAACAAATAAAACTTAATAAACGCTTGAATAATAAATGATACGATTTCACGCCTTAATTACTTACCCGATCTTCATGGAATTTTCAAGAAATAGTTTTGATATATTAGAAAAGGTTAAAGATGTTTGCGTAGTTTAAGCCAGACAAACGTTTACAGCGTTTAACTTATCGTTATGAAACTTTCAACATTTAATGTTTATACAACGACAATCATTTTAAGCTATGAAACCTGTTATATAGTTTAAGTTTCAACAGATAAGTTACATTTTATAGCCTACAACCTTTTCTAATATATCAAAAATATTTCTTGAAAATTTCATGATGATCGGTTAAGTAATTAAGGCGTGAAAGCGAAACAAACAAGCAAACTCACATTCGCATTTATAATATTACTTAGGATACCAAACTCAATTAATATTGAGGAGCTAAAATTTTGCGGGCTAATTTTTTAAAAACTACTCGCGCGATTTTTACAAAACTTGGCAGTTTGGCGTAATTCGAGTCGTAGAATCGGAATATGGAAAAAAAAATGGCATGTCATTTAAGAAAAAGTCCCATTTTGTGTGAAAATACCTAAATTAGAACAATGCTGTATATAAATCTAATACGTGTCCTAAATCGCGCTTTCGAGACATGAAAAGCGCAAGTTGAATTTCGTCAATCGGCCCAGCAGAACGGGAGATATGGAACTGTTTTTTTTTTTTTTTTTCCGCAGTGTACATTTGGTGAAAGCTTATTTGAATAATGCGTTGCGAATAAAATCTCGCATAAAATATTAAGAAATTAACTACATTATTTGTTAGTTCTTAAACCGCGACGATTTATCTGCATTCAGAAATTTACCAAACATTAAAAAATTTATACCAAAATTTCGTTATTTGATGATATCATTGCTGAAACCTCTCTTGTTATCAGACCACATGCAGGTGCACTGATAACAAATATCCGGTAGAAGACTTTGTTCACATGTGCAACAGATAAACTACGGAGAATAATTCTTTTGCAATGAAAAACGGCATTTTTTTTAGATAATTCCAAACCCCTCTAAAGAAGAACTGATAAGAATGCTCGTCAACAGACAGGACGGGTTCTTCATCAATGAATAATCGACCCCATACTACTTTCTTGATAAGATTTAATTATTCTAACACTATATGTCAGAACTACACAATTTTGGGGGAAAATTACAAATATAATTTTTCCGGAAATTTAAAGTTGTGGGATTTCACTCTTTTATTTAACTGTTAAGCGTGGGGAACCTCTTGCACCGATAAGCGAATGATCGCTTGAGTTTGTGAACAGAGACGTAAGACTCAAGAAGGGTTAATTACCTTTCATTTCCCAAAATGAGATTTAACACAGTCGGCTCCTATCTTAGAGCATACAGCAAAGCCTCCATTTGGGCTTGAACTCAAAAGTAATAAGAATTAAAGCTTAACTAATGCTTAGCTAAAAAGATATAACCGAAGCTATCAAGATTCCAAGCAGTTCGCTCCTAAATCTCAATTAAGTAGCTGAAGCTATCAGGAGCCTGAAGTACGGCCGAGCATAGTAACAGCTTAGAGAGAGCCGTAGCCCAAAGGCAAACGCGTGCTAGTCAAACTCTGGCTTTCTCACGAAGTCAGTGAAATTTCGACATAAATACTACTTTTATAGTTCGACCGTCTCAAGCGCAACCTTGGCTGGCATTCTGCCAATAACATAGACTCGTCCAAAAGGGGCGTTATTACTTGCTGCGCCGTGAAAGGTCACGTGAAGACCTCCGCAAAAAGAGAATTTACATGCTCAAGGGAAAGAAAGTCTCCATCCTTCCACACTATTTTGAGAATAATTCGGTCCGAATGTCGCACGCGTGTTTACGCTCATGGTGGCGGATAAGGCGGTCGAACTATACTCATCTGCATTACACGCGATTCTGAAAACACATTCTGGTAGGAAACTGTAATCTGAAAACAGAAAGCATAGGAGAGTACTTTTAACGAAAGATAACTGTTAAAAACTTAGGATAAACATTACAAAGTAAAAAAGATATTTTTGAGAACTGCATGTGCTGCTTTTCCATAGATAGTTTATTAATTCATAACAGACAATCTGAAAGACAAACATCTTTCATTTTGCTCGACAGCGACAAGGTTCGAATGAAAAGTGAAACAGTGCTTTTACAGCGGACGACATTTAAAGCGAACTGACTCAAAATTCGACGAGGCTAAAAAAAAATTATGTGAGCAAAAGTGAGTGTTGACGTTATTCCTTTGCAGTCCTCCCGAGACGACCCCTTCTGTAGCAATTTGAGTGCTTTAGTGCTGTCGCGAAGACGAAAAACGTCTATATCTATTCGAGTAGTTCTTTCTGAGCACTATATTTCAGGTAACTCTAACAACAAAAAAAATCTGATGTGTCCACCACATGCCTTCCTTGCACGGAATATTAAATTATACGCATTTTTTCTCGCATTTCATTTAAACTTATTGGACTGAATTCAATCTACTTCGTCGATAACGCATAAACCACAACAGAATAAATGCACTCTTGAAAATTCACTACATTTGTTTACCATAGCGACACTCTGGCGCTAGGATCAGTTAACAGCGTTACATCTCATTCATTTTATAACTCAGAATGCACGAAAATTATATCAGCTGAAGAATTATCGAATCGTTACCACATGTTCTATTCAAATACTATAATAAATCTAAAACGATGTATTAAAAGAGAAGCCTATTTTTTACAGACGATTTAGTAAAGATTGCAAAGTTTCAAATGTAAACAAATATGACTGCTATGGCAAAAATAATTAGGATTAGCTAAACAGCTTTTAAATTGTTGATAATTCTACAAATATTGCATGCAAACTTACTAAAGGCATCAAAACCTTAGCCGGGAGATAAGAACAACATATTTCAATCATTTTTAACGAAAAAAAATTTGGAGTTTACCAACATAGTATAAGAATAAAAAACTGAGCTCACTGAGCGGAGTAACAGAGTGGGTATATATATATACATATATTTACATACTTTTAGTGCGGCCGATTGCAACTAAAATAGGAGGTGCACATTTACATGTTATAGCAGTCCTATATACAAAATTTCAACGTTCTCAAGCTGCTCGTTTTTTTAGTTATGCGAGATACATAGATACATACTTACGTACAGACACGATGAAAAAATCTCTTCTGAATGCATTTTAAATCAGTTTTATTATTCGTTTGGGGATATAGGTCCTTTATTCTGTCATTCCATACAGATATGACGAAAAAACATCGTTAAATTGCATTCGATAGCGATCAAAATGGATATTTTCATTGAAATACGGTACCCGAAATTTTTCGTTATTACAATGCTTCCTTTACGTCGTACAAGGAAGTAATAACCTCAGGCATTGATCTCACCTTTGCAGGAGTATTTACATCAAGGGCAAACTGGTAAACTGCGCACTCAGCGAGAGCATTAAAAAAATTGGTGCTCCGTTAAAACCTGAATCCTTTCTGATTTTGTCTTCATTATTTTTATGTTTTACTTATTTTAGCACTGCAATGTCAATATTTCGCTAATAAAGTAATGCAAAAAAATTCCTTTCCATCTTCCCCCCTTTTTAAGTGTGAGAGAAATAGACTTCAGGTCTCTGAGCGCTATCAGTAATTCGCAATAATCTGATCTTAGCAATCATGTGTGTCAATTCTCATTGAGTGTAATAATAAAAATTTCCCATTCTTCAAAAACGACCCGAAGCGTTTACGCAAAAAGATAGAATCTTGCGTTAGGAAACTGGTTTGCTTTGCTAAGTTTGTATTTAAAGCAAATGTAAAAAAATACTTACGATACGGGGACGGTGGATTTTAAAAATTAGTTTTTTAAATTTTCGTGTTTTCAACAAGAAATTTTATACATATTATAACATCAATTTATAAAATATACGTTCAAAATTTTTCAATTTATTTAAAATTAAAAATTTTCAAAACAAATAATTATTTTAATTAAAGATTTAAAATGCTCCTTGCGCTCTAATTCTCAATATTGTTTCCTAATTTTTCCTTTTAGTTAGTTATAAAGACTTGACAAAAGTTTTTGTGTATCCGTTTTTGAATATGATGGATCAGAAATTTTTAAAAAGAATTTTTGTGAATTTATCCCCAGTTTTCGGAAAAATGTCACCTTTTGTTAAACATTATCGCAAGTTTAAACCTCTTAATAAGCTCATATCCGAAAATGCGTGCACAGATCTACTGTAACATATAACAAGATAGTTCTTCCAAATATAATTCATTTTTAACCAAAAATGTGTCTCACGGAGCATTTTCAAACGTACGAACTGCGAAAAAATTTGTTTTGAGAAAACCGGATTTAAAGTTTTTCTTCAAACTTACCTTTAATACATGGTCATGAAAAAAAGCAAATTAACTTTAAATATGAATTCTTAAACTCTAGATAACATTTTCGTATCATTTAACCATTTTTAATCTCATAATATTAAATATGACAAAAATAAACATATGGCAAATTGGAATGTGATTCGAAGTCATAGGTTGAAATAATTTACGCATTATATCCAATGAAACATGTAAAATGCCCCCCGCAGTATATATTTTACCTTCATTTGTTTCATTTACATTATCTTTTAATGCTTTATAATATTTTTTACTATTTCTGTTTTTTCCCAACCAGCTAAACTTGTCTTTTGGCTTTGGTTCAAGCGACGATGATCACGCTTTTTTGCAATGGAGTAGGGAAAACGAGTCTGTTTCCTCCTGTTCTACGCGTATAGAATTTGCATACCTGCATAAGTTAAATTCATAGTTCTCAGTAATGACATCTCTAGCCATTTTTTTAAAAAAAATAAGCACTTTTGGACAAATATATAAATTATAACATCAGTAAATAACTGATGAAATATATTTTTTTAACATTTTCTATAAAATTTAAAGGGCAAAGTTTACGTTGTTTATACATTTTAAATTTTTCTAACTTCTTGAAAAATTAGAATATTTGAACTCGGTTTTTTGCATACGATGTAGTTACGTATATGGAATGTTGCCATACTAAAAAAACAAATTCAATACTTTGGTTGATTTTTAGCTATTTTAAAGTCCACCGTCCCTTTAAGTAATTACGTACATAATACAATCTTTTCAATCTCATATACCAAATATATATATGTAAGATATAACAAATACGATAGCTGCTTTAAAAAATAATTGGCGACTTCAAAATTAACATTCTAGATTTGGTGCCCTTCCCCTAAATTCATCTATTCTCCCAAATTCGAGATCTTTCTATGTTATATAATGCTACTTGAAAAGGGCAACTAAAACTGAAATTAACCACTCACTGATTAGATGTACTTGTACATCAGATTTAGTAGTAATACTCTTGGCATAATAACTACTACTCTTCCTCAATGCTGCTCTACCGAAACAGTTTCTTCGCTTCTCAAATGCCTATGTCATTTCTCTAAAAAATCAATGTACATAGAAATTTATCATATTTAATTACGATTGAATAAGTGTCTGCCAAACTAATTAGATACGAATGAAAATAAAGATTGGTGATTTATCGAAATCCAATTTCGTCATCTTCGTCTCTAAGCGTTCAACCGCCGCCATGACGAATGCAAGTTGATTCCTCCTTACGCATTAAATCAACATATATATACACAGTCCAGTCACATTAATGTGACCATCTGTCAAAAGCAGAATAACCACCTTTCGCAGAGCGGACTGCTGCGAGACGTGCAGGAAGAGAGTTACATAGGTCCCTGAAGGTGTTCTCTGGGATGTTGAGCCATGCCGACTCTAATGCCGTGGCCAGCTGCGCTAGATTACGCGGTTGAGGATCCATGGCGCGAACAACTCGATCGAGATGGTCCCACAGATGCTCGATTGGGTTTAAGTCAGGTGAGTTTGCTGGCCAGGGGAGGACGGTAAACTCATCCTGGTGCTCTTCGAACCACGCACGTGCACGGGCAGCTGTATGGCACCTCGCATTGTCCTGCTGGAAGATGCCATCATCCTGAGGAAAAACAATGCGCATGTAGGGGTGAACATGGTCCGCAAGGACAGATGCGTACTTGTATTGATCCATTGTGCCTTCCACAATGATCAGTGAACCTAGAGAATGCCAGGAAAACATTCCCCAGACCATAATGCTCCCGCCTCCAGCTTGGACCGTTCCGGCAATGGTTGCAGGGTGGTTCCTTTCAGAGGTTTCACGCCTTATACGCCAACGTCCATCTGTCCGATGGAGCATAAAACGCGATTCATCCGAAAACGCAACCTGTCGCCACTCAGTGGACGTCCAGCTGCTGTACTGGCGTGCAAATTCTAGCCTTCGCCGTCGATGAACAGCAGTCAGCATAGGTGCACGAACCAGGCGTCTGCTTCGGAGGCCCAGACGCAGCAATGTTCGCTGAATAGTACTTTGGGAGACACTTTTGGTAGCCCCTTGGTTCATTTTGGTGGTCAGTTGCTCAACGGTAGCCCGTCTATCTGCCCGAACGCATCTCCGCAACCGTCGTTCGCCTCTGTCATCTATGGCCCGTGGTGCACCACATTTGCCACGTCGCTGATTTTGGACAGTCCCATTTTGCCATGCACGGTACACTTTTACCACGGCGGCACGCGAACAGTTCACAAACTCAGCCGTTTCGGAAATGCTTCCACCCTTGGCCCGAAAGCCAATGATCATGCCCTTTTGGAAGTCGGATAAATCGCTTCGTTTCTGCATTACGCCAACGATTGAAATGTTTTCCGAAGCCCTCACACACCCTTTATATATGCTCAACTGCACTGTGCTGCCACCTGCCTTCTGTGATTGGTTATTTAACTCTGACATGGAAAGTACGTGGTGGTCACATTAATGTGACTGGACTGTGTATAATGCATTTGAAGAAACATAGCATGTATAAATGTTCCACAGCACTAACTGTGCAGCCCTATTTCGAGAGTCTCCCATCCCTGTTGCTCTACCATACTCTAGAGGACTCCTGGCTCGCCGTTACATTTAGTTCTAAAATTTCTTTTTTCAAGTATTCGCATATCTTTACCCTCAAAGGGCTAAATTATTGGTAAGCTGCTCGAGGAAATAGAACATTCCTCACTGCTTCTTCACTTACATGTTAGTTTAATCAAAATTATCATGTACGCTGCCCAGGCGGTAAAGTGGTTCGTAATTCTGACGGCGGTACCGAACGGTCCGGGCTCGAATTCCGGAGAAGGAATGGATGTAATTTGTCCGCCCTTTAAAGGGCACAACGGAGGCCCACCTTAGGTGCCTCCATAATAAAAAAAACCACCGTTTCCGGCTTTTGTAGTGGCCAACGCATGTAAACGGCTACAGCTTGCCATTGGTGGAGAGGGTATGATCACATACATGATTACATTTTACTAAGAAAGCATTCAAACTATAAATTAAATCCATATGCTTTTGCACGTGAGCAGAAAAGTTATAATTTCTTGGTTAGAAACGGTTATGAACTACAATTATTAAGGCGGAGGTTGTAAAATTAATCGATAATAAATCTAAAATATACCACAAATAAAAACTGTAATCTATTTTCAAAATAAAATGCGGGTAGAGAGTTGCCTCTTTCAGAACACCCAAAATTCCAAAACCAACCATTATAACAATAAAAGAATTTTATATTTTATTTTATCCTCCAGTCTCAGAAGAGTAACCATTCCAGAAACCCGGGGAAAATGGTCTCATCGACCGTTTAGCGCCATTATAAACACCCCTTTTCCCCCACTTTTATTGCAAACCGATATATATATTTGGAAACTTCCGACATTTTATTGAAACTTCTGCGTCTTACCAATCTTTTATTCGGGACCTTGCGCCCCCTGGTGGTAGTGACAACAAATGAAGACGCGAAGAAGCGGCGAAAAGAGACGCGCCTCATTTTATTGACAACTTTTCGGAGGAGGGGGAGGTTAAAACGTATAAGTGAGCCTCTTAAAGCAAATATTCTCTGGTGAGTATAGAGTGAAAAAAGAAAAGAACCCGTGCCCTATAGTGACACCCCGTCTTGTTTGACACGAAAACAAGCGGGAAGTTTTCCGTATATTATTCGCATCGAGTGTCAAAAATGACGTCGAAGCAAACGAAGAGGTATAAAATTTGTTCCGCTTTTATTTACTTTCGAATAAAAGTGACAGAGGTGTTTGGGATGGGTGTGGCGGTATTTTTTTTTTACTGTTGCCCATTAGCAATTGAATAAACAAGTTTTACTTTTAAAATTTAAATAAGGATGTCTAATTTCATCTTAATTTTTATTTGTTTTCCTAGGCAAAAACTCACAAAATTGATTAGACACTCTCAGTACATTATGCTGAAAAATATTAAATACATCGAAGTTGACTATAAAACATGATTTCTTTTAAGCTTTTCGTAATTTTTCTTATATACCGAATTTCCTCTCGTATTTTTCTCTAAATTTCAGCGCCAGATTCTGAAAATATAAAAAAAATTCGAGTTCTTTTCTCCTTCCCTTCGGAGAAGGAACTTCCCTAAATTTTAAAATGCATTCGTTCACAGAGATTGTTTTTTTCTTACTAGAAAAGGAGAACTCTCGAAAACTTCCTGCGAAGGTCACGCCAAACCTTTTCCTTCTACGTGTTGCAATTTATATCAGCCTAAGACAGGAACTGACGATCACAGCGAAGCAAACGAACTGACATTGTCTACGATTTTGCGAGTCGGCTGCACCTTCTCGAAGCGCTTCAGGATTAGCACATATAACAGTAAAAATGGGAGAGATCCAAGCTACATCAGTCATAACGTTTTACTCTTGACTTCCTTTCTGAGGAATAGAATAGTTTTTTTTTGTTCCTTAAAATTTGTCTTGTCATATAACCCCTTTTTACATCTTTCGATTCAATACTACAATCAACGATTACGAAACTAAATGCCGAGTAAAGGTCTGCTGACAAAGAAAGATTAATTGTTAAGTAAAGGGATGGACTGGCGAGAAAATTTCTCTAATTATACATACATATACACAAATGTATATTTAACTTATTATAAGTAAAAAGTCGGAACGTAATTTAAATATAAATTTAGTTCCAAGAAATATAAAGGCCAACCTATTTTTTTACCTTCACGAAATTGTTAACAAAAACCGAGTAACCTCTATTGAAGGATGCATGTTGTTGACTTTTTGCACGGGTTCGTGGATTTGGAGTGATTAACGTCCACACTTGTAGTATCAAAACACAATTTACTGGGCAGTATTTTTCAGGACAGCTCCAAAAACACGTTAACAGACGTCGAAAACTACCAGAAATACGCTGAAACAATGAGCAACACAGCTTTCAGGCTATCGCTGTAAAGACAGCCTCAAGGCAAAGCACTAGAGTATTTATCCCGACTCGGTTCTGTCGTTCTCGGAACTCAACGTACTCTCGAGACTAGCCGCGCTACAACACGCGATGCACTCGACGACACACTCACGATAGACTCGACGATGCACTAACTCGCGATACACTAAGGCTGCTATCACACGGCCGTTTGTTTTGGAAGGACAACTGTTTGGAACAATTTTTCGGCTTTGTCACGTGATATACAACAGCCAATCACCATAGATCACTTTGGGGTTAACATATAAAGGGGAAACTAGTTCTCTGCCAAAATTAGCTATTTTTAGCTTGATGAGGGATTCGAAGCTGATAGCTGATAGCTGATTGGCTGAAAACGAACAACCTGCAATTTTTACCGAACGGAAGGAAAAAATCGCGCGTCTTTCTTTCAATAGTAAACCAGTCAGAAAAGTTGCCCGAAACAGTTGTTCGTGTGAAACAAACGCCGTGTGATATGGGCCTAAGAGACTTTCTCGACGCATTCGACGAACAACTCGACACTAGACTGACGATTAACTCGATAGACTCTCTACTCCGCGCACCAGCAGGATTTATGTAGCTTTTGGTCTGGCTTCGAGAACATTCTGGGCCAAATCGTTAAGAATTCGTTCTCCATCCGTCTATGACATATCGTCAATTTTATCACCAAATGGGCGATTTCGCGCCAAATCTGGCAACCCTGCCTCATTTGCCATTTGATAGCATCCCTAAACCTTCCGGGGAAGCTATCTTACCGCGCACATTTCGTAACAATACCCAAGGAAAATCTGAGAAACTACCATGTAAGAGACTTAAAAAAATACTAAGTGCTATACAAATGCACGAAAATATTAATCTTCTTTGTTTAAACATTCAGTTCTGCCGATATCAATAAAAAAGCAGGTGCACAACATTTCAACGTTCTACGCTTAATCGTTTCCGAGTTACGCAAGATACGTACGTACGTACAGACTTCATGAAAGATTCTCTTCTGAATCCACTTCACCCGTTTCGGAAAAAGTAATCCTTTATTCTGCTTGAACGCACAAAGTCATGCAAAAAAAAAAAAAGTCCAAATGGATTCCGGAACGGTCAAAAAGAATTTTTTTGCTGAAATACGATGCGGAAATTTTTCGTGGTTGCAATACTTCCTTTACTTCTTACCTGGCAGTAAAAATAACGATACTTACCTAATGTGTATTCATGACTACTTTCATTTTTTTATTTTCTTTATTGCAACCGCATTCTTCGGTACTTCAATTATTCGCGTAATATTCTTTCGATTTTCGGAAGACAAAATTAGTGAAAATAAGCGCGAAAATACGCGACGAAGTATGGTATTCTATATATTTTATGCTTACTGCGGGAAAATAAAATTAAGGCTAGGTTAGGTTATTCAATTATGGCCAAGCACACGAGGGCTATCTGCCTAAAGGGAGGGATGCCTTCGTGGAGGACTTTCTAAGGGAAACTGGCTCGTATACATGTTACACATGGGGAAAACCACGAAAACGCCCATGCAGCTAGCCCGTTCGCGGGATTCGAACCTCGGACCGAACTACCAGTGTTCAGCGTCTTTACCGCTCGGCTGCTGTTGGGCAAATAAAATGAAGTCATTAAATGCAGTGTAAAATAACAGAAGTTATTTTATACTTATGTTAAGCCACTTGTACAGTCATTAGGTTATTTCCAAGAAAGACACGAAAAATGTGCAACGCCTTTGCCGGGAATCGAACCACGGACCTTTCGGGTTACGCGTCGAGCGTGCTGACAACTACACCACGAAGGCCTGCAAAGGAGGCGGGAGAAATACCTTATACACTCCCCCTTTTAAAGGGCGACTGGGGATTAGGAGCCCCAATTGCCAAATCGTGGTGGTGGAGAAGCATCATCTACCACCTTTTATTTCGGGCGCCACTTCACTTCTGCCTTAACATAATTAAAACAATTCTTAACGCAATACACGCTGCATGTTTTGATAACTTTTGAAATCGTCAGCGGCGTTTACTTTTAGATCATTTTAAATGTATTCTTCTGTAACTGAAATGTCCCGCAACTTATTTATAAAGAATTAGATCGGAAAATATTTCCTTACTTACTGGGGTGAACTAACACTTCCGATTACTTAAGTTTAAGATTCGTCGAAAAGCCTATACATAGCAGCAAGCACGTATTCCGTGGAAACACGGAGAATTTAGTAAAAAATTAATCAATAAAAAAAGTTCAAGGCACCGAACGGAACAAGTTCATTGACAAGGCAAACGCGTCCACAACTTCAACGAAACGAATAAAAGAAAGGCTCACACAGCAGCCCCTATTCATTTCCTTCGAAACAGAATTAAAAAAATAAATAAAATAAAAAGTATGATTCCCCTGGAAGTTCCCAAAGCTTAAAAGGAATTCATTAACGCTTTTAAACTTCTTCACTGAAGCAAGTAGGTATCGTTTGGATGTGCGGTTAAAGTTGGCTTCCAGTTTTTCGCCACGTTTTTATTTTATTTCCTTCAATTCTTCCTCCATCGGTGGTGCAGAACCAAACCCGACGAGGTAATTTTCGAGTTTGAAAGAAGAGATAAAAAAAAAAAAAAAAAAGAAAGAATCTAATAGAAATGATTCCTTCACTCGTAGGGAATTCGTTTTGATCATTAGGACGCTATAACTATAGGTTGGAAAAGTTTAACGGCAACCGTGACTTAGCGCTGAAAGTGATACGACTAAACGAAGAAAAGCGGCGCTATTAAGGGAAACACACGCTATCATCATGTTACTTATAAAGAGATGGCAAAAAAAATTGTTCAACGCAGAAGTTTAGTCGTGTTTGTATTAACAATTTCTCATTAATTTTTAGTACCACGATTGTTTCAATAGCATCTACCTATCTATCTAAAATACCACTGACTCATCACGAGATCTCCAAAACTATACACCCGATTGACTTGAAATTTTGCATAGTTACTCATTCCACGATGCAGACGCGCACTAAGAACGAATTCTCCGTAAATCCTGTCCAAAATGGATTTTTGTTATACCATCACAGGCACTACCCCTTCCTCCCATCTAGGTGTCTCTCCCCTTTCCCTCTTCTTTCTTAGCAAAATACTATGTTGACTTTACATGATTTGGGAGGATTCAAACTACGCAACATTATTGGCATGCCAATCTTTAGATAACGAATGTGAGGCGGTATGCCTGGTGGATTGAATGTGTTCATCATAAACTTACTATGAGTAAGAACTGTAAATAGATAGTGTGCTGAGCGAAGCGAGCGGGTATCAGCTAGTCCTAAATAAACATTGAAAAGTATAATTTTCTTAACATGGATTGTTTGCTAATTTGTTCTAGTTAAATCTCGTAATTAATATTTGACCTTCTACAGATCTGACTCTTGAGTCCCGAGGCAGGTCCCACCCCTCTTCTCCTCCCAACTGCTTACGAGGACTTTTGCCTCGCCGTGCATTTTCAGTGCTTGGCTTCCCGCACACACTTGCAAACATCCATGACTTCTCGGATTTTGAATCCGGGTCCATCGGTATGACAACGTCACTAACGACCATACTAACCGTACGACGCGTGCTGCAAACAGGCGCCAGTAAAAGTGAACCAGAGACGAGAATTTTACCATTGGTCGGACAAGTATAGTCCTCCGCACTAAATGTGCAATTTGAGGGCACCGCAAAAGATCGCCACGGTTCTGCCAGCATGATGCAATAAAAATACCTTTTTCGGCAGCCGTTAAAAATATTTTGCCAACAACTAAGTTAATGTGTTAAAATTCCATTAAAATGTGTTCTCAGAAGGATTTAGGTGTTAATGAAGTTGAAGGCGAAAAATCTGATGTGAACACCACATTGACTTCCTTGCATGGAATATAAAATTATAAGCAATTTTCCTTCAGTTCATTTAAACACATTAACAGTTAACGAATTTTGAATTAAATCTACTTCGTCGATAGCGCATATATCACAACAGAATAAATGCTCTCTTTAAAGTTCACTATATTTATTTACCATAGCTACACTTCGACGCTAAACACAGACGATTCAGCGCCGCTTACTTAATGCGCTACTAATTAATTCAGTTCTCACGCCGTGGTAAAGCTAAAACATATACAAATTCAAAATATTTTCATTAAAAATTGAAAGATATGGAAAAACAAATCACCAAGCACAGTTGAAACAATTAAAAAACTATTTTTACAATTAAAATTAAAATTTTTAAGCAAAAACCAATTATAACTTAAATGATAATTCCAGAATGAATCAAGTATAATATAATACGCAATAATAAAAGAACACGTTACTTTGTTGTTGCGAAGCTTAGTTTTTCTAGATTGGCAACAAATCCACTATTCTGCTAAGCTTCAAATGTAAACAAATATGGCCGCTATCATAACCAAAAATTAGGCTTAACCGCACTTAAAAAACTTTTAAATTGTTGATAATTCCAAAATTATTGCATGTAGCTTAGTTAACTAAGGGTATAAAAATCTTAACTGTAAAATAAGAGTAACATAATTCAATTATTTTTAAAGCAAAAAAAAAAAAATGCGCAATTTACAAACTTATAAGAATAAAGAAACTGAGCTCACTTAGCCGAATAACAGAGTGGATATATATATGTATATACATACATATATTTATATACTTTTGGTGCCGCCGATTGCAACCAAAACGCGAGGTGCACATCTACATGTTATTGTAGCCCTATATACAAAGAAGGTATCCGGTACTTTTATCAGCTTGTTACTGTACACAGGCCTGAGTGGAAAGGCACGACGCCGCATTTAACACAACTGAGCTTGAAGAATCATAATCTTTATTTTTACGCATACCAATCATCCGTTTGCAGGCAAGATATTTTTTAACCATAGTTGAATACAATAATTTCCATGTACACGGGTTTTAAAGTATGACGTCATCTTAAATGAGTAAGCGTAGTAGCAAAGCGTCTTGCTAGGAGGAAAGCCTAAGCGAAAGTGAAAAAGGGCGCTGCAGTTCAAAGGAAGAGAGGGAGTCAATAGTTTCAGTTCGAGTTAAAAATTTAGGTATACAATTATTTTGACTGGACAAAGAGATATCTCCATTAAGCGTTAAGTAACATTGAAAGATCTCGAATTTGGGAGAAAAGATGAATTTAAGGAAGAACATTAAATTTCGAATAGTTAACTTTGAGGTCGCAATCATTTCATAGAGCAGCCCTCGTATTTTATTACATCTTACATATATGTAATAAAGTAATGAAATGAAAACTCATATACACACAAAATAAAATTTATAAAGAAAAAGGAGAATAACTTTAAAATTAAGGAATTTCAAAATTCTTTTAAAATGACTTAAAAAATACAATCCTGCAGTGTCGCCGCTAATATTAAAAATTTAATAGATAATATGTAAATGGATAAATTACCTCCTAGGAAATGTGAAAGAAAATTTAGACTGTAAATTGGGAAAAACAAAAGTTGGAATTTGAAGTTAAATTGAAACTGGTAATTTAAAAATGCTAAATTAATAAAAAGTAAATTTAAACAATCAAAACAATAAAATTCTTGTTGATTCCACAGAAAATATGCCGGCTTTTCAAGGGGATACGATCCATACGATCACCAACAATTTATAACGAATCGCGTTTCGTCTTTTCGCATTTGTGAACAAAATCCGTATTCCAGTTTTAAATTTGTCATTCAATTTTATAAAAATCTGAATTTAAAGCTTGAATAATTTCAGAAATGCGAAGAAATTCTTCGAAAACAATTTCAAAAATAAAAATATTCATACAGTACAATCCTTAAATCTGTATATATAAAGAAGAAAGTCTGTTTGTCCTCTAATAACTTAATCACTACTATAGCTATCGTCGCGAAACTTTTGACAATTGTTTTCTGGGCCCTGGATAAGATCGACGTCCACTTTTTTCGGGAAAAAAGTAGCTGAAATCAGAGATATTAATTAAAAACTCGGAAAAACGATCATTTTCGCCCTCATCTTTCCGAGTGGCAACGGTCCTTGCAAGCTGGAGATAAAAATCTGAAATTTTGAGAAGCGTTGCCACTACTCGCTTTCAAATTGTAGAGTTTATTAATAAAAAAATCCTAAGTTTTACGATGAATTAAAAATAGCATTGACAAACACTAAATACATTATTCCCGATTCCAAAAATTCTCAGGAAGCCATTTGGACTGTTCCCCATCTTCGTACGGCCCTAATCGGCCGGAATATTAATTAAAAACTCTGAAAACGCTCATTTTCGCACTCATTTTTCCAAGTGGTAACAGTGTCGTGCGTTGGAGATGAAAATGCTTTATTTCGAAATGTATTGCTACTACTGCTTGCTTTTCAATTCGTACAGTTGAATTAAAAATTATATAATATATAATCAAAAATTTGTAATGTTTGTTCCTGTGTTTGTTCGCGTTATTGTTTCTGTTCCATTATGATCAATTTTTGGGCACATTTAATCGACTAAATTTGAATACAAGTGAAATATTCGCTGGAACTTTAGCTTTTACGACCATTTGATTAGAAAGACGAAAATCATTAAAAACTGCGTGTCATTGTAGCTGATATAATGAAAGAGAATTAGTTTATTTGTCTATGGAAAATTTTTTATGTGGGTTCCATATCGCATCAGACTGAAAAATGTATGATTATGAATCGTATTTTTTGCATCGTTATTAGAGAAGGATTACAGCGGTATCGTTCTCTCTGTTGTTAGATACATTACTCTCAATCTAACTTAACTGGCATCGGGTACTTCCGCTAGTATAAAATAAGAATAAATGAAAAAAAAATTAAGAAGCAAGTGAAATAAAAGAAATATACAAATAAAAGTCAGTGGAGTTTTATATATTAATAGTCGAAACATTATGCGGCCTGTCAGAATAAAATGCATTTCTAAACCGGCCCACAAAGTCTTGCGTTGGACAGGCCTGATTTTTACAGTTTTCAAGGGTGTTCTATGGGGTGTCGGAACCCCCTTGGCCATTTTCGATGTACTTTTTCACAAAATCTGCTGCATATATACTCTTGAAATTTTTTGTGTAATTACCGTACACCTATCTGTTTATACTGAAATGAGCTTTTGAAACATTTTGAATTTTAGACTAATTTATAGACTATTTTATTAGGCATAGTAAAATTTAGCGCTTTTCTCAAGCAAAAAAATTTGTGAAATTTTTTTATCTTAATTTATCCCAAAAAGCTAATTTCAGTAAATATAATAAATAAGTCATAAAAAGTTTATGTACCTGGGAGCAGTAGTTCCTGAGAAAAGGTACATCGAGTATAAAAAAAATCACGTTTGGAGAAAAAAGCGTTTTTATGTAAAATTCCTCATTTATCAAAGCATTAGATGGTAAAATAAAACTAGATTTTTTTTAAAGTTTTAATTTTTCATAGAGATTAACGTATAGTATTTTTAGAAAGCTAAAAGTGTAGAGAATTTGAAAATGCAAAAATGCCAAATCAATATTTTTTGAAGATTTTAGGCTTCCAACACCCCTTAACCAACTATAGACGGAATCTTCCACCCCTTGCTACGACAAATTTTGAAGGTTTGTTCTGATAGGTCAAAAAAGCGAGATCAACCGCAACAGCACAAAGCAGCTAATATTAAGGAAATACTTTTTTTTTAAATGTAACGGTTCAACATTGAAAAATAACTGCCATCGTAAAGATAAATATGGAACACATCTTCCCTATATCACAAACAGAACATAAAATAACCTATCTATTCATGGAGATCATGTAACTCTCTCACGATTATAGTTTGCCTTTATAGATAAGGTTTGTTTTAGTATGTAAAATATGCAACGGAAACAGGAATAAAACAATTCATACCTAAAAACCAACCTAAGAATAACAAGATATTATTACTCATATTCGACCAAGCAAAGAATATCACAATTATAGTGTGATAAGAAAAAGAAATCGTATTATTTCTTCTAAAATTTCAGGAAACCGAAGACCACAGAAATGAAACAAAGTCAACCTCCATTGTCTCCAGCTTCGATGGAATTGAAGCAGGAAAGTAAATTCTTCTGGACTTTAACACCCACTGCAAGTATACAATACTATTGTGTCTGTAGGGACACAGACAGACAATGAGCAAGAAGTAATCGGGAAAAGAAAAAAAAAAGTTGCGTTATGGGTCAGGGGTGACGGCAGTCTCGAAGGTTCCAATTAAACCGACGCATTACATTCTCACACGAGCTGCAGGGCTGATAAACCTCATTGAGTGGGCGTCGAGGCATCGCATTAAAATGGCGATGTTACGCATGCATAACAGTAGATATGAACAAGTAAATGGAATGTTTGTCATTAACGTCGTTAGCGAGGAAATCATTAACTGAAAATGGCAAGAAAAGAAATGGCAACAGCACACCTTTCTCTAAGTGACTTCGAACATAAGATCCTGAAAGTTAATTACGAATGATTTCCTAAAAAAACAATAAAAAATTTACTTTGAAATGAAATTAAAATCTAGTAACATACCTATTACAAAGCATTCAAAGTCCATATGCTTATGATTACTTACTGGATAAGTAGCACCAAAACGCAAAAGATTTATCGGTATCCGATCTCGTTCGGGTGCAATTTAAAAAAAAATAGCTTTTATTTTAACTATAAACATATTAATTTGAAGATAAGTATACTAATGAGCGAAAACAATGCTAAGTTGTAGAGACATTAGGTATATTTTTTTGGAACAAGAGAGATGAAAAATATGCAATTCCTTCGCCGGGGATCGAACCACGGACCTCTGAAATACCGGCTCAGTGTGCTGACCATTACACCACGAAGGCACGCTAAGAATGCGGGAGATATACCTTATAAAGTAATTTTAATTTTGAAAAATAATGAAAGGGTAATTTTTGCTTACATTTTGGCTTTACGACAACAACCACGGTGAACAACGTATACATGAATACATAAGCTTTTTAATTTATATTTATTTTTATACTTGTTTTGTATGCAGTGAAGTAAAATAATTAACATATATTCATATATTCTTGAGATATGTCAAAATAATATAGTATTTACTGTATATTTTCCTAATATCGCATCCAAAATATAAAAATAAAAAGTAACAAGTCATTTTGTAATTAATATTTCTAAAATCTTCCGCTTCAGAGCATGCATCGGATTATATGAAACATATATGGAAAGTATAATTTCGTTGATAAAATTTTGAGTTATTGCCGTTACCATCGACAATATTTGCAAAAAAATGCATTTTTCCGAAAACAAGTTTAAAGCTTTCATAAAACAATTTCTTAATGAAAGAAACATTTCTGACAATTAAAATTCCCCTGCTTTGTAACTGACACTTTGGTTCTTTTAAGAAACATAGCGCTTTTTCTTTCGAACAAAGCGTAATTTCTTTCTTTGGTTTTTCGCAAAACTTGTGGAATGCCGCCAGAGTCGTGATTTTGCACTTTATCAAGTTTTCGAATTCCCTGCTCAGTGTCAAATTCAGAACACATACCTAACTTTAAACATACTTCAAGCAAACCGATAAAGCCATCATAAAATAACATTAAATAATGCAACATTTACAACTTACATTTACTCCAGACATTAATGTTCGCAAGTTTATGAATGTTTCTTTCGGAACAATTTGCAATAAAATGCCATTAAAACGTTCCTTGATATTTTGAGTTTTGCCATATATGCACTTTTTAATAACTTTTGTTTATGCAACTCTCTCTCTCTCTCTCTCTCTCTATATATATATATATAAGTTTAATTAAATTTAAAATATATGTTGATATACTAGAGGTTTTTTTTTTCTGGCTGATTTATTTTCTTTTTTGCAATCTTACACTGATAGTTGCACCAACTCGTTGATCAAGGTGGACATTAGCCATGCATTGGCTTCGAAGAAGAACAGCTTCAATGGAACAAGCAGCTTTTACAGCCCGCTGTATCTTAATTAAGTTTCCAACATTACTCCTAATTGCAATCCCTAATTCTGCAGTTTATCAATAAAATAATCAGACAGTTTACCTTTCAATGCAGGAGTGGAATTTTATACTTTTCGCAGTCTACTTACCAACCCTTTTCTGTACATGTCCAATGCATTCTAATTTCTTGATAGAATCTTTAGCATATTATCTTTCACAATTAAAAACTCTTAGAATCCCCATCCGCATAATATTCCGTGTACTTCAGCTTTCGTAATTTAATAGATCGTTCATACAGGCTATAAGCACCAACTCCTTCCATACCCGAAGCTGCTCTCCTTCATAATTTACAGAAAAATTATGTTACGCTTTACGTATGCCATGCTGAAGATTGCGTTCCATTTTGTTTATTTTGTTGCAAATGGTGCAAAACTGTGAAATAACTTCCAAGTCAAGTACTTTGTCAGCATTAATCTACAAAGCAGCAACACATCCATTCACCGACGAATACCCGCTCTGCCAAACTAAATACGAAATTAAGGGGAAAAACTATCTCCATATCCTTAAAATGTATTACAAAATACGTAAACTTAGTACAAAGGTTTATAATTTACAAAATCTTGATTATAAATAAGGTTTCTAAATAGGTATGTCTCTTTAAATGTTCACTTCCGGTTCAAAACAATAAAACTTCCTGTTTATTCCGTTACAGAAAATTGCTTATAACTAACATAAGAAAAAACTTGCATTTGATAGCTAAAGATGCATTCTTTAAGACAATATAAATAAGGTAAAAATCGAATTTTGACTGAAAGTAGTCTTTTGCACGAAGTCGGATACCTTAAAGAAGACAGACAAAAGTGATTTGGAACATGATAAATGTCACCCAACAAATTGCGGAAAATATTGCAGTTGCTATCGTATTTCCCAGAATATTTGCCACCTTTACTAATTTTATCGTCCGAAAATCGACAGAAAACATTATGCGAAGAATTTAATTTTTTAATAACACGGTTACAGTTGAAACGTCAATGAAAATTTGTCATTGTTAAACTACAGGTAATCGCAATATCATTTCATGAAAGGAAACTTAACATTAATTCCAATAAAGGGAACATAGCAATATTAACTTATTCTATCTAATACGATATCTTCATTTCTACTTGCCTATAACTCGAATCTCTCCCGTTTTGACTTATCTATGCTATTCCTTCGGCATCAAACCATCCATAAAGTACTAGAGAAGGTGAACATGCAGCCGCTCTGCCGAAATCGTAGATGGTTCGGTTCTCGTATTAAGGTGGCTTAAATTTCAACAGTTAGAAGGGTAAGGTTTGGAGTGACCTTAGTAGGTAGTCCGCGAAGGTTTATCTTTGTTAGTAATACGAAAACAATCACAATCCATTTTAAAACTCAATGGAGCTCGTTTCCTGAACGCACTAAGAAAAGGGAAAATTCTGCGAATATTTTTTAAATTTCCAGAGACTGGAGTTAAAAAGCTAGGAAGAAAAACACACGCGGAAATACGATGCGGAAATACGATATACAGATATGTTAGTATGTTACCTGTTCTGTGTATTTTTGTAAAATAGTATATAGAAGCTTTATGTACAGATCGGAGAATTTAATACATTGAATTTGCGGCAATTTAGATTTCCTTTAAAGTAACTTTAGGTGCAGAGCAGCATGGAGTTTGTTTTAATACGCTTAAAAGAGTTTTTTTCAGAAGTACAGGAAAAATTAATTTTAAATTTAGTAAAAGATACCTGGTCTCTTCGTGGCGTTCATTGGTCTACTGGCAGGAGTGGCATCCAGTCATTTGAAATTCAGGAGTAAAATACGGTAAGAAGTGTGATAAAAATAATGGAGGCATTGGTGGGCAGGTTTATACGTTTTAATCAACAACAGTTTGTTGCCACTACCTAAAATCAAATACTTTTATGTCCCACGTATCAGCGTGTTGCCATTAAGTAAAGCGTAAGATACTTAACAAATCTGATCTGTTACTGATTAACAAATTGAAGGCTTGAAAAGCAATCAATAAACGCAATTCTTGAGAATATTTTTTTTACATTTTAATTTGACTGATTAAAAGAAAATGCACTTAAATCATTAGTAGCTAATCAGAAATATGAAATACTTTTACGAAATATTCCCCCACCACCACAATGGCGGAGCCTCAGACGGCTTCGGCTTGGTCAGAAGTGGTGGTCACTTTATTATGGAGACACCTAATAGGAGGGCCATCTTTTCTCCCAGGGACGGGCAGTTACAACCATGCCTTCTTTTTTCCGGCATTCGAAGGCGGGCTCTTTTGCATCGCAGTCGGCTCCCCTAACCACTATACCACCTGGACAGCTTTTTTATGAAATGGTAGCTGGATTCATTAAAATCGTAATGTATTTTACTTTCTTATGATCATTATTTTTAACGGCTAGATTTGTTATGTTTTATTAAAGAAAGCTTTGAATTGTAAAGTTTTCTTGAAATTAAGGTTGATAAATGACCTAACGGCTAATGACTAGATTTGTTATAATGTTTTATTAAAGAAAGCTTTGAATTGTAAAGTTTTCTTGAAATTAAGGTTGATAAATGACCTATTGAACTTAATTTTTATTCTGCTGCTCTTTCTGAACATTTTAGACCCTTAGAAACGCAACACTTTGCGGAAAGATGAAGTAAATGATTGCGGATATATCAGATACACTTAGAAAGCCATTCATTTTATAAACTCTCCAAGACCAGTCAATATTACTAGATTCCTGATCAAAAAAATAATTTTCCCAACCGGAACTCGAGGTCTTTGCTAGCCATCACGTGCAGGCGTCAGACAGTACAGTGGGAGCAAGGAAAAACAAAATCAACCATTTCTGCGTCAACAGGAAGAAGTGGTTCAAATTTCGGGATAAAAACAGGAAAACGCTAAGAAAAGGGGGCAGAAGAATATAACAAAAATCAATAACTTCGGAAGAGAAAGCAATTTCTGCAAGAACAACACGCGACTTTGCTTCTTTTCCGGCCTCAATCCTCATCCATCATTGCGAATGACAAGCATCGATCACTACAGAGACCAATCTGAGCTATGTTGTTCCCGCTTTGCTTTGCGGCCAGGGCCGTAGCCAAGGGGTGTTTGGAGGATGGACATACAAGGGTGCAAGATAGGCGGGACGGTATCGGCCTTACTCATTTTGCGATCAATGAGCCAAAAGTTAGATCGGATTCCGTTCGGATATCTTCTGCTAAAGGGTGACGGTAATGGAGTAAACTGCCAAGACAGCATCAATAATTAATCGAAACAGAGAGAACATTAATCTTAGGCTTCTTATTTCAAGTCAAAATATAGCCAGGTCTGGATTAACCATTAAGGCCCTAAAGATGTCGGGAAAGCGGCCACCAAAAACTTCTCAATGCCGGAAAGCGGCCACCAAAAACTTCTCAATACCGGTTTTATTTACCATGGAATGCATTGAGCAGCTAACCCCAAACTGAGAGTGGGGAGGAATGAAGAAAAACCTGGTTTAGGCGTACGTGGGGGGGGGGGGCACCAGAGACTTAAGTGCTTTTA
This sequence comes from Stegodyphus mimosarum, assembly GCA_000611955.2. Taxonomy (NCBI): domain Eukaryota; kingdom Metazoa; phylum Arthropoda; class Arachnida; order Araneae; family Eresidae; genus Stegodyphus; species Stegodyphus mimosarum. The sequence continues at coordinate 66,842 of KK114024.1, read as the reverse complement.
GAGATCTTAACCTCTACCCGGGATATAGCATCGAAATATAGTTGAATCCCGTTATAACGAATTTCAAAAGACCGAAAGATTGGTTCGCTATATCCAATTTGATAAGAAAAAAAAAATGGATCGTCTAACAAAATAGTACATGATTGGTTAGTTTACGTTGGCCTTTTTTGAACACAGCAAAGGCTATGTGCCTAGAGGGATGACTTCGTGGACAACGTTCTAAAGGAAACTGACTCGTATTACACATGAGGGAAACCATGAACACCAACCACGCAACCAGCCTTTTCGTCTTGGATCAAACCCAAGCCAGGTGGAACCACTAGTATTCAGCTGTCTTCACCACTCAATCACTGATGGGGCGTCAAAACTGATGAATCAATCACACAAAAAGAGCGATTAACATTATCACATCTCTCCAAAATTAATAATAACTCTTCATTTTAATAAAACATATTACAGGTTAATTATCATTATTAGTTGCAATTACTGAATTTCCTTTCTGTTGCTTTACTGTTTCACTACGTATTAAGTACTTTACAAAATATAAACAAACAAACAGGGAGAAAAACATTTACATTTCAACTCCGTATGGCCTCAAACTCTGAAGATCCTCTTTAATTAAACAGCAAAATTTCCATCACAGCATCAACTTTGAGCAAAGCAAAACAAAGTTCTATAAAAGAATATTTTTCTTCTACGTGCTAGTGTGTTGCCATTTGGCAAAGAGTAAGTTTTTTGTCTTTCGAATTTACTATGTCATTTATTTATTAACTAAGGTTTAAAAACAATAACCGCAGTTCTTCATCTCTAATATTTAGTTTTAGCTGAATACAATAGCTATACTTATTAAAATTCTTATATGTAATCAAAAGAGATAATTAGCGTAACTTAAAACCAGATAGCTTACAGATCTATATTAATTGACTATATCTTCATGATGAAATAAAATTTTTAAACTATCCTAATTTCTCATTGGATTTTAGTTTCTTTTTTGATATTTTAATATTGTTTCATTTACTTTTTAATTTTTCTGATTTATTTTCTGAATTTATTTTGATAATTATTTTAATGTGATTCGGAAAGGTGGCTCTGTTAAAATTTTTTGGCTGCTTCTTGAAAAAGACCCACGCATTTTCAACTGCTACTTGTCATGTACTTTATTATGTCATTTTATTTCCAATGTAGTTTTGGTTTTTGTTTTAAATATTATTTTTCCTGTTAGTAAGTTTGTCATTTTAAGGTAATTTAGCTACATTAATTCTCTTAATCATTTATTTTGCAGTATTTTGCGCGACTTTAGTAATAAATAATTCTGCAATTCCTCATTTGTCATGTACATATGATTAACAATCAGCACACATATCATACATATGCAATAATATGCATATGCAGACACGCAAACTAAACTAAAAGAATTTCAAAATTTATTTTAAAAATACTTAAAAAGTAAAATCCTCCGCTATCGCTGCTACAATTAAAAATTTAATTTAATAGAGACTATATAAATGAAAATTAGCTCGTAGGAAACGTGAAGTAAATTTGAGATAAAAAAAGCACTATTGTGGAAATCCAAAGTTGGAATTTTTAATTAATTAATTTGGACCTGTAATAAAAAATAATTGGCGACTTTACAGGGATTCCAGTTCCTCTCGAAAAGTCGGGATCTTTCCGTAGAATCAAGAATAATTTTCCTGTTTTAACTGTTTAAATTTACCACTTTTAATTATAATTCCAATTTAGTTCCATTCAATAAAAATTCCATATTTTGATATCCACAATAGTACACTTTTAGCACCTAAATTTTACTTCGTTTCCTACGAGAAAAGTTTCATTTATATATTCTTTAGTAAATGATATATATGTATATTTACATACACACATACTCACATGTATATAATAACTATTTTAGACGTCTAGCTGCAAAAGCAGGTAGCGTTCTTAGAAACGATACATTAATTAAAATCTTCAGCTCAGGACAATCTATCTGATCATTATCCTTAAACTTCGGGAATAAAACTAATCTTGGGGATCTCTTTAAAATATTTATCAATGAAAAACATCCTGGCTATATCTGCAGGAAGTAAAGTACCTCAGCAAGTTGAAAGAAAACAAAACATTAGGCGAAGCTTCCAGAAAAGACCATCAGCAGCTGTATACCGACGCAAAGTCGAGCTGAGTTACGAGGTAAGCTCTTTATCACGGAATCTGCTTTTGTTTAAAAAAGAAGAGCTTGGAAGATCTTATCGGATATAGGATTACCTCTCAAAATATCAGCTTGACATGAAATCCTAATTCTTTGGCATTATTTTCTCATTTAAGATTTCTTGTTAGACGCAATGATAAGATCTAAAGTTGCTTCTGACAGCATTAGTAGCACACGGTAAGCAGATATTTCAGATTTTTTTTTAGTTGCCATTTAAGCGGAAGGAAATGAATTATAAGCTTCTAAATAAACATCTAATGAAGGGTGTCAGGTACCGGCACAGTTTAATGAAGAAAACGAAAAAGAATTTTCGAAAGCAGAGCATTAAATAAATGTATAAATATTAAATTATTGCCTAATTATTATAATGGAATAGTAAACTTTGAAGCTAAAAGAATGATGATGTAATTGAAACTTCATGTTTTATTTCTATAGAATCTGCGTGTTCCTTGCTTTGAAAAAGCCACCTAATTTTGAACACGTGTACGCCTCCATCAGAGCATGGCCAAAGACGCGATGGCTATCTGAGTGCCATCGTGTTGTACTTCCTAAGGGGAACTGGTTCGTGTTCTTTTTGAACGTAAGACGTCTTGGACTGGTTGCATGTGTGTTTTCAGGAAACCATGAAAACACACATGCAACCAGTCCGTTCGCCAGGATCCGAACGTAAGTCGAGCTACAGCGTTTTGAGATTTTACCGCTCTGCCACTTATGGCTCCACGTTCGAACAGAGGATTAGGTATGTTCAAAATTTGGTGGTTGTAGGTGTCACCATTTTTCACAGTGCAGGGAACAAACTTATATACAGATGCTTCACTGTTTAATAACTAAGTTAAGTACTCAACGTTACCAGGGTTTTAAGCACAGTGAAGAGACTTCATTTAAGGAGATGAGAATAGTTCTTTTTAGAAATCTCGCATGATAATTCTCCCCCCCCCATTTTGGTTCAAGGTAAATTGCGCAAAATTTTACCAACCTCAAATAAAATGTAGAACTAACACTTCGATACGTAACAATTTTAGGAAGGACTGATATTGGCTTTGTAATCGGTTATGTCCTTTTTTTTTTTCAGAAATGAGGAAACCCCCAAACAGGTTTCGGAAAACCCACAAACACATTAGCCGATTTCTACACCACTCAAAATATTCGTAAAAAATCTAGAAGACAGCGCGCTTAAATTCTGATTTAAAAGTTCTATACTGCTCTAAAGAATACCTGAACACGCAGCCGTCTAACGGTTTTAGTAAGAACTGATGGAATCCTTACCGTGAAACTGTAATTGAATTGTAAATTTGAACTGATAGGAAGCTTACCGTAGGAATATGAACCTTACCGTGGATTTGTAACAACTGATAGAGAGAACGCAACAATGGTGACGTGAACTCAAAATGTGCGTCATGAGCACAACGTTCTGATATATACATGGTCAAAATCTTGAGTAGGCAGTGACCTTCCTCATGTTTTGAAGGTCAAGTGTGCGAAATTTCATCAAGATCCTTATAAAACTCTAGATTTCTATGAATTACACATACATAAACAAACGCATACTCTTTACATAGCTATAACGAATAAACTAACAATTTTCTTTATATAGATGTAAAACAAATTAACACTCTTCATATAACACACGAAACAATGAAACGAACACGCTTCTTTATAAATATACAGATGATTTTAAAGAATCCACTAAGCTTAATTTCACATATCCAGTTAGAAACAAATGAATCTGCATTTATTGCTTTTAAATTATTCTGTTTGCTAATTACTGGCAAAAGAAATATGAAAAAATAAATAAATTATTAAGTTTTCCTCAACGACAACACCGCCTGAAAGATTAAAATATTTTAATTCGGGAAATGTCAATATTTTTCTTAAATCGCTGAACTTGTTCCTTAAATTCGGAAGAAATAAATATATTGCCTGTTCCATAGTGGCAACACACTTTTTTTCGTGTCTCCGAATTTCCTGACTGAATTTGAAACAAATATCTCAAGCTCTCCAAAGTGGCAGCATAAATCTTTTAAACAACTGAGTTTTTAATAAAAAATTTGCACAAAATCTGTACATATATAAAGTTTAGACCCTGTGATTGGTTTGTAGAAATTTATGTATATAGTAACCTTCCTCTTGTTTGGAAAGACAGGTGGGCCAAATTTCATCAACATCGGAATAAAACTATAAATTTGTATGAAAGATAAACACGCTGACACTGTTCTTTATTTATATAGGTAAGAAATTATGACAAAGCATATATACATTCATTTGAAAATTACATACAACAAAGAAAAAAAAATCTGATATCATGTATACACTACATGACTTATTTACACGGAATATTAAATAATACGCATTTTGCATTTCATTTAAACTTATTGGATTGAATTAAATCTACTTCATCGATAGCGCATAAACCACAACAGAATAAACGCACTCATTAAAATTCGCTATATTTGTTTACCACAGCGATACTCTGGCGCTAGCTTCACTTAACAGCATTACATCTAATTCATTTTATAACTCATCAGAACGCACAAAAATTATGTGCGTCATCTGGAGAAATCCCTAATCCTTGCCACATGTTCTGTTCAAATACTATAATAAATCTAAAACGATGTGTAAAAGAAATTAAACAAACAAAAAAAGAAACAGTTTTTCACGAACAAATCAGTAATTCTCATCAATTAATTCAGTTCTTACTTCGCGACAATGCAAAAATACATAAAAACTCATATTAAAAATTACGAAATAAATCTTAAACACTTAATTCCTCGAATAAATTCCAGAATAGATTAAGCATGATTTAATTCGCAATAATAAAAGAAGGCGTTATTTTTGTTGTTGCGAAGCTTAGTTTCTCTCGATTTGCAACAAATCCAATATTCTCCTAGGATTCAAATGTAAACAAATATGTCCGCCATGAGAAAAATGATTAGGCATAGCCGCACTTAAACAACTTTTAAATTGTTGATAATTCTACAAATCTTGCATGCAGATTTACTAAAGGCATAAAAACCTTAACCGGGAGATAAGAACAACACAATTCAATTATTTTTAAAGCAAAAAATGCACAATTTATCAACATATAAGAACAAAAAAACTGAGTTCACTGAGCCGAGTAACAGAGTGGATATATATATATATATTTATATATTTTTTGTGCAGGCGATTGCAAACAAAATAGGAAACACATATATATCTACATGTTATAGCAGTCCTATATACAAAATTTCAGCGTTCTGAGGCTACTCGTTGAGTTATGCGAGATACATACGTACGTACGCACGCACAGACGCCACGAAAAAAACTCTTCAGAATCCATTTTAAATCAGTTATATATTTTTGGGGGGAGAGAAAGAGTTCTTTATCCTGTTCTTACGTACGAATGTCACTCAAAAATATCGTTAAATTGCATTAGACAGTGGTCAAAATAGATATTTTCGTTGAAATATGATAGCCGAAAATTTTCGCTATTATTATACTTCCTTTTTACTTCGTACAAGGAAGTAAAAAAGGGTATTAACATGAAACTAAACTGTTCTAAACAAATACATATTACAGGAATATACTGTTTAAAAGAATCATGGTTTTTGGTATGCAAAATACCGAAAACCGTTATCTAATTTTAATTCAATTCAACACTTTCGTATTATTAGTGAATTAATTATTCTTTGCAGATTACTTTTAATAAGAGTTTTTGTTAACTAAGGATAATCGAATTTGAAATATGTGTAGATCTGAATCAATATTATAAAACTGTGGTAATTATTTCAAGCTTAAATACCATTAGCATAGCTCCCTTTTTTGCAGGCACTGAAAAAGAAATTCTCTTGAATGCGTGTTTAATTAGAAATAGGGAAGCTGAGGCAGAATTAAAAGTAAAAATATTTTCTCATTATGTCTGGCTAGTGATGTCTCAGCTATCTTATATCAATTAGTTAGGGGTAATTATTAATCAATTAAGGTAAGCTACTCAAAATGCATTTTTACTTCCGTAACTTACTAAATTAAACCCCATGTCGCAAGGAAGTCGTAAACATAATCTAACTTTAATTAGATGGTCTGGGACTTGCTATTCTGAGAGTAGAGAAATGAGTTTCTTAAACTAGAGCTCTTTTCGGAATTCTTTGGAAAACATAATTTGGCGTTTGGCTGGCAAAGGTGTCAGATTTTAAACTTCTCAAAAGACCTAATTTTTAGCGAAACGTTTAATGGACTGCTAAAGAACCAATCGAAACTGTTTTATTAGAAAGGCCTAGAGTAGTCAGAACTTCGGTTTTCCGAAATATAAAATTTGAAGCTCACGAAACAGGTCATCTGTCAAACGCCGAACTCTTATGGGCGTACAAGGAAATTTCAATAATTGGTTTTGGACATACAATTTGTTCTTACAGATTAGGTTACTTGGAATACTGCAAAGAATACGAGTGCCTAGGGATGGAATGCCTTCGTGGAAAAATTTTTGATAAATTGGTTCGCATTCCCATAGGGGTATACAGGTTAGATAGAGAAAGTTTCGAAAAATAAACGAGCCCGTTCATATGGCATCGAACTCCCAATATTAAGCAGTTTCGTGATGAGGTCCAAAGGTTCTCGTGAACATAAAGGGAGTTTAAAGACATACAAGGAGTCCAGAAATCGAATTCGAAATCATTCATGGATAAAAATCATGGATGCCTTCGTGGAAGGTTTTCTAAGGAAATTGGTTCCTATTTATGTTACACGTGGGGAAAACTATAAAAATTCTCACGCAGCCGTGCGGTTTGTAGAACCGGCCGGTTCACCGGGTTGGAATCGAGGTCAACGCCTATACTTTGGTGAACAATGGTGTCGGCATCTTTATGCAAGTTGGCTGTGCCGGTGAGACCACGCCCATCCACGTTGCTAGTGAATGTCAACCACTTGCAAACAACATGCAACAATACAATCTACTGAACAGTAGACACGCTCAGAGAAACGTTTCGTGAGAAATTTTCCTTTTCTGGGAGTATCCACCACGCCGTGCTACTAAAAGGTTCGAAATTCCCCGCCTGCGTTTTGTGTCCGAGGATCTTAAACGATTTTCTTGTCGATCTATAACATATTCTGCGTTTTCCACAACGCCCCTAGATCGTGGCCCCATGCATTACTACTGTTAGAAAACTTCTTTCTGTCGTCAGTGTTTATATTGATTCTCAATAAAATTTTAGAGTACCGAGGAAGGAGCCATCCCAATTATAAAGATTCATTGTGGAATGGACTCGTTATGGTACCAACAGTCGTTTAATTCCAAGAAGAGAGTACCATTATCAGAAAGCTTTTAGCATATTTGACAGGCGGTGATGTTCGATTTTTGGAGAGTTTTGTTTATTTAATAAACAAAGTACTAGGCAGGATAACTTTCTGAATGGGAAGTGTCCGAAATGCTTCGTCATCGGCATTTTATTTTGAATTCTGTCCTTAACGACAAATATTTTGTGATCAAATAATGGTGTCGAAGGTAAGATAATTACATGGTACCATAATACGATTCGTTTGCTAATTAAACATCTATCTTGATGCTAGTTACATATAATTCCAAGCTAAACAATCCATTTCTGAGCCGCGTCCATGATGCCTGAACATAAAAGTTTTCCCCCCAAACGCAACAAACTGTTAGAACACCCTTCTATCAAGTAGGAATTACCAAATAGGGTGTCCTATAGCCATTAATTTCATATATAGTTTTAAATTTCAGTAATTACACACATTTATCAAACAGCTGTAGTATCTAATTTACTTCACACCAAACGAGGAATGGCGATCCTTCATTACTGTTAAAGAAACATAGTTATGAATAAAGAGCCTGATATTTGTTTTTTGAAAAACTAAATCCTAAGTTTTAACTAGGAGTTAAGTAAGAAAGAATTAAAATGTTTTCTAATTTATAGGATGCAGTGTTCAATAATATTTATACATTGAGTTCATTCGAGCAGTAACTAGTCGGATATTTTTAAGTATTCGGTTAGTTATTTTCTCAGCTGCCAACAATTCAAACCACGAAGACTGCTTTTTCCTTAGGCAGATAGTATTCGAGTGCTTTGTCATAACTAAATGCAGTAGCACCCAAAAGTGTTCGTACACTTATCATTGAAATAGGGCTCTATCCATTAATTAAAAGTAAACTTTCTGCATGAGATTTTAATAATAAGATCTATAATCCATTTAACAAAATGACATGAAATATTTTTAAAACATAGAGAAATTTTATTTTTAAGAAATTAATAATAAAAAAATGACAAACATTTTATCTTAAAAAGTCTTTAAATATTTTAAGAAACAATTTAAAATTATCAGCCCAAAATTAATAATAAAAAAATGACAAACATTTTATCTTAAAAAGTTTTTAAAAAACAATCTTAACATATTACTAAATATTTTCATTTTTTGTTAAATTAATATTTAGTAGGATATACTTTAGCATCCACGACAGCTTTTAAACGTCTGGGAATAGATTTTACTAGTTTTTTTTTTGGAATTTCTGTATCAATGTTCATCCATTCTTCCATCATGACTTTTTTGAGTTCGCTTTTCGTTCCGATGTCGTGTTTTCGTACTCTAACCTCCAGTTCTTTCCAAATGTGTTCTATGGAGTTTAAATCTGGAGGCTGAGGTGGCTTTTTCAAAAACCTGTGGACAGTTATAGAGACACCACAGGCGAACGTTGACAGACGTATGCTTAGGATCGCTACTCTGATAAAAAACAAAGTTGTTTCCAATACCCAAATTTTGGGCTGATAATTTTAAATTGTTTCTTAAAATATTTAAATAAAGAGAATGATTCATTATGCCATCCATAAATACGAAATTACCTAGTCCTGATGCACCCCCACACAAGAACACCTTCACCGCCATGCTTAACTGCTCCAACTTAGTTCTTAGAATGAAGTTCCTCATTTTTTTTTTTTCTCCATACAGTTATTCGACCATCAGAACCAAAAATGTTAAATTTGCTTTCGTCAGCAAATAGAACATTATTCCAGTACGTTTCGGGTGTATTTATATTTGATTTTGCGAATGAAAGCCTAAGCTTTGTTTTTCTAACTAACAAAAAATTATTTACGGGCAGAACACCCATGTAATTCAGCTTCTCTGAGAACTCGTCGAACAGTTTCAGGCGGAATTGAAGTAGAAAACTTTGCATTATTCTGTAGAAACTTTTACAGCACTCGAACGTGGGTTTTTCACAAATTTTCCAATAATAAATCTCTCATTACGTTTAGTTAACTTTCTCGGTCGATTTTTTCTTACCTTGTTTTCAATCCGATTTTCTTCTTTAAAGCGTTTTATCCCATACTGCACTGTAGAATGGGATAAATTAACTAATCTAGCGATATTTCGAATTGATTTACTACTGCTATGGTGAAAAATTATCAATTTCCGAATGCTTTTTGTAATTTCTTTACGACTGAGACCCATTTTTCAATAATAAATAGAATATTATGAAGTAAACAACAAAAAATTAAACAATTTTTTAAATGCCACCACAATGCAAAAATTAAAAAAAAAAAAGGCCAAACGATCATTCTAATTTTGATTTTACCCAAAAATATTTCAGTGTACGAAGACTTTTGTGAGATAAAATTTTCATTTTTTGATTATTAATTTCTTAAAAATAAAGTTTCGCTATATTTTAAAAATATTTCATGTAATTTTGTTACGAATAGATTATAGATCTTAATATCTCATTCAGAAAGTTTTCTTTTAATTGATGGATACAGCCCTATTTCAGAAAATCATAAGTGTACGAACAACTTTTGGGAGCCACTGTATATCAATGGTCAAGTACGGAAAACAAACGTTGCCCTTTTTGACTAATTTTAGATTCTATATTGGCGCGTTTCTTTTCCCTTTTCCAAAATGTTTATTTAATAAAATACAACAAAGCTCTCGAGGACTATCTGATTAAACTGAGAGATGTTATTGTGGAGAACTTTCAAAGGAAAAACGGCTCATACTCACGGTTCACATGGAAAAGCTTGTTCGAAGAAATCTGAACCCTGAATATACTCTCAATATATCCATTTTGTCATTAGCAAGCCTACAGTCTTGATTTGGTTCTTTAATTGCTTAAGGCAAAGTACACATGAAGGCTATCTGCTTTAAGCAAGGACTTTTTACAGAAAACTGATTTTTGTGCTTATGTCACACAGGGAAAATAAAAACCACGATAACATCATGTTCATCTCGTTAACATCAGGTTCTGAACTCGGATAAAATCATCCTTGGCGAGAAGTTTTATCCACTCGGAAACTAGCGGGCTTTTTAGCAGTCTTAGCGCGCAACAGGGCTATCTGCTTAAAGGTTAGGTATTCAATTACGGCAAAGCACACGAGGGGTATCTGCCTAAAGGGAGGGATGCCTTCGTGGAGGACTTTCTAAGGGAAACTGGCTCGTATACACGTTACACATGGGGAAAACCACGAAAACGCCCATGCACCCAGCCCGTTCGCGGGATTCGAACCTCGGACCGAACTACCAGTGTTCAGCGACTTTACCGCTCGGCCGCTGGTGGGCCTATCTGCTTAAAGGAAGGGATGCCTTCGTGGAGAACTTTTCAAGGGAACTGGTTCATATTCGCGGTCTTGGGAAATGCTCAGTTTTTAAGCGAGCTTCGAAAAACATCACGAATATAATGCATATATTGAGATAACTTACCAGAGTAAGTTTTATATTTTTTTTCTAATTGAATATTGGTTAAATTAAACCACAGGTATATTCGTTAAGATTTGTAAGAATTTTATGAAAAATCAGAGTTAATTTTTCGCTTCAACAGAAATCCGCATTTACTTTTTATGAAAGGATCCACTGCAAAAGAAAAATTAATTTGAATACTCGTTATCCATATTCAAAATCTGCAGCATCTAGTGAATCAACAGGGGCATTAGAACCTTATTAAATTCGCCTTGCGAGAAAAACAAATATTAGTCGCGTCCTCTCCCTCTTAACGTCAAGTTACTTAAGTCTGAAAAGCTTCCTTTTTGTAGCCTGCTGATAAAAACAAGCTACCTTTGACGCCACGGAATGGGATTAGCTAATTTACGTTCGTCTCCCTTATCTTTTGACTGTAGTCCTGCAATTTAAATTGTGTACGGATCCGGAAATATCTAGGAAATTAGATTTTGTCACCTTGCATTAAAAAAAATAATAACGAGATACTATTTCCTATTTCGTTTTCTGCTTTGATTCCAAATTAGTTCGAGTGTCGCATTTTTATTTTTTGAAGAAGGAAAAGTTAGACTTTGATTTAATTTCGAGCCCGGAAATCGAGAGCTGGGGGAAAAAAAAAAAGGAAAGCTAAAGTCGACACGACAAAATTTCTTTTTCTTCGTAACTTTCTCTTCAGATTTCTTTAAATAAATGTTTACGCGAAAAATCGCATTTCTGCTTCCAACACTACAACACATTCAAATGCTAACTAGTTCGGTACTTGGTTAATACATTAAACAAAGAAGCCGCAAAAGCGCCATATTAGTTTTTATAGTTTAGCTTCAACGTTCTTCAACTAAAGCAACTGAACATAGCTTTAGTTCAAAGACGGGTTTTTACTTTGCGAAGGAATTTGACAAGAACAAACCCAGTGCTCGCTAACCCTGATACTTCAATTATTTTGCAACTTACGACAGACTATACTTTGCTTATCAGCGTAACAAAGTGGGCCATTTAAAAAATGTAAACATTTCATACTATTTTGAGACTTTACGATTGCAAGATGGTTTTTATTAAAATTTATTAATAATATTAAAATTAAAGTAATCCACTTTGTAGAGACATTAGGCCATTTCGAAGCAGGAGACATGAAAAATAAGCAACGCCTTCGCCGGGAATCGAACCACGGACCTCTCGGTTACGCGTCGAGTATGCAGACCACTACACCACGAAGGCATGCGAAGAAAGCGGGAGAAATACCTTATATACTCCCCCTTTTAAAGGGCGACTGGGGTTTTGCGGACCCAATCGCCAAATCCTGGTGGTGGAGAATCATCATCCACCACCTTTTTACTACACTCGGGCACTACTACACATTTTACTACACCTTATCTACACTCGGGCGCCAGTGCAGAAACATTAGGGTATTTTGGAAGCAGCAGAGGTGAAGAATAAGCAACGCCTTCGCCGGGAATCGAACCACGGACCTCTCGGTTACGCGTCGAGCATGCAGACCACTACACCACGAAGGCATGCGAAGGAGGTGGGAGAAATACCTTATAACTTTAAAAAAAATTATATTTTACACAAAAGTAATACTTTTTTACATTAATATTTATTTAAAATACCCAAAATCGACTTTTTTAGCATAAATTTTTGAAGTTTTTATGCGATTAATTTCTGAAGTTTTTGTGCGAGAAGTATAATAGTTGGTCATTTTATATTCAGGTTTTATACAATTAGAATTGCTTAACTGACATACATACTGACCAATGATGTCAGAAATTATGGGCGCAAGCAGAAAAATCGCAAGTACCGCATGCGCGAAGAAAAAAAAGAATAAAAGGAGGTCAGAAATCTCAGAGTTAAAATTATCTTCAAATCCTATAAATGCGCAATTTCTTAACATTAATAAAGAAATATGTAAATTTAACTTTGTAAGTATACATAACTATGTATTTAAAGGATATTGCATACATAATCACAATACTGATTGAAACAATGAAAAGTAAACAGTCGAAATTTCAATAAGACTCCTAATTTATTTATAGTTCTGAAATGTTTTTTTATGTCGGAAGCGCAATAATTGGCTTTTCTATACAAAACAGAGTTTACTTAGATCGTGAAAATGCTTTGAAATTTTAATCAAGTTCAGAGAAATCAGACGCGCAAGCAGGAAAATCGCACTTTAATAAACTCTTAATTAAAAAAAAAATTACTTTGGAAGCATGCAGCCACTTTCTTAAAATTAATAACCTCTTTTTACTAATTATATACGGATTATATAAGAATATACTGATGACTCCGCATATTCCCCCCTTTTTACTAATTTCCAAAACCGAGAAGAGAAAATCAAGTATACAATCAGACATGAAATAATGGCGCAATTTGGCTTTTTTTTTTTTTTTTCAGAAATAAAGGTGAATTTACGGATTTCAACTTAATATATAACGAATATGGTTACCTAAAGAACTGTTATGTTGTTACCTTTTGGTTGCTAGAGTTTGGTGATCTCTGAAAATTCGGCGACGTTGTTAAGGTGGTTGCAATAATACGTAAGTACCTTTTAAAGAAACTTAGATTAAAATCAGAATGCTTAATAATATTAGCATTGCAATAGCTGATAATAGATCTTCATTTCTACTTCCTTATAACTCGAATGTCGCCTTCTTATTGTTGTCTTTGCTTTTTCTTTGGCTTCAAATCATTCAAAACTAGTTAGACAAGGTGAATGTGCGCCGACTCTGTAGACTGGATGTCAGTTTGTGTTTGTTTTTCTGTGATGGGTAGGTTCTTGTATTAGCTGGTTGGTGTAAGTCCAATAGTTAAAAGAGAAAAGTTCGGTCTGACCTTCGCAGATCGTTTGCGAAGGTTTATTTTTGTTAGTAAGATGAAAACTACGTGGTCGAATCCATTTTAAAATTCAGGGGAGCTCGCTGTCTCAATGCATTGAGAAAGGAAAATACTACAGGAATATTTTTAAAGTTTTCAGACCTGATGCTAAAACGTTAGGGAAAAAATACATGAGAGAATATAGTGTGTATATATATATATATATATACACGTTAATACATTAACTCTTCAATCTCACGTAACTATATATTTGTATAAAATTGTTTACAAAATTATTTTATGCAGAGTTCGAGTAATTTAATACGGCGAATTTAAAGAAATGCAAATGTAAACAAAGCATAGCCATTTTAAATCGCAAAACCACAGGTTCTTTTTACTGCAACTTTAATTATAGAGCGAAATTTTGTATAAGGGTTGTTATAAAATGCTTATAAAGAACAGAAATTTATTGCAAAAGTTGAAAAAAGTGACTTTTTAAAATCAAGTCATCATGTAGTACATCAGAGATTTTTTTAAATGATGTAACTTTTTAATCATGTAATCATGATTTTTAAATAATTTAAAATCATGTTATTTTATGGATCCCGATGTCCGTCTCTTTAAAATAAAGTTCGTGGCGTTAAACTGTGCAAATTGACAGAAAAATATTTTGTAAGCAATTCAGAAGAGGAAATTATAATTTATTAATTTATAGAGTATTGTACACTCGAACGACAGCTATGTAACGTTTATTCTTACAGTTCTTTCTTTGGATTTTAAGAGATATGACATTAAAAGCTGTTTCAGATTGAGAGAGGATTATAATATTTGGACAGCTGTATGGGTTCCATCTGCTTAAGCACGTCCACTAGAGGATTAGATTACTTGATATTCCCAACCATATCGACAGTGACCGAGTTCGGTTTCAAGTTCCCGTTAACCGCTACGCATTTTCAGTATCCGATATCCAAAGCTCAAGCGACTATTATCTCAGATTTCAGATGATCCCCCGTTCAAGCTTTGCTCCCCGCATTTTAATAATTAGCCATTTCCGCGGCTACCCACCCAGAATTATCATAAAAATAATATGATGATTAATGTATTGATTTTATTTAGGACAACTACTAATTGATAATAATAGCAAAGATGAATTTCGTTTACTGATTTCAGATTACTTAGTTTGTTAATCAATAACAGAAAGAATGACTTCGGGAAGAAAATGATTAACTTACGTTCTGACGAATGGTAGCAAAATGGCGCGCGGGAGATAAAAATATTTTATTTCTGGCCGTGGTAATGCATTGCTTTTAAATCGCCGAGTTCGTTAATACAGAATATAAAATTCATACGGAGGATAAAATAAACAAAAAATAAAATCAAAATGCGGGCTGTGAAATGTTGACGTTCGAGTGGACGTATATGTGCGTTAAAAATGCGCCGACCCGTTTTTCCGCAATACGAGGAAACATACACACATCACAGATTATTATTTAATAGAAGAGATACTAGATAAACTGTTGGGCCATTATTATGAATAAATAGTGCCCAGCAAAAATACGAGGCCATAAGCTTGGAAAACTTAATGTGAAACTGCATTTAAGTAACCTAAAAATTATGAAGAAAAGTTTGGCTTTATCTCATTCAGAGGCAAGAAATCGCTTATTTTAACCTTAAAACATTCGATTATAAGATATAATCGCTCATTTTAACATATAAACATTCGATTATAAGATAATCGCTTATTTTAACCTATAAACAATCGATTAAAACCTTTAAAGAGCATTCGATTGCTGTTTAAATTACACATAAAAGACATAATCGCTTTAATAAGCGATTATGTCTTTTATGTGTAATTTAAGCGATTATGCCTTTTATCTGTAATCGAATGTTTATAGGTTAAAATTAACCTATAAACATTCGATTGCTGTTTATAGCATTCGACTGCTGTTCGATAAGACATAATCGCTTATTTTAATTTATAAACATTCGATTAAAACCTTTAAGAGCATTTGACTGCTTTTTAAATTTGAATATTTTAAACAGACCTCTATCATTCAGAGAAATTAAACCAAGCGTATGTTATGTCTGTGAATTTGCTTTATCCAAAAACAATAAGTTATCTTTTTATACTAAATCAAAACTGAATAGGGCATACATTTTCGTAATTAACTTACTGTTACAGATTCTTGCACTGATCTAAAATGAACTTTCTTAGAACGGAATGTTTCATTCGAACAAAACCCATAAACGCTAATTAGCTGATATATGTTATTATTGCTATTATTTCACTGTAATATCATTAAATATCTGATGCTACTTGTTTCCGAGTTTCCATTCTAAAATTAGATGTAGAAGTGAAAGCAAACTGATAAGCATTTTGATTATGACATAATGTCTCAAAACAGCCGTTTTAAATCAGTTGCGTAATATTTCACTGCAACACTGTTTACCTAATTATTTCAAAACGCACAAAGCTGCACAAACTAAAGAACATTAACTTCCTAATGCAACGCATTTTACTTAGAGCGTACAGATTTCGTTTTACAGCATTATGGCAAATTAACTAGGGTTATCTACCTAAAGGTATAACTTTCTATGGGAAATTGGGTCGCATTCGCGCCGCTTCTTTCTAGATATCTTTAAAGTTTCAGACGGTGTCTGACTGGATGCATTTATTTACGCAATTTTTGAATTCAGTTCCACAATCTAGATTTTCCAAGATATCTAGATTAGATTTCCAAGATATCTAGATCCAAGATATCTGTCAAGTAGTATTTATAAACAATTAAATACTACTTGACAGGCAGACGCTTAGGTCGTTCATATTTCAGGTGCATATTCTACACTCTACTATTCTAGCAGGTAGCCGCAATGACCTCATCTTGGGCCCACTCTGTTCACGTTCATATTTACATGAATGACATTTCACAAACAGCAAAGTTATCCTTGCTGAAAATGCATTTCTTGGTCCAGACATCCAAAATTTACAAACCCATTCCGGCACTTCAGACCGGGCTAGAAAGATGGAAAATTATGGTGAACATTAGCGAAAACCTCATGTTTTATGGAAATAGGCTTCAATGGGTTAAGCTAGTCCCTTACCTTGGGGTGATCTTCACAAAATTCTTTCACATTTACGGATGCATTACATTTTTTATCCAGATGTTTCGAGAACGTATAACTAAACACTACTCCTTCATTTCTCGAAATAGCGTTCTGTTTATTGACAAAAAGTTACTTATCTATAAATTCATTTTGCTTTACTTGCTTTGTTATGCCTGTTCATTTCTTAACGTATTCTCGCTAAAAAAATAGAAAAAATTGCAAACTGTCGAGCTTTCTGCGGATAATTGCAAACTCTCCTTTATATATTCGTAACAGAATTCACGAAGAATTAAAAACAATCCAGTTGCGTATATACAGAGAGGGTTTGCACATTTTTAATGTTTTCGAATAAAAATTTGTGGCAAAAGACTATCTATTCGAATCGGAAAATACCGTCTGCAACTTTTAAATTTAATCTTCCCTTCAAAATATCGCATATAAACAAACTAAGGATTGAAGGAAGGTTTTTTGCGCTTTACGAAGAGAAATATTCTTATTACATAATTCAAAAACACTGTGAAACGCATTATATTAAAATTTGAGGGCAAAATATGTACCATTATTAACCGGAAAGGGAAAAATCTTTAATCACTACTTCTGCATGGAAAGAAGATTCCAAAGGAATACCCGAAAAAGATACGTACTGTTTCTAAGTTAAATAGTTGGTAACAAGAGAAAGTCCAGCGACGCAAATATCAATTGCAAAGTCTAAGTATATCTGCAGCAACAATAAGTGAAACAACAGACCAAGATTAACTACTTGACAAAGCGAAAAAACTAAAAAGCATAACGTCAATTAACTTTTGCCGAAGCATGTGGTTCCATGCAGAACAATTTGTAGAACTCTGTGCAAATGAAAGTATATTGTGATCCTTGATGAGTCATGGGTTAATCTAAGTAACTGCAACAAGAAAGGGCTGTTTGTTATCAAAAACAAAGAGACAAAAGTATGCAAAGTTAGTTCCATCGAAGTAAAGAAAGGTTTCAGTAAGGGGTTTACGATTGTCACAACGTTCTCTTACAATGGGAAATTAAAAATAATAAAAGGGCGGAGAAGTGTTAAAATCAACTCAGCCTACTCTCTCTAGAGAAAGTTTTACGTCCAATGTTTACAGAAGAAATTCCATTTCTTTATCCAGTGACTTTCAAAGAAAGATACAAAACAAGACTTCATCAAGACAAAACAAAAAATCACACTTCGGAAACCACCACTGCATTCCCAGAAAATAAAAGACTGATTACAAATATTGCGTAACACTCTTGCGAAGACTCCTGATGTTTCATCTATGAAGTATTATGCCCTTTGTCTCTCGAAAAGAGAACTTTCTAAGGGCAAACTGAAACAGCAACTGAACAACAGCAACTGAAAATTACGCACGTAGAAATTTTACGAATATCCGTTGTTTATGGAAATCACGATACTGACTTAGTAAAGAAATGGTCGAACATTTAAAAAATTTTCTTTGTCTTTTGAGCATTACTAAACGGCCTCGAAATAGTCTTAAAAATGTGTAAATACTCTGAACTACTATCACTTTAATCAAGAATTTTCAGAATAAGGAAGGCACAATGAATAACTCGGTAATAATTTTGTAAACAGCAAGAACCGAGGGTCATTTCCTATTCTCCAAACAATTAATTGTTTAATGTATTCGTTTCATCCCGAATATGCGCATCTGGAAGCCCGAATTTGGAATTTGTTTTATTATCTATTTCACATTTTGTAAAACTAACGAATTTTGATGAACAAACTCAAACGATATAAAAGCGGGCAATGGCAACGCTCTACGGGAAAAAAAACTTTTTGTTTAAGGCGCGCGGAATTGTGTATCGGAAATTCTAAAGATATACTCATTTTCAAATGATTTTGCGATATTGCAGTTGAACTGAATTTTATGGTTTAAGTGCTAAGAACATGATATTTAATAAAGGTAAAACACAAAAGGTAAAAAAACGCCCCTTTGGACGTAATTCAAAATCTGAAAGCTTTAATTTTTGTGTGTGTTTGCTGGTAAGCTTATAATATTTTAATTATCTGGGGGCACCATCTGATCGCACGGTACCAGTTTTCTTTATAACATGTTAGGTTTCTCCTTTTCACCGTTTGCTAATCACTCACCACCCTGAGAGCATTTACTGAATAAACTTATAAACTTCAAGCAACCTCTTAATACTCTAAACTCACCGCTTTCATATTATACGTTACTCATTTGTCAGAGCCATTCCTAGCGGGGGTGCAGCGGGAGAAAGTACGCGGGCGGCAAAAATCAGGGACTGCCGGGCTCTCGCGATACCGCTTCTAAATATTTTAAATTTATAAAATTCATTGTAAGCACTTGTCATATGTAAGTTCTTTTTATACAATTTGTCATATGTAAAAGCTTAGTGAATATGAAATAAAAGTTTTATTAATCATTGAGCACCTTTTTTTAAAAAAAAATTGGGGACGGGAATCCTAGGAAAGTACGCGGGCAAGCAATGGCCGAGAACGATCCTGTCATTGGTAATAATTCTTAAGTCCAGTCGTGTTAGATTTGGGACAGAGACTCGTGGAGGCATCGAAGTTTCAACGACATTTCTGCCATGAAAGTTACACAAGAGGAAAACACTGAGAACGCAAAGAAACTAGTTCGTTTCTTTCATTCGAAAAAAATTACCGAGTTTGGAAAAGTATGGAACTATTTTATTTGCACAAGGTACACAGATTCATGGAATATACGTGTCCATGTTGCAAAAATGCGTTCTCGAAAGCCTACAAAAATTAACTTTATCTCCTCTTTTATCGGATTGTTTTTGGGATGTACTCGTTTTTCAAAGTAACCTTTGTTCTTCCTGCCTGTACACACAAACGATAAAAGGTTTTCCTTGCCACTATTGGAGCACCTAAAGATAACTTTTCAAACAAAAGATAAAACCAAGAGGAATGCTTTCTTTGCAAAACTTGATGCAATAAGGAAGAAATAGGAAAATCCGTTGGTTTTATAACATTGTAGTACCAATGTTCAGAAGTCTCTGCTTCGAGATTATAATCTTATGTGACGGATAATTCATAATCTATAATGAGTAACAGAAGCTGATTCGTATTCGCATATTTTGATGTCTCCGTAAAAAATCTGAAATTTTATTAAATTCCCGATTCTAAAATCCATATTATTGTAAAAAGAATTATCTAAGATTTATATTCACAACATGCAGGGTTCAATTATTTTCACAACGTGTAAGGTATAGTATAATGTATAAATGTACACTGCGAAAAAAAAAAAAAAGAGGCAGTTTTATATCTCCCGTTCTACTTGTCCGATTAAGGAAATTCAAATTACGTTTTTCATGCCTCGAAAGCGCGACTTAGGATATATATTAAATTTATATATAGCTTTGTTCTAATATAGGTATTTTGACACAAAATCTGACTTTTTCTGAAATAACATAGCGAGGTTTTCTGAAATAACATATTTCCATTCTACGACTCAAATTATGCGTAAATATTAGATTTTATAAAATTTGGTGCGAAATTTAAGGAGAAATTCAAAAATTAAACTTAGCGAATTTTTTTCAGTTTGAGCCAAGAATAAATCACCTGGCGAACTTCTTAATATGTGGCAACCTATAATTTCCTTCCCTTCCATAATGCAGGGGAGGGAAAAAAGTCACATCGTCCTGCGTTTTTACATTGTGGATGAGAGGAAAAAAAATCACAATGTTCTACTTTCAAATAATTTTAACAAAGTGCGTAAACTACATTTTCGTTATCGCTTTCAACAAACATGTCAAATTTCAAAACGTGCCAATATATAAATTCACGTATATATTCGGAAATTAATAAAAAGCTATAATTTAAAAGTTTTTAGAAAAATTTATAAAAATTATTTAAAAATAAAAATTTTAAAAATAAGTCATAAAAAATGGGCGATTTTTATTTGGAATGTGTAGACACGTTTCTGACATGTTCTAAATTTCGAACTGTGTAGGAAGGAATCAAATAAGTTTCATAAGAAAAGAGATATTAATAAATACATACCAAATTGAATTAACATTGAGAAGCTAAAATTTTGAGAGTTAATTTTTTAAAAACTACTTGTGCGAAACATGGCAGTTTGGCATAATTTGAGTCGTAGAATCGAAATATGGAAAAAAAACATTGGCATGCCATTTGAGAAAAAGTCCGATTTTGTGTCAAAATAATATTTGAACAATGATGTATATAAATCTAATACATATCCTAAGTCGCGCTTTCGAGACCTGGAAAACGCAATTTGAATTTCGCCAATCGGTCCAGTACAACGGGAGATAAAGAACTGTCTTTTTATTTTATTGTTGCACAGCGTATATACATGTATAAATGTACAAGTTCAGTGCGTTTCAGGAATAAAAATCTGAATTTCTTATCCTTAGGTTATATTATTACATAAAAAAAACACTTGAAAATTATGTGTTCTCATGGAACATCTTTAAAGCAAAACTGGCTTACGTTCATGTTAACCGCTGAGAAACACACAAAAGCCCCAAGCTGTTAAAACATTGAGTCGATGAGCACTGAGTAAAAAGAGCTCTCCGATTAGGTTATTGCGAAAAATATTATAATAATATTTACTTTACCTTCGTGAAGGACGTTTAAAAAAAGGCCCATATGCATTAACCTGAGCGTTTACCAAGAAATGTACTCACGTTTATTTAATTATAGCAAACCACTCGAGGGTAGAAATGCCATCGTGGATAATTTTTTAAGGGAAACTGACTTTTATACACATATTACACATGACGAAAACACCTACGCGGCTAACCCGTTTGCCATGATTCGAAACTCAGACCAAATTACCAATGTTCAGTCACTTTAATCACTCAGCCTCTGGTGGGCAATCTCCAGTGCTTTTACCGCTCAGTCGCTGATGGACCAACTAGTGATTGAAAAACAGCTACTTGAATTAAATATTCTTATTCATTCTCTTATGGGCTGGCCATTGAACATTTTCAAGATGCAAAATGGGGTAAAACAGCAGAAGAACAAAGAATTCCCGAAGCTTAACATAGATAAAAAAAATAAAATAAATTTTCAGCATTTCATGGCACGTAATAAAGATAGCACATCACGATACTTAGCAGAAATTATTATTTTTCCCAATTTATGCGATCGAGCTTCGCCTTCTAACGTTAAACCTCTATTACAATTTATCTTTAAAAACCATGGAACCGTTAAGTCTTCATAATCTAAGGAGTTAGACGGTAATTGGCAAAGGGAGCTCTAGAACGTATTATGTGGTCCCTTTTAAAATTAAAGTAAAACATACCTGGCTTCATTTACAAGAGAACTGAATGGCTAACCTCAAGATCCCACTTTATGTCAGTTTCATTAACGTTTCAAGCAATTAAAAGTTAATCAAGTTTCTTGGGAGTCTTTTGTTGTCGTTTCCGTTTAAGTTCCCTGAAGAGGTGAGCGGAAAATTGCGGAATTCCAAGCAGAGTTAGTTCTCTCTAGAGATGGAACTAACTGGTTTCGCCCGAGAGAGGAGATTTATTACGAAAGATCTCCACGCTATTATTTTTTCTGCGTAAAATGTATGTGATTTATTCCGCAATTAAAGGCAGTTTTGAATATTTCAGTAATACTTAAAATTAGGAAAAACGGCACCCTGATTTGAGTGTAGATTTTAAATAAAGTCCTGTTGATTTCGAAGGTTATCTGACATAGGTTCCTCTTTCAGGACAAACGAATTCTGCTAATTTAATTCTGTTTGTTTGATTTCTTTCTCGGTAATTTATTGGCTCAGTCTTTCATTTTTTACAAACTCTTAATTTAGAAATGAAAAGAAAATTCGTTCATTCTAAAAATTAAGACAATTCAAATTCCTTTTCTATTCGAATTAATACGATTGTTACGGTTTGCTGGCTTATTAATCAAATTAAAACGTTCAAAGCTTACCTTCGTAAGGAGACTGATGCCGTTTTGGAGCGCATTCTAAGGAAAATTTGCTCATATTCTCGCTGTACACGAAGAGAAGCGTGAAAATCCACCCCAGTCATTTCAGTTTCCTTGGAATCGAACTCTGAACAAACTACAGTAAGTAATCTCGTGCAATGCGAAGCAGATTTGAATTAGGGCAAAGCACACACCACGGGCTGTCTTTGAGGGTTTGAACTGCCTTCGTGAACAAATTTCTAAGGGAAACTGACTCGTATTGACGTTGCACATGAAAAAAGCGTTCATGCGATTCAGAGCGCGAACCCTAATACAGTTGATGATCTTCACTTGACTCAATGACATTTTTTATCTTTGAGGTAATTTTTTGATATCAGAGCATGTTGATGAGTGAATATCTGTTTATTTCCTGACACCCAGGAGGGGCATCATCAATACACACAGAACCAACAATTTGAATATCCAAGTTATACTTCGCAAAGAGTCCTTTACATACTGAAAGTATGTGTGTGAAAGTATGTTCCTTTTGTGGCAGTTTTTATGCTTTCACAGAACAAGAAATCTTTCATCATAACAACATCATGCACGCAACCAGCCTATTTGCCGGATTTGAACCCCGAGCGAGTTACCAGCGTTCAGAGATTCAGCTGCTCGGCTGCAGCTGGGCCATGATACGAAGATGTTCAGAGTTGTTGCTTACGAAACAGCTGAACTAATGTTTAGCTGTCATACCAACTTAATAAGTCGTGACATATTACTGACAACTCGCAAGGTTGTTACGTATAATAAGTTAACATAATGACAGCCAAATATAGATAAATTAAAAATTTTCACATGTATTTGAATACCACTCTTAAATAAAAATATAAAAAATAAATTCTTAAATAAAAAGAATCCCGTTTATTAAATTTAACTATTCCAATTACCTCGACTTCCTATCACTTTGTGCTTCTTTAAGTATTAAAAAGAAATAAGATATATACCTAATATTTAACACACTTATAAACACATCAAATGTTCAATTTATGTATATATTTGTTCAAAAAATTCAATTTATGTATATATTCGTTTTAATTCCGTTAGGATGTTTAGAAAAACGTATCTCGAACAGCCGATAAAATTACATAAATTTTGCGTTAGGAGAATTCCTTTCAGGTGTCCAAGAAAGCAAACAGCTTCGTTCGAAGTTTTCACGATTTATTTAAAACCGAAAAATTATGAATGCAACAAGAGCCCCAAAAGTTAAAATTTTGTAATTTAATCACAAATATCACCTGAATATTTTAAAGAATTATTACAGTAATTTAATATTCTGCATTAATGCTGCTGCTTTTTTTCTTTTTAAGTTTAAAAAAAAATTGAAAAGCTCAAATTGAAGTTTACAAGCCGTTCCTTGCCAAAACAAGCATTAATTAAAATGAGAAACTGCGACAGTTCCATTTCAAAATGGCTAAGGTAATTAATCAAAGCACTTTTTTTCTCCCTCGCTGGAAAAAAGGAGAGGGAAAAAATTACAGAAGGGGAAAATAACTCTAAAAACTGGAATATGGAAACGAAAGCTTTGCTTTTCTAATAAATCAAACGTATAGAATAAAAGCGGGGGGAGAAGAAACAATAAATACCCCTCTTAAAAACGAAACTTTCAGTTCCACCACAAATCTGTTCAAACCCTTGATCGCCTGTCGTCATTAACCAAATTAAGTTTTTCATAAAAAAGCGCAGTTACGGTTAATGCTAATTAGAAGATAAGAAGACAGTGTATAATTAATGTAGAACGGAGTATTTTTTTTTAATATCAGGAAGGGGATACTTGAAAAAGCGGACCGATTTATTATTGTATGTTATGGATGCATCAAAGGCAAAATACGCAGGAATTACGAGTGCGGTATATTGGATTTTTATTTATGCAACTCGTAAAACAAAAACCTGATATTAGACAAAGATCGCTTTGTTGATAGGTAATTTTAAACACATTATGTTTTACAAGAATTATAAGAAATGATAAAGTGTGTGCTGTCCTTAGTTATCCAATATATGAACACACAAAACATTTGGTATATTAACAATATCGGAAATAAGTTTAAGATAAACCATTATTTTTTTTCAACACAAAAATTTACATATTTTCACACCAACAATAAAATACACTCACGTTGAAGGCAGCTGAACACCTTTTAACGAACACTCAGGGCACTAATGGGGTTCTCATATAGTGACGCTATATGCGACATTCCACAGAAACGGGCTTCTTCAGTATTGTATGAGTATTAATATCAGCAAAGTATTGTACGAGTATTAATATCAGCAGAGTATTGCATGAGTATTAATATCAGTAGAGTATTGTACGAGTATTAATATCAGTAGAGTATGAGTATTATTATCAGTAAAGTATCGTATGAGTATTAATATCAGTAGAGTATTGTATGAACATTAATAAATTAGTAAAGCATTGTATGTGTATATTGTGTGACCAATATAACAGTCTTACATCAATAAAGTATTGTATCAGTATTATACCAACTTTGTATCAGTTTATTTGCATCAGTAATGTAACAGTAGAACATTGATCTGTAATATTTTAATTCGCAATATCTTAAGTATCTGTAGCTTATTATTTCGTGGATTTATTTACCGACTTGTACAAAATCATTCCCATTTAATCAGTATTGTATCAGTATTAATAATCAGTGTAATATCAATGAATCAGTACTGTAGCAGTATTAATATCAGTATTATATCAGTCTTGTATTAGTGATTATTTGCATCAGTAACGTACCAGTAATGTATCTTGTTATTATTCTGTAACTAACATTCTATTTCGTAAGTCTTGTCGTGCACGTTGAACACCTTTTAGGTGGCTAAGTATTTTGAAGGGGTGCTATAGATGGTGGTGGACGTGGTGCTATGCTGATTACCCATTTGGTAAAGGGATAGTGCCCACGTCCCCTTTCTCTCTCCCAGCACTATTTTGAATCAAAATTCGTTTTGATTTGCACGTATGTGTTACATCTGTGCGGTGAACTGTCACGGGCTCCAAGTAAAAGACCACTTCCGGTTGTCCAATTATAGTCCAAATCTAATGAACTTTTCCTATGATTACAGAAAGTTTAAGTATGGAAAATAAAAACTTTGGAAATATCGTGGAAGAACGGTAGTCAGGCACAGACACCATTTATATAAATAATTAAAACGTGTTGTGTGGACCTTAATTCGCGTTTATTCGCTGAAAACTCACAATCGAATTTTTGGGTCTAAAACATTACCGTCCTCATCTATAAAGTTGGCGGGAAGTAAAAATCAACTTATGCCATACGTTATTGAAAATAAATCAGCAAAGGCAGAAATTTCACTCGAACTTCACAGCAAAAAATGCATCTTCAAGAATTAAAAAAATGTGTTCGACAGTCTCCTGCACTTAAGCTTACCCTTCTAGAAGACACAAGATACCATAAAATGATTGGGAGGATAAAAAATGAGTTTGATGGAGGGAAGTCGAGCCTTGACATGTTTTTGATGGCCATGTCTGATCGGAAAAAGAGATTGAAACAGGACTACCCCTCTCCTCCCGGGAATTCCAAACCAGAATTTACGACTCAGAAAGAAATGGAATTCTTATAGGCAAGTTCTCGGTCGCGGCGGGTTGAAACTTACGAACTTATTTTGGATTCCCTAAAATGTTTCCGCCGAGACCCTTGTCCATTCTGGAATGCCATAAAATGTTCGGGAAGGATTACGTACCATGAAAGAAATTGCGGAGCAAAATCAGGAATTTCCTTTTCACATTTGATGTTTTTAAGGAATTTCATGGTTATTTAATTAAATATTCTTGCTCGTCCCTTGAAAGAGAAAACTGCAAAGATATAAATAGCCAAATTTAGATGACCTAAAAATAGCTTTTATTTACTATTACGTTTTAAAAAAAGGCAGATTTTCCAATAACCATCTTTCAAGTGACCTTGAATATTTGCTTAAAATTGTAAATTCCGTAAATTTTATTACAGAACTAATATTTACATTGTACCTGAAACTTCCAAAAATTAGGAAAATTCCAAAATGGATATTAACGACAAATTGTTTTGATAAATGACCTCCTTATTCTGTTATAAGTAATACGTCACTTGAAACTTCATTTTCAGTTATTAACTTAAAAAACTATTTGCTTGGTGAAATATGGAGAAGCTAAACGAGTATTTATCATTGAGCATTACTTCGCAACGCAAAAATTTGATTGCGATGCCATCTGTCTCACACAAAAGAGACTTTCGATCCCTTCGTTTCTTATGATGAACGTTCCAAGTTTTACTAAATTAGATTACCAAGTAGAAAACTATTGTCTTGATACGTTCACGAACACTTGGGAAAATTTCCTTAAATGCTTCCAAAACATTTCCGCCAGAATGCGTCGCGAAGTAATGTTCAACCATAACAATTCTTTCTACTTGGAAAAACTGATCTTCATCTTGCTAAAAACAAATTTTTTAAAGAGAATAACATAAACTGCAATTTTAAGTGACATATTATTTGCAATAGTGTAAGAATACCATTGATTGAAACATTTTACCATTAATATCTAGTCTGTAATTTCCACGGTTTTTTTCAAATTTGATGTGCACGACTTTGAAATCCCCCATGTGCTTTGCATTCAGTTCAAGGTAGTGTAAACACTGCACGCTCGCATGCTCATTATTAAACTCACAACGAAAAAACTCATTCAACTATAGCTTTGTTTCGGTACTTACGGAAAATCCCGTCGACCACAAGACATGGGCCAATCTCGCCAAACCGAAAAAAAAAAAAAAAAAATAAAAAACCCCTTTACTAAATACAAGAAAAAACGTTCTATTCTTATTTTTTTTTCAAATTTATTTACATTTAATTTTTCTTTAAAAAGTTCCATAATATCGCCATATCGTGGCCATTAACATTTTTTTAAGGCCCGTAAGATTCCATAACTTTGGAAATACTCAACAGCATGCTCTTCTGTAGTAGGTAGGTCCCAAATTTTAATCTTTTCTTTTCCAATAGAATGATAGAGGGGGAAAAAGGAATCTTTTACTCAAGAATAATAACTACCACGTGTAATCAAGGTTACACGAAGCCCAGCGTGCTTGAAAACTTTTCCATTTTTGGTGAAAAACCGCGTAGTTTGGCGTCTTTTCTTTAATAGACAAAAATGGTCTGACGGCTTTTACGTAAGTATCTAGATTTACTTCTACTAAATTATAATGGGTAAGAAAATTGTCCAGACACTATAGTGGTTAGGAAAGCCGGCTACGATACCAAAGGGCCTGGGTTCGAATTCCGAAGAAGGCATGGCTGTAATTGTCCGTCCCTTCATAGGAGGCAAAGGTGGCCCACCTATTAGGTACCTCCATAATTGTTGCCATTACTTCTGGCCTTAGTAGTGGCGAAGCCGAAGCCGACTGAGGGCCCGCCATCGGGAAAAAAATCTTTAGTCAACGGATGGTAACTAATAACTTCAGTCACGGCGTAGTTTTGATACATATTTGCATTTTTCAGAATCTAGTGCATCACCGAGAAAAAGAAAATGTTAGGCTGGTTTGCATCGGTTGCTACTAGCCACGACAACGAATTCGAAGGCTATTTGCCTAAGGTTATTTGAATATGACAAATCCTCAAAGGCCATTTGCCTTACAGGGAGGGATACCTTCGTGGAGCGCTTATGAGGGAACTCGCTCGTCTGGTACCTTAGAAATAGGGAAAACCGTGAAAATCCATACAGCCAGCCTATTCGCTTGAGTTCTAACCCAAAGCAAGATGAACTACCCGCAGCCAGCGGTTATAATTACTCGCCCACTGGTGGGGTCATTTATCTATGGTGAAGAATGTCTTCGTTTAGAACTTTGTAAGGAGAATTGACTCGTACTAAGCTGCACATAAAAAAAAACACGAAAACGCCCATGCAGTCAACCTGGAATCGAAATGAGGTCGAAATACCAATGTTCGGCGATTTTATCGTATGGCCATAGGTGGGCCATCTATGTACTTATAAAAGGACGCCTTTGTTTAGTATATTATAAGGAAAACTATATGATATTTACATTACACATTACAAAATGTACAAAACAGCTACATAAGACATCTTTTCTGCCATTGGTAGATTGGATATAATTAAATTGCCAATGTCTTGAGCCCTCGAAAGCTTATATATTTCTGAAGATTCCGTGGATCTGGTTTTGTTCGAACTACCATTTCTACAGTGTTCAACGACTTTACCATTCGGCCGCACGTGGGCTCCAACAAAAAAGCCACATTGCGAGATATGGTAATGTATACTGTGAAAAACATGGAATATAGACCACCGAGCCATCCAAGGCAGGCAGAATCAGAAATGATCCTGCATAAGAAAACGAACTGAAGTCGTGATTAAATTCTGGAGAGAAATTCACGTGAGTCTTCAATATTCACGGCAACTATTAAGGTGTGTATTAGGAAGTTTCACCTTGAAATTCAATAACCATTAAACAGAGTAAGGAATATCTCGGTATGAAGAAATAGTTCATAAAGGCGAAATTGCACAGTATCAGTAATGAAACAGGATAGAAATTGGCAACAATCATCGACACACCCCTGAAGACTTCAAGATTTTTAATCGAGTAACTCAATGGTGCTAGTTTATTAACAAAAAATGAAAGAGCACACGAGAGCTATATTCCTTCAGGTTTTTCTTCCTTGACCAAGCTCTAATGATTTAGTTTTAGTTTATTTGATTACAGCAATGTACAAGAGGGCTATCTGCTTAAGAGGAGGGATGCCTTCGTGAAGGACTTTCTAAGGGAGCTTGGCTATTATACACGTTACGCATGAGGCAAACCATAAAAACGCCCATGCAGTCAGCCCAAACTCAATATATTGAGAACTGCTTTGAATACATCTTTAAAACTTCTGTCATGAAATTTTAACCAGAAGAAAAAAAATCCTTTTATAAATGTTTACTGATTAATTTTTGATAAAAATATCTAATTAAAAGGTAAAATTATGTAAGTAATAAATATTTTTATTAGCAGCTATAAGTCAACTTTTTATTCTGTAAAATACAAATATAGCCAAACTGCTCCAAGGTGATTGTACTAATACGCAAGTATCATTATGCATATACAATATATATGTGCAACTAATGTTACTTCAAATAACTGATACAATTCTAATCTCATAATCCATGTGAACACTTCCGGATTTAGGGTGGCTGACATTTATTAGAAAAATCTTACCGCACGACTTCGTTCAAGTTAACTTATATGATATATTTTAAACTTTATTTATTTATCTTTTAATACTTCTTGGTTAAGGTTCGTAAAAAGCAATGTCTGACCCTTTCGTTAAAGATCTCTTACAAATTGATCATTGGGATGGACTTCGAATTTCGAAATAACTTACAAGTAAAATAGATACAAGCATCGCACTCCTTTCACCACCGAGGCTTATTTTTCTGTTACAAATGAAACACACAGCGAAATTTCTACAAAATAAATGACCTTTCGCTTTTTCTTTCCCGTCGGAACGAAGTCTAATGACGAATAAAATCCTACGCCCAACGGTCACAGTGAGCTCATGCCAAAGCATTCCCTAGCGAACAGACTCCAATGACTGGAGTTCCATTAGAGTGACGGATCAGACTTCTCCCTAGGGCAACCCGAACGGACAATGGACACAGTCCAACTGCTGTAATCCCTTGGGCCGTTCAAAATGGTCACTGGAAATAGAAGACGTATTTCGGACTATGTCTGTTGATGTAAGTTTACCTTAGTTTGTTGCCCTGGGACTTGGAAACCCCTCTAGTTTCGATGGAATTAGTGCTAACTAGCCATTGGAGATCAGCGCGAAACTTATTATATCAAAGAAACAAAAGTGGGCATTGTAATGCTTTTGAAGAGAAGTACTTCTGTTAACCCTTCTTTAGCTGTAATAAAACAAACACGATCATTCGCAGTACACCGGTGTGATATTTTTCTTAGACACGTTTATAAACATTTAAAAGATTGACGTATTAATAACAATTATTCAAATGAAAAGAAACATACTACAGTTAACACTAGAAGCGCCAGAGCAGTCTTTTTGACTGCTTTCGTAATTTTACCGTGGATTTCTAAAAAACCCTTTATCTTAAGAAGTCACAAATTCTTAGATTTTCCTAAAAAACCTCGAAAATTATTGGAACCAAATATGAATCAAATAAAGTTAAAATTAACAAAGATATTATTAGTTACACCTAAAAGCGCCACGAGCAGTCATATTGACTGCTAGTAATACTGAAAAGTGCACGGAAGCAAAGGCGGTTTTGAACAACGAAGAAAATTGGACAATATCTTTAGAAGAGCCTGATGCTTTTATTGCTATTATTTATGCAAGAGGAACATATTGTTGCAATGATATGGATTATGATTTTTTTTGTGGAGTAATACATGGGGGTCCTCCTTTTCTTTCGAGAAACAATGTTTCGCAATCGCTTTCGAGATATTACGAAATAGCTAAGATTTGACTTGAAGTCAAATACGATTCAACGTTTAGAAAGTGAAAATTTTGCGTTTTCTTCAGATTTTGTAATAAATTTATACAAAGCTACGCGATTTTCTATAAGACAAGAGAAAATCTTGTTGTGAATGAACAGTTATTTCCATCCAGCCATTTCTAGGCCAAGTTAAGTTTATACATTATATGTCGAGTAAACCAGACAAATTCGGTATCAAATTTTGGATGCTAGTCTATGTACACTCGAGGTTTATGTGCAGTGCTTTTCCATATCTTGGAAAAGATACATCGAGAAGGGAAACTGAAAGTCTTCCTGAAAATGTAGTAATGTGTCTTCTAAGCCGTTATCTGAATTCAGGTTGAAATTTGATTGCAGACAATTATTTTCCTCACTATCATTAGCTAAAAGACTTAAAATGAAGAACACAAGTTTTGTGGGCACAGTAAGAAGAGATCCGCATGAAGTAAGGAAATCAAAAACCCAGCTATTTGAAATTTTCTCCAAAGAGTGGTGAAACTACACTGACGGTCTATCACGGAAAAGAAAGAAAAATGTCGTACTACTAAGTACCTTACATCTGAATGTAAATGTAGACTCACAAAATAAGAAGAAACTTCCAGAAACCGTAGAGTTCTACAAGAAAACCAAATGTGTAGTTGATATCCTTGATCAGATGACGCGTAAATATTCTGTTCAAGTTGCTTCACGTAGCTGGCCTGTGTATGTTTTCTATAATATGCTGGATTTAGCAGGAAAGAATGCCTACGTTATCTATCATAAACTGAGTGATAAAAATATTTCAAGGCACAGCTTCTTATTTCACTTGGCGGAGGATTTAAGAGAGCTTCATTTAAACAGAAGAAAAAGGCACAAGATTGCCCCAGGAAATTTCCAACTTCAACAATACATTCTCGAAGAAAAGGTATCAGTGCCAGATTAGTGCAATAAAACAAGTGATGTGTGTAAAAAATGTTCATATTATGTGTGTGGAAAATTCACTTCCAGTACTGAAAAAAGTGTGTTGTGTAAAAATTGCGAAAAGCTATAAAATGTTTTTTATCAAGTTGAAATTTATAATAAAATACTTATTTTTTATAAAAATAATCTGTTGTTCGTTAAAGAAGTTCTTAAACAACTATAATTAATATTCTTAAAAGCATTATAAAGCATTTGCATTTTAATATATACATTTAATTCGCCGAACAGTCAATTTGACTGCTGTTGGCGCTTCTAGTGTTAAGCAATTAATAGCCTTAGAACTTCTCCCTCTACTTTACTGCAGGGGCCATTTAGTTGCCTAGGGCAATTATTATGCATTGAATGGTTGAAAATATATAAAAAAATCAATTTAACAGTTTTATTAGGTAAGTCAGTGACAACAATGTTTTTAGCTTTAGTTTTAAAGGCTTCTGAAGAACAGTATTTTTCCATCTCCTTGTTTAAACTTCCCGAAAAGATACCTCGTTGGTTTATCATACTCATTCTCTCGATTTCTGAATTCCTTCACAAAGGCAGATAAACTCTGGAATGTTTCGCTATAATGGAACATATCTTCAGTTCTTTTCCTTAGTTTGGGTTGTATCTCTTCTGTTTTCAACCTTAACATCCTCGATATACTTTCTAGACAATCATTCGTATCACAGCTTCTTCACCTTTGGACACTAAAACGTTCCGAATTTCAAAAGAATAATTTAAATCGTAGGGATATTGTCTTTCAGTTATAAATGCATCAGAAGGAAAATATTTGCAATCAGAAACAGCATATCTCAATCGTCTCAAACCAAAACTTGTTATGAGAGTATAGAGCAGTCACGTGGAACGGTGTTTAAGCCACCCGATGCCTGGGTCCAGTGCCCTAACCCCAATCGAACGATTAAAATCTCGAAATATACTTAATACGCTAAGAAATAAGATAATAAATTTGTATTAATGATTTTTTTATATTCTGTATTATAAATGTTAATTAGTTGGAGGAGATGAGAGTATAGAATCGTGGGTTTTATAGTGTTATGGATCTCACCTACATCAGGTTCCTTAAGAACAACCTTGGCAAAGTCTTAGTAACAACTTCCCGGCGATGTCCGTAATGTCCATGCTTTGAAATGGTATTGCTACTGGAAAAGAAACACACATTCAGCAGGTACAAGACTAACAGAACTTTCAAAACTTTGACCTCCCAATATTCGTTTCAACGCAGATGATGAAAGCAAACAAAAGACACTTGTCAAGGGCGTGGTGAGCTAGGAAGGGTTAAATACGCGCGATACTCCTAAAAATAACAGCTCAGCTACTTTTATTAAAGAACAGCAGAAAAGGCTCATGAGGCATGATAACGATATCTCGCCCTAAAGGAAAAAGGAAGTTATAAAAAGTGGACTGCAACGAAAAATATTTAATATGCTTTCATCAGTCGGGGGGTTTTTGTACCAGTGGTTAAAGTGGTACAACAAGGGGTCTTATAATGAACACTGATTGCACTTCCAGACAACTTCTTCAGCTGAGGAAAAGAAAAAACAATGGGCATGGTTTCCGAATTAAGACTTTTGTATGCAGCTGAACTAATTAAAAATAAAACTTGTTGTCGATGAAGTTTTATAACTGGTGATAAGCAAGATAATTGAATAATACAGCCACTGCCAGATTTCTGCCTAGGCTCACAAAGCCCCGGCGGCGGTATCTTTACATAAGCTCAAAAGCCTGGGTTGCATTACCAAGAAGCTTTATCGAAATAATAATATAACATATATTTATTTTTAAATTTTATACTCAATTCACTCTCTGTAATGTACATAGAGTCAGAAATAACGCAATCATTTGACTATGATGACGTCATTCGTTCTTTTGCACCGAAGAAAGTTCGAATGATTCTAAGAATTTTATAGAATAACGTAACTATAGTAACAGACTGTATTATTCTGGATTCTGATGTTTACTTAAGTCGATTAAAATTATATGTTCTGTACTAGTGTATTTAATTTGATAAATTTCCAAAATAGCTTCGAGATGGTGGGAGGCCCAAATGTCAAGTGTCTAGGGGCCCTGTGTTTCTAAGTCCAGGGCTGAATACGGCATATTTTTCTTAGAGTACACGATGATCAAATAATACTCAGTTCATTGTAAATGGTTAAGGTTCATTTGAAAACATTATTCTAGCATCAATGTTTTTTATTCCAATGCAACTTCCAAGTAATCAAGCTTCCGTAAAACAGAAAATTTGTCAAAGAAATAATCTTTGCTTTAAAAATCTATCGAGCTTTCGTACAACAATTATGTCTATACATTTCAAACGTTTATTTCACCTTGTCAAAAAATTGCTAAAACTGAAATAAAAATATCATTCCTTTACCAAAACACCAGGTCAATTCATAGTCTCTAAATATTATTAGCTTTATTTAAAGAACGCTTAGGATTGTATCACAAGAGGAATTTTAAAACTTTGCTTCCTATACATTACAAGAAGTAAAATTCAAATTATTTTATAACAAATAAAATTAGTCTTAATTTAGATACTGCTGCGTGCTAATGGGTTCGTAATGGATTGAATGCACAAGTCGATAAAAAGTTATTAAAATTTATTTTTATCCCAAGAAATTAAATAAAATGCTGAAATTTCCTCAGATATTCGTACAATATCTCACAGTAGTTATATTTAAAACTACTAAAACATTGAATAGAGTTCAATTCAAAATACAGAAGAAGATAACCCAATCTCACCGCGAATCGCTACAATCAATAACAACGCAAAGTAAACTACAACTGAACTGAGATGTTTTTCTCCGGCTTTTCTATGTTTTTCAATCATGCACGAGAACATTCTGGTATTTCTCGAGGTTTCTAGGAAGCAAAAGAGTAAAATTAAGAGACATCTATTTATTCAATGCTAAATGCACGCGCTCTCGTATTTTTACTTTTTCGGGTTACTTTCTCTTACAATTCTACTAAAAATAGCAAATTAAATACAAAATCCGTAACAATACATTTCAAGACGTACTAAGAAAACACTTAAATTTCATAATACTATTTCCGTCAGATTGGTAGAAAAATATTCAGAATTATCAGCAAGCCCAAAATTCTTCAGTAACGAGAGTATTTCTCTTTAGTAACGAGAGAGTTATAGCAATTAAAAATCACGCTACGCTTTCTTACGCTTTTTTTAGCTTGTTGAAAAAACTGGAAGAATATCGGTAAAACAACCTACATAGAGACAATATTGGAAGATAAGGATGAAAAGGTATTAACGCAAAAAGCTTAGAAGTCCCAAAATTTTCAGATATGTCGATCTCTGGCAACCACGCTCATAACAATCTTTGAGTCAAGGTACGCCGCTAGTTTTGTAATTAATTTTCAACTTTTAAAGTTTAACTGTTCTTGGGTGATCGTAATTATGCCAAGTTTATGCAATTCTCTGGCGGTTTTTAGCGAAAACAGATCACTGTGTACAAGAAGAACTCTTACATACATATGAGTAAGTACTTTTAACAATTAAAATTTGTATTTTCATTTGCTAAACTGTATTTTCTTTTGATATGTAGATTAACGTTTGAAGACTTACGATAAATACTGACAGTTTGCGGATCTTTTTTTTTTTAATGTCTCCCAAATCACGAATGTAATTTTTAACGAAATGAATGATGACTCAGACATCATATTCTTCTGTAAATAAGCGCCAAAATGCTCGAGTTAATACATAAATACCATAAAGGATCCTAAATACTCTTAGGTAATGAAACCAACAAAGTTTGCATAGATTCTGCTACGAAAATACAAAATAGTTTGCTGCAAAAGAAGTAATTGCAATTGTACTATGTTTCTAGAAGTCAAAATTATCGTCTGTGGCTTGAAAGTTTTGTTCTTATTCAAAATGGCGAATTCAACAAAGCAGTGGTTCGAAGGCTACATTTAAGCTCTTTCCGAAGAGAAATATGCATACTCAGTTAGCCAAAAACGATGTGAGAGTCATGGTTTTGTGATATCTAAAGCGTCGATAGGTAATATCATCAACAAGAAAGGAAACAAACGTCAAATTGCAGCCTCAAGTGGGACAAAAATTCCAAACAAGTATCCAAGGAAAAAACGGACATCTTCGACTATTGCAAAGGTACGTTGTTTAATGTTAAAAGAAAATCCCCCTAGTCAAATGACAGTTGCAAAATCATTCAAATGCTCGGTGTCCACTGTAAACAAAATGATAAACGTCGATTTAAATCTTAAGAAAGCGAAAAAACGCAGTGTGCATATAGTCTTCTTCCAAACCATATCGCTCAACGCAGGACACGCTGCAGACGAAATTCTATATGAATTTCGTCTATGTGAATAAATCTTAAATTCTATATGAATAAATCTTCAGAATTCTATATGAGAGACACTTATCCAAAGAAAAATGGAAACCAATTGTCACAATAGATGAAACATGGGTGTATTTAAATGATTGTAACAAAAAAAAGAGCCGTTTATTATCGTAAAAGGGGAAAAAAAATTTAAGTACATGGTTCAAAGAATCGAAAGAAAGTTTTTCTAAGGGATTCATGATTGTTGCTTGTTTTTCTTATAATGGGCAAGTTAAAAATAAAGAGAGTGCAAAACAAGGTCGAGATTAACTCCAAATACTATCAGGAACATATTTTATCGCCAATTTTTCTGAATGAAATTCCATCGCTTTACCCACAGTGCCATCCATCTGTGAGACTCCATCAGGACAAAGCTAGCAGTCACACATCAAAATCCACTGTAAATTTCCTAAAAGAAATGGAACAAAAAACTGGTATCAAGGCCATACCCTTCACTGATATCCCTACTAAATCTGCCGATGTGTCACCTATGGATTTTTGTGCTTTCGGACTTTTAAAACTGCATTATCCAAACGCTGTCCCAAAACCCTAACAAGACCGGAAAGCTGTTCGGGAGGAATAGGATAGAATACCTCTTCTGACACTTCAAAAGGCATTATTATCGTGGAAATTGCGGTGTCGAAAGATAGTTCAGAATAAGGGATGTTAAATAGAACATTTAAAACACAAGAATTTTATGTAATTTAGTTTTGTGACTACAATATACATCGTCTAAAAAATGTGCGAACAGCCTTTGTAATGGACATTTTTCGATGCATTCATTTATTTTAAAATAGATATGAACAAATTTGCAAAAGAAAGACAACCAAAGCTCGTTGAGTTTCATCGAAATGCTTTCACAAGAATGTGTATATGCGCATGAACGTTACGAAGTTTTATTTCCCATACACATTTTCGTAAAATATATTAAGCAAGGTAAAATAAACCCTGAAATGAACCAGCTCGATTCCCTACAGTAAAAGTTTGGTGTTTATGAAGTAACTTGAAATAACGTATCCATATTTTCATCAGAAATTAGGAACATCTGATAAAATCTACTACGTTACCTCGAGTAGCCTTAAATGGAGCTAGTCTTGTAAATTTGATTTTGTGCTCCCGGAATCTTTCAGTCTGGATCTGTAATTTGCTTTAACACTATTGTTCCAGAGTTTCCATAATTAAAAACGACGTCTTGTCAACGAAATGTTGTGAAAGGTAATAAGTAACTGGGTATGTATAATTATGCGGATAATTAATTCAGAAAATCAACAATACCTTGTGTCTAGTGGTATTTTTAAATTTAGAAGTTTTGAAGTTTCACGGATAAGATAAATTTTGAAATTTTATTGCAGTCCACCCGATGAAGTAACCATAATGGTCAAGATATATCCATTTTTTACTAAATTCGGAAAGATACCTTAATTAGCTCTATATTTAAAGCCTATAGAAAAAATATATATGACGCACGGTTACGCTCACAGAAACAGTAATCCATGAGCTATTTTGAGTCAGTGATTGCTCAATGCATTCATTTTTCTTAATCTTGTCTTTAAGTACGTCGTGGCGGCGTCTTCACAAAGGGTTTTTAAACGGGAACTGATTCTTTGAACCCCCCTGCCCACACACAGAATAAATACACTTTCTTTTATCCCGTGGGGATTACATGGGACTAACCAGAACTTCAGCTATTCTCCTAACCATGAGTCTTCAGTAATAGCTGACCTTTTTTTTGACAATTTTAGTCTGCAAATTTTCGTTAGTTATCTGGTGCAATTCCTCCCCCTCTTCAACACCTATTTCGAATTCGAAATATTCCTTTTCTATTTCAAATTCATTCGCTAGCAGTTTACTTTTACCTCGGCCAATATAAATGGTTCCTTGGCTTTTATCTTCAGCAGATAAAATCAAGCACGCCATGTTTTCTATCTGCGAATGACTACCTCCCTAGACTTCGTCATTTAAAGATTACTAGAAGAGAATTTAATAGATAAACGCTTAGCGTACTTTTATGAATCATAACGTCCACAGAAGTCGCGATAGGATGAAGATATTTTCACCATTAAATCGCAAGTAGGTGCCACTGTTAAAGCAATAAACCGAAAGGGTACGGGTCACAATTATATGGTTAACTCAGACAAAACAATGCAACAACCTATCTGCAAGGCTGCATTCGGGGAGAAAAGTGGCGATAATAATCGATTATATCTAACAAACTAAATTTAAAAAGTGCATTCTGCAGGAAGAAAGTGGGACAATTCTGTACAGAAAATCTGAAGTGTCGGAGATCTACCTCTGTAAGGTCGTCAGGAAGAAGGGGAGAAATTAAAAAATGAATTAGTTAAAATAATAAAGCAATTTTAATTACAATTCTGAAAAAAAAATCTGAAAGATTTCAGATTTTAAATTACGTCCAAAGGCGCGTTTTTTTAACGTTTCGTGTGCTACCTTTTTTTATTAAATATCATGTACTACGTACTCAAACCATAAAATTCAGTTCAAAATCAATATCGCAAAATCATTTTAAAATGAACATATCTTTAGAATTTCCGTAAGTCTCGTGCGCTGGAGATAAAAATGATTTTTTTTTTTCCCGTACAGTGTTGCCATTGCTCGCTTTGAAATCATTTAGTTTGTTAATCAGAAATTCGTCGAAATGTTACAAAACATAAAATCGATAATAAAGCAAATTTCAAATTCAAAATTAGGGCTTCCAGATGCCCATATTCGCAGTAGGATTACGTCATTCAAAATTCGATGGCTCTAGGTTTTATCACAATGCGAGAAACATGCATACATTTATGCAGATTTTTCATTTTTTAAAATTTAATGCAGAGCGATAACATTTAGTGGCAACAATTTGAAAAGTGAAACGGGCATTCAGAGTGAATCGACGCAAAATCGCAAAACGAAAGTAATAGTCCTTCGGGATTAAATCCCTTTGGACTAAAAATTCAATAAAACTATACATTACGCCCAAAGGGACTTTTTTTAGCGTTTTGTGCGTTACTTTTATTTATTAAATTTCATGTTCTTCGCACTTAAACCATAAAATTCAGTTAAACAGCAATATCGCAAAATAATTTTAAAATGAGCATATCTTTAGAATTTCAGATACAGTCTCACGCGCTGGAGATAATCTTTTTTTCGTAAAGTGTTGCCACTGCTCGCTTTAATATCGTTGAGTTTGTTAATCAAAAATTCGTTAAAATTTTACAAAATATGAACTAGATAATAAAAAAATTCCAAATTTGGGCTTCCAGATGCCCATATTCGGGTGGAAACGTACGTTATTCAAAATTGGATGGCTCTAGGTACCGTTGTTTTATCACAATGCGAGAAACATACTTAAATTTATGCAGATTCTTCATTATTTAATTTCTTTAAATATAACACAGGGCGATAATATTTGGTGGCAACAGTTTTAAGTGAAACGGACATTTACAGTGAATCAACGCAAAATGTCAAAACGAAATTAATAGCCCTTCTGGGCAAATTGCCCCTTTGGAGTAATAAAGACATAAATAAAAATTTAATAAATTATTGAATTAATGATAAATAATTGAATAAAGGAAATAAGCTATCGGACATCGTTTTATTTGGGACTCCGAAAGTTTATACAAAAACTAAGAAATATCTCAGCCGGCCACCGGTTGAATTTAGAGTTTAAATATACAGCATAACATACTATTTTAGTTGGAGGGGGGGATATTCTTTTACCAACACACGAGTAGGAAAAAGTAAAACTTTGAAAACTTCACTAATAAAAATAGAAAGAATGCTAGAAACAATACCAGAGTATGGAAAAATTTTTTAATGGAAAATAGTAGCTTCGAATACAAAGAAAGAAGAGTCCAACGCTTTTTCACCGCCATGCTCTGCCAATATAGTTCTTACTGTCAAGCATAATGCGACTAGGCAAAATACCTCCATCTCTTAATCAAAATTAGAACAAACGTAAGGTTTGCATACGTGACAATTTTTGCCCCACCCCTATTTAGTTACACAGCTTAAATCTGCGGGAGATCTACAGAGAGGTCACTAGCATTGGAAGTGGAGGACCAAGGTAATCACATATTTCCTAAGATACTTTCGGGAACAAAACATTTTAGCCGCTTTCATAAATTTACTGCACTAATTGGAGAACAAGCCTTTGGGCATGTGGATGGAGACTTTTCTTTACTTAAAAAGTCTTAATCTCCGTCAAAGTATTTGTTCCCCAGAGAAAGAGAGGCATGATTTCGGAAGTTATAATCGATTTTAAAAGTAATTTATTTTTAAAGTAAAATTTGTCTTCTGAAACTGTTTCTGTTACATAACTATCACATTACATTAGTCACAAAGCCTTTTTATTTAGGACTCCAGTAAGTTCCGGCTAGAATTATGACTTACCTCACAAACTGATAAGTATCGGAGCTAAGCTCCGGCGGAATTTAAGCACTAGTTCTGCATCTCCTGTTCTACTGGGCCCCAATTTACCAAATTGAGTTTCTCACATTTCGAAAGCGCTACTTAGGATATATATAGGCTTTATATATAGCCCATTGTTCTAACGTAGGTATTTTGACACAAAATCGGACTGAAATGACGTGTAAATTTTTTTCCATACTTCAACTCGACTCAAATTATGCCAAAATGCCAAGTTCCGTAAAAATCTCTCAAGTAGTTTTTAAAAACTTAGCTCTCAAAATTTTAGCTCCTCGGTGTTAATTCAATTTGGACGTATTTACTAATATCTCTTTCATGAAACTTAATTTGATTCCTTTTTTCACAATATAAAATTTAAGTGCAAATAAAATTCGCAGATATTTTAATCTTTATTTAAAATTTGTATTTTTAATAAATTTTACTAAAAATTGTTAAATTTTCACAACCACCTTAAAGTAGATATATTTCTAGGCATACCCGCAAAGAATTAAGAGTTAGTTATTCAGAATTTCCA
Organism: Stegodyphus mimosarum; assembly: GCA_000611955.2. Taxonomy (NCBI): domain Eukaryota; kingdom Metazoa; phylum Arthropoda; class Arachnida; order Araneae; family Eresidae; genus Stegodyphus; species Stegodyphus mimosarum. Next base: position 25,367 of record KK114024.1, on the reverse strand, counting down.
AAGATATACGCGAGTATATAAATTGGCGCGTTTTGAAATTTGCCATATTTGTTACAAGCGACAATAACGCCAATGTTACGCTCTTTATTATAATTATTTGAAAGAATGATCGATGCCCCCTTTTTTTTTTCAGCTCAAGTATAATGAAAGGGAAATGAAAATTTAGTGCTATAAATTGAGAATCTTGCCAAGTGAATTATTATTCTTCGCGCAAACTGAAAAAAGTGCGCCAAGACAGATAAATTTTTTGGCAAGTTTCTCAGCAAATTTAACAAATAGGCATAATTTGAATCGTAGAAGTGAAATAGGGAGGAAACTCTGAACGGCATTCTAGAAAAAAATCAGATTTTACGTTAAAATACCTATGTTAGAACAATGGCTAAGTACAAATCTAATATATCCCGTAAGTTACTCTTTCGAGACATGAAAAACGCTAATTTAAATTTCATCGATCAGCCCAGTAGAAAGGGAGATACAGAACTTTTTTTGTGTGCAAAAGTAAGTTTAAGTTTGTCTTTTTCAAATTCAGTTTAATTAGAAATAACCAACCATATTGTTTTTCCGTATGATTTCCGAAGCAAAAACCACCTACTTCCCGCTCACATGGTTAAATGAAGATTTAGCTTCTGTTTAAAGTAAAAGCATGCATTTAATAGTGCGTTAGACATCCTAAGAATCTAAAGCCTATTGTTACTAGAACTAGAAAAATTATCCCGCCTTAAAATGAAAGCTCAAAGGATAATTACATACTCTTCAGTTTTACGAATATTATCTGTAGCTGAATATTGCACTCCAGATCTTCTGCGCAAAAACATTTGCATTCAATTTAAAAACACTACAGTCTGGGTATTAATAATGAGGTGAACTGAGTGAGGTCATTGCAGTTTATCCCGTTCTTTCATTGTGTAAAGCTGCCTTTGAGGAAAGTTAACAAATTCAGCATTGGAGTAGGCATTGCTTATTTCAGTTGTCGGAAGCGGTAATAAAACATTGGAGCAAAGTTAAAACAATATATTCCTGGTTAAAAAATTTTCTTCTGTAGAGATAAATTTCTGCATTTTATAAGTAAAAATACAACTATATAACTTCAGGATTGTATTAAACAATGAATAATTTAGCGAATAT
>KK114024.1:0-19067 GCA_000611955.2 Stegodyphus mimosarum | reverse complement strand
TCTCACCGATCCTCCGACTGAGCCGATTTTCCAAGCGTTCGTCAGCCCTGCCCGGCGCGAGCACCGCATCGCAGCGCCGTCTGTTGTCCCGTCTGCGCAGGCGCGCGGCAAAGGTTTCGGTTGCCCGTTGGAGAATGCGGTTTCTAGCGTTTTTCGAGCCGTGACCCTCGCGTCTGAGAGAAGGTTTTGTTTTGTCTGTGGAGATGGTCTTGTTAACACTGAGGTTGCATCTAGTGGAGGTAATTTTGGGGTTCAGATGAAGAATAATTGCTTTGAAATTGGAAGCTAAACCGCCTTCAATGGATCTGTTCGTCTCTTTTTTTCGTGTGGGGTAGTTCGACTAGCGAACAATCATTAATTGCAGTCTTCATTGAGGAGGTATCACCTTCTTTCGGATCAATGCGCAAAATGTTCGAATGATCCATAGTTCATCTGAAGTAATCCTCTGTTAATTAATACAAATAAGGATGGAAGATAAGGTTGATAAGGAATTGATAGTAAACAATTGATGTCGCTAAAAGAGCGAAATGTTTTGCTTTTAGGAGCACCTATATTCAAATAGTCTCCCATTTTTCTCATGTTCAATTGTTACGTTACCAGAGAATTTCTCATTCACTCGACTTGGCAAGTGTTGTCATTTCACTACCAGTGCTCAGAAGTTTTGCTATTATTTTATTCGCACATACGCCACATACACATACGCCACATTCATTCCAACAACAAAATCACAAAAAGTTTTAAGAGCAGCATATGCGTAGAATTTCCAATGTGGTGTTGGAACATTTTGTAGAGACATTAAGCATTTTTGGAAGCAGGAGAAATTAAAAATGAGCAATGCCCTCTCCGGGACTCGAACCACGGACTTCTCGAATAGGCGCCGAGCGTACTGACCACTACACCACGAAGGCATGCTAAGAAGGCGGGAGAAATACCTTATAATTTTTTCTATTTTTTCGGTGGGGGGGTCTTTTCTCAGTTCATCATATCCTTAGAAAAAAAAAAATTTTTTTTGTTTCTTCATTATTAACTTTTTTGTGTATTAACTTTAAAAATTAAGCTGAATAAAATTTCAGATAAATAAAGGCAACATAAAATTCAATTCAACAGCAAAATCACAAAATATATTAAAACAGCATTTCTCTAGAATTCCCGATAAAGTGTTAGAGGCTGCCATGAATTCCATGTTCAGTAAAATATTAAATTTATCCATAAAATTAGAAATGCTTATTAATTAAATTATTTATTACCTAACTAACAAAACATTTATTACCTAAATTAACTGCGCAACTTAAAAGTAACACACTTCTGAATTGCTTATTCGGCGGACTATTTTACATTGTTTTGCCATTTAATCAGTTGACAGTCTTACCTCAGTACAGAATAATCGTTTGCGATAAATGTTACAATGAACTTTTGAGTTTCATGTTTCAGAATTAATATTTATTGCTAGCTTAATTAATAAGTTTGCTGGTTTGTTAATTAGGTTGCTTGCATTAAGCTAAAAAAATGCTGCCTCTTAATCTAAGTAACCTAATTAACAAGAAAAATGCAAGAAAACTGGTTGAAATTTACAAAAGATTCTTATCATCACACTTATTAGAAGCTGTAGGGGAGATTAGGTTAACTGAATACGCCAAAGCACACGAGGGTTATCTGTCCTGCGGCATGCTTTCGTGAAGGATTTCCTAAAGGAAACTGGCTTGTACTCATGGGGGGGACGAGAATTACCTGATTCGTTTCCAAAATTTAGTATCGTAGCATTTTACTGAATTTTAAACCGCTTGCTAACGAACAGAAGTTTTAGTACTCTGCAGTTTGAGGAAGGTTTAACATCGCGACTATTTTCAGAGTTAAAATTTACCTAAAAGAATAAAATTTCGAAATACTTAAAAATAGGAATGTCTTATATGTTGACCGTTCCTCGAATAAATTCCAGAACTGATTAAGCATGATTTAATTCGCAAGAATAAAAGAAGGCGTTATTTTTGTTGTTGCGAAGCTTAGTTTCTCTAATTGGCAACAAATCCAATATTCTATTAAGTTTCAAATGTAAACAAATATGGCCGTCATTAGAAATATAATTAGGCTTAACCGCACTTACACAACTATTAAATTGTCGATAATTCTACAAATCTTACATGCAGATTTACTAAAGGCGTAAAAACCTCAACCGGAAGATAAGAACAACATAATTCAATCATTTTTAAAGTAAAAAGTGTATAATTTACCTACATATAAGAATAAAAAACTGAGTTCACTGAGCCAAGTGACAGAATGGATATATATATATACACATATATTTATGTACTTTTTGTGCGGCCGATTCCAACCAAAATTGGAGGTGCACATTTACATGTTATAGCAGTCCTACATTCAAAATTTCAACGTTCTGAGGCTACTCGTTTTTGAGTTATGCGAGGTACATAAATACATAAGTACGTAGGCACAGAACCAAGAAAAAATCTTTTCAGCAGCCATTTTAAATGAGTTTTTATATTTTTTTTTTGGGAAAAAAAAAAGAGTCCTTTTCTGTCCTTATGTACTGATGTCACTCAAAAACATCGTTAAATTGCATTCGATAGCGGTCAAAATAGATGTTTTCGTTGAAATATGATAGCCGAAATTTTTCGAGATTACAATACTTCCTTTTTACTTCGTGTAAGGAAGTAAAAATAGAATTCCCCTAATTGCAACACCTACACAGAATAAAAATAAAATAAATAAACAGATTAAATTTGATTAACTTCAAAGGGCTATTACTAGTTTATCTTGAAAGTTAAAAAGAAACCATATTTGATTTAAACTATAAAAATAATCAGCACTGGCCCTCGGTATTGACCAGTACAACAAATTTTACTCTTGAACAAATTATTCTCGAGAATGTGTACAGCCTTTCGTTTGTAAATGCGAATGATATTTTACAAATTGATATTTATTCTACGAGAAATAATTCACCTCTTATTTCCTATACGTATTTTATTTCTTGTAATCCCTGGACCCAAAATAACATCCTTGAATGTGAACCTTTTGAATTTCTTTCTTATTGTCAAGATGGGATCTAATATTTGCTATTTTGTCATAACACATTACTCTCGGAGTCGATAACTCAAAACTGATCATTCAACTTAGCTTTACTTTTACATGTCTATTTTGAGTAGACGCAAAAAGTATTGCAGTCGGTCCCCTGTATGCACCAGAAGTGCCATCTGTACGTATTTTTCTCGGGTGGAATATAAAAGTGTCTTTTCACTCTTCTCATGTCTCGTTACCGACACAGTTGAACTTAGCGAATAGTCGCTTCACATTTCAAGTAAGTTCTGGCTTTAGATAGAATCTTATAAGGAAATAAAATTAGGCAAAGCAAAACCTTGTGTTTGGCGTGGAGTTCAGTCAAGACTCCATCTATTTCTAGGACAAGCAGGCACATGCCCCTCTTCACCAGGAGCAAAGATATCTGCAACGAAGGGGAAAGCCATGGTTATATTTAAATCCAAAAGGAGCAAAGCGAATAAAAAGGGACACAGCGAAAAAAAAGAGGGGGGCAGTTCTATATTTCCCGTTCTACTGGACCGATTGACGAAATTTAACTTGCGTTTTTCATGTCTGGAAAGCGCGACTTAGGATAGGTATTAGATTTATACATAGCATTCTTCAAATATAGGTATTTTGACACAAAATCGGACTTTTCCTGAAATGACATGTCCAGATTCTACGACTCAAGTTAAAAGTTTTGCAAAAATCGCAAGAGTGGTTTCTAAAAAATTACCTCTCAAAATTTTATCTCCTCAATGTTAATTGAATTTGGTATACATTTGTTAATATTTCTTTTTTTATTAAACTTATTTGCGTCTTCATTTCACATTTCGAAATTTAGGTTCATTCCAAATAAAATTAGCCCATTTTTCTGATTTATTTTTAAAATTTGTATTTTTAAATAATTTTTATAAATTTTTCGAAAACAATTTTGAATTACAACTTATACAGTTGTTAACATCATCTTAATGTAGATATACTTTTAGGCACATCTGCCAAAAATTAGAGCTTTTTACTCAAACATTTTCTAAGATATATATGAATTTAAACATTGGCGCGTTTTGAAATTAAGCATATTTGTTAAAAGTAATAATAACGCCAAATATGGATTACACACGTTGTCGAAATTATTGAATAATTATCGGCGAAAACTGAAAAAAATGCGGCAAGATAAATTTTTGAATTTTTCCGTAAATTTCACCAAATTTTACAAAATTTATTTTTAGGCATAATTTGCGAAGTAGTCAGAAAAAGTCCGATTTTCTGTTAAAATCCGTGTGTTAGAAGAATTTGGTTTTGCCAACCGGGCTAGAAGAACGGGAGATTGCGAAATGTCCCAGCTTTTGTTTCGCAGTGTACTATCATCTGCCATCAAAAATAGTAACAGAAATTGAAAAATTAAGTTAATAGAATTTTAAAAGTTCTAGAATTTAGCCTTAAGTACTGTGTACATATCTGCTTTTTTCTTTTTTTTTGTAATTTTTTATTACGTATATTTGTACGTAATATAGTGTTCGGAGTAATTAATTAAAATTATATTTGTGAAAAGGAACGGAAATGTTTTTTCACGCTTATCTGATAACTGGAATTTAGATTTCCTGAAATTCAGTTCCATGAACATTAAGATATCCAAAGTTTATTAAAACTAATATATATTTGGATTAATTTGCAATTTTAGACGGTAAACATGTTCTTTAAATTTTTACCGAGTATCAAAGCTTCTAGACAAACTGAACAAATTATTACTTGTACCATCAATTTAAAATGAAATCATCTTTCTTAAAATTAACACAGAATCATCAAAAGAAGGTACCGACTTATCTGAGTATTAACGGTGATGACATTTAATTAACAGCATAGAAAACTAGAAAGATTTCAGTTTTAAGAAACACAGACGTTACTATTGCTTAAGTCTCAAAGCATACTTGCAGAAATGATATTTTGTCTGCTTTAGATGAAAACTGGGAAGAATGAAAACTGGGAAGAATAATTTGCTACTGGAGGAAGAACTTAACATTTAAATTCAAGAAAGTATGAAGATTTGGTGTTGACATTAGTAAGGTTAAAAGCGACTTGAAACTAGGCCCGGCTCTAAGTATAGACAGCCAATTTTCGGAGAACTGTTATCATAAGCCACAGCTTTGCACTGTGTACATAAAATTCCATGTGGTAGTCATTAGTTTTTACAGTTTTAATATACACGTGTCCTTACAAGTCTGTGTACTTTTTTAATTTTTTTAACAGGCACTGTATCCATTTATTGATTTAATACATACCATGTCCAAAAAATGTCTGTGTACTTCGTTTTTATTGATTTAATGTACACCACGACCATAAAAGTCAATATACTTTCCTTTTACTGATTTAATATATACCGTTCTCTTTACATCATTCAAATTGTAATGGCTCTAGGTAGCTTTGTTTTATCACAATGCGAGAATCATATATACATTTATGCACATTCTTCATTATTTAATTTCTTTAAATGTAATACAGGGCTGCGATATTTAGTGGCAACAGTTTGAAAAGTGAACCGACATTTAATGCTTCCGATGCAAAATGCCGAAACGAAAACAATGGTCCTTTAGGGACAAAACCCCTTTGGATTAAGAAAACAAAGATTGATGTTTTGGTATTTTTTTTAACTTTATTTCGCATAAAATACTAAATCTAACTTTTTATACACTTCATCAGTCCTTATACTATATTTAGGAAAATTTTGGATTCATTTTAAAAAATAAAAGAAAGGAAATGAAAAAATAAATATAATAAAAAGAATGAAAATCTGGAAGGTTTCAGATTTTAAATTACGTCCAAAGGGGCATTCTTTGAACATTTTATGTGTTACCTTTATTTATTAAATATCGTGTTCTTCGCGCTTAAACCATAAAATTCAGTTCAACAGCAATGTCCCAAAATAATTTTAAATTGAGCATATCTTTAGAATTTCCGATACACAGTTCCGTGCCCTGGAGACAATTTCTTTTTCTTCCGTACAGAGTTGTCATTGCTCGTTTTGAAATCATTCAGTTTGTTAATCAAAAATTCATTAAAGTTTTACAAAATAGGAAATAGATAATAAAAGAAATTCGGGCTTCCAGATGCCCATATTCGAGAGGAAACGTACGTTATTCAAAATTGGATGGCTCTAGTTACCGTTGTTTTATCACAATACGAGAAACATATATACATTTATGCAGATTCTTCATTATTTAATTTCTTTAATTATAATACAGGGCTCTAATATTTGGTGGCAACAATTTCAAAAGTGAACCGTTATTTATTTTGTACCAACGCAAAACGTAAAACGAAATTAATAGTCCTTCAGGGCAAATTGCCACTTTGGACTAAAATTTTAACTCTCGTAAGACAAAATTTGATAGAGATATTTATTTTCAAAATTTGCGATTTGACGTCGTTTTGAATTTTCATTCATCGTCGATTAATAAATAAATTAGGATATTCCGCAGATGACTTTCTTCTTCTTAAAGGCCATACGAAGATATTCTTTTGGAATTTACTAGTGACTTTAAAATTTTGTTATATTTGGTATGCCGAAAGAATTTTCATGCAAGTAATTTATAAATTTTCAAATTCAAAAGATACGTTATTAATATTTACAAAGTAATATTACTGTAAAAACCGTAAAAAATTCATTTAAAGTATAAATATTTTTGTTAGTCTAAAGGGGCTTTGTCCTTGAAGGGCTATTATTTTCGTTTTGTGATTTTGCGTCGGAAACATTACAAGTTTGAATCACTTTTCAAACTGTCGCCACCAAATATTGCAGCCCTTTACTATATTTAAAGAAATTAAATAATGAAGAATCTGCATAAATGTATATATATTTTCTGCAAATGTGATAAAACAACGGTACCTAGAGCCATCAAGTTTTGAATGACGAACTTTTCTAACCAAATATGCACATCTGGAAGCCCGAATTTGGAATTTGTTTTATTATCTATTTCCTATTTTGTAAAACCTTAATGACATTTTGATGAAAAAACTGAAACGATTTAAATAGCAACACTCTACGGGAGAAAAGAGAACCCTTTTTATCTAAAGCGCACGGAACTTGTATCAGAAATTCTAAAGATAGACTCATTTTAAAATTATTTTGCCATATTGCTGTTGAATTGAATTTTATGGTTTAAGAACGAAGAACACTTTTCACCCACGCTAACCATACCAAAATGTAAATGAGATAGCGCGCGTTTATTCGGACTGAGGGAGAAATGAGTGCTATTTAAGAGACGGTTTCGCTTCGTTTTGATTTTAGAGCGTGTTCTGCTTGTTTGAGGACTCGTTAGTACAGTAACTGAATAGCGAATTGATTCTGGAAGGTTGAATACTTCTAGCCATCAGGATTGTCTCGCCGGTTTTCTACAAACCAGAGCCTTCCTATGCATTACTTTATCATGTGAGGCGTTAAGCTAGTCTAACTACATTTGATTTTAGTTCAACATTACTTGTTTAAGCTAAGCCAGAAAGAAGTGTTGGCTCATGTAAACCCAAATTCGATTATTATTACTTCTTTCTGTTCAAATAAAAGGGTCTTTTACATCCTTCGTCTGACTTTGTCTGTCTACAGTTTAAGAAAGAGGGTTATTCCTCTATAATCTTTCTAGAGCTCTTGAGTTTATGCTACCAAAGAAAAGTAGACTCAATATACATTTTCGACATATTTTACTACTACATTTTTTTCATATTTTACTTTTTATTTCTTTCTTAATTTATATGTTTTTTATTTAATTTTTCATAAAGAAAACGTTTCAGGATGACAAAGAGATACTTGAAGTTTGTAGTGTTGAGTGCTTAACAAAACGCATGAGAGAGAATTGATTTAAAAAATTTCTTTCTGGAGATTTTTCACTTGAAGATGACGACATTCTGACCGACCTTCTGAAGTTGATGATGACAAAATTAAAGCCATAATCGAATCGAATCGTCATATAACTGTGCGAGAGATTGCAAAAACGCTTAAATGCATCACACACAGCAACTAAGGATCACAGAAAATGTCTTGGACTCGTTGAATTAAACGTTATTGAGTTAAATCAATTAATCAATATTTGTGATACTCATTCCAAACGCAATGCAATCAACACTTTTTTAAACAAATTATCACTAATGAATAAAAATGGATCGTTTACGATAACATTAATCGAAAAAGATCATGGTCCAAACATGATGAATCAGCACAAATCGTATCGAAAACAAAGTTGCATCAGAAAAAGATCATGGCGTCAATTTGGTGGGAATACAAAGATATTGCATATTTTAAGTTGCTTCCAAGCAACAAAATGACCAACTTAGATGTTTACTGCCAACAGCTTATGAAACTGTAGGAAGCAATCAAAGAGAAAAGACCAGAATTAGCAATTTGCGAAAGAAACGTGCTCCTCTTCTATAATACGAAGCCTCACACATCTTTAGCAACATTTAAGAAATTACTGGAGCTTTGTTTGGAAGCGATGTCACATCCTCCATATAGGTCCAATCTTGCACCATCGGATAATTGTTTACTTCAAAGTTTTAAACTTCTTAAATGGTTAAAAATTTCAGCAACAATGAGGAACTCAAATTGCACTTGGGATGACTTTTTTGCTGATAACAAATAGAAATGCTATGATCGCAGAAGTACGAAGTTACTAGAAAGATGGCAAAAGGTTATCGAACAGAATAGAAAAACTGATTAAAGTTAATTTTTTATAGAAAAAAACTGAGTTTTATCTATATATATATAAAGAAGAAAGTCTGTTTGCTCGCTAAGAACTCAGTCACTACTATAGCTATCGTCACCAAACTTTCTATAATTCTTTTCTGGGTACTGGAAAAAATCGACGTCCACTTTTTTCCACCCCAAAAAGGTGGGGAAGCTAAAATCAGAGATATTAATTAAAAACTCGGAAAAAAGATCATTTTCGTCCTCATTTTTCCGAGTGGCAACAGTTTCACAAGCTGGAGATGAAAACCTGCTTTATTTCCAGAATTGTTGCCACTGTTCGCTTTCAAATCCTAGAGTTTGTTAATACAATATTTCTAAGTTTTATGACGAAATAAAAAGAACGTCGCCAAACATTAAGTACATTATTCCCTAAAATTCGTGGGAAGCCATTTCGACTTTTCCCATCTTTGTACGACTTTAATCGGCCGAAATATTAATTAAAAACTCTGAGAGCGCTAGTTTTCGCACTCATTCTTCCGAGTGGCGACAGTCTGGCGCGTCGAATATAAAAATGCTTATTTCGAAAAGTGTTGCCACTGCTTGTTTTTCAAATCGTAAAGTTTGTTAATAAAAAATTTCCAAGTTTTACAACCTCTCTCTATATATTTTATAAAGAAGAATATCTGTTTGCGTGTGCTTGTTTGTTCGCGTTATTGTTTTCTGATCCATTATGATCAATTTTTTGCCACAATTAATCGACTAAAATTGAATATAGGTAAAATATTGGATGGAACTTGAGTTTTTATGAATACTTGATTAGAAAGATGAAAATCATTATAAACGGCTTGCCATTTTTGCTGATATAATGAGAGAGAATTAGTTTATTTTTCTGTGGACATTTTTTATGTGGGTTCCATATCGCATCAGACTGAAAAATGTATGACTGTGAATCGTATTTTTTGCATCGTTATTAGAGAAGGATTACAGCGGTATCGTTCTCTCTGTTATTAGATACATTACTCTTAATCTAACTTAACTATTATCGGGTACTTCGGCTAATTTCACACTAAAAAACCGAAATTACTTTCTTGCCAGCCCAATAAGTGTAGTGACCAGAGAAATTTGTGTAGGGACCAAAGAAATAGATTTCATACTTTTCTCAAAATGGAATTTTTTTAAATTTGCAAATGTCAAAACGTGAATGTTTGTACCATTTAGAACAATTTTATTATTGGAAGATAAGAACCGGGTAAGGATTTTAATGTACAGAATGCGTAAAAATTTATTTCTCTTTAAATAAAGCTTTTACATTAAATAAAAAAATGATTTGCTAGGCTAGCCAGAAAAACTCTGTGATATACTTTTACATTGAAATTGCAAAATACCCGACTGAAACATAAAAATAGCGAATTTCTAACAGAATCTCTGAAAATGGATGAAATAGTAAAACTGCTCATCTGTATAACGATAATAGTTTAAGAATTCACTTCAACAATTTTCGAAAGAATATTAGTCTTTTTATTTACACTTATGTTTAGGATAAAAGTCTTCAATTTTTGTGAAAGTGAAGTACGTACTTTAGAAAAACTGCATTGAAAATAAAATTTTCTCGAGGAAAAAAAAATGAATGACGAAAAAGAAGACAATATTGCCGCTTTCCCGCAAAATGGTTGTTATTTACAATTTCGAGCCATGAAATGCCATAATATTTGAGTAAGGGAGAAATCTCAACCGACGCATTTTCTTTACTTTGGCGCGTTTTAGTTTGTTTCTTTTTCCTTTTCGGGCAGTAACTGAAAACATCATTTTCCATTCCCGATGTTTCAAAAAGATTTACCCTCCCGCGTTTGGCAACGTTGAGCAAATACAGTGTTCTTTGTTATTTCGCTTAGACTCGGAATAGATGCGGAAAGATGAGCCGAGTCGACATATTTGGCCACGCTTTGAAGATTATTCGTAACTCAACAGAATGTAAGATATTACGAATACATTTCTGTTGAGTGCTTTATCCTCTGAATTTCCTCTGCCATATGCGTGTAGTTATTTTTTATTGTTATGAATTCAAGTAAATGATGTAGGTTGGGTTCACTTTTAGGTGTTAATATGTTTTGTTGGTGGATATCTCAGAAATTCACTTACTAATCATAAATCTTTTTAAATATCGATTAATATCTGCCTTATTCATGTTTGATTAGGTTTGCTAGATTGAGAGAAGAATTTCGTTCGGTATTTAAATATGGCAAAAAACACAAGGGCTGTTTGCCTAAGAGTATAGATGCCTTCGTGAAACACTTCTTAAGTTTCCTGGCTCGTATTCTCGTTATAAAGAGTGTCCCGACAAAAGAGCCGAATTTAATATCCGATAAAAGATATTATATTCTTATAAAATTGGGAAATAATTTTACATATTTTAAGGTATATCTCCCGCCTTCTTAGAACGCTTTTTCTGGTGTAGTGGTAAGCACGCTCGGCGCGTGTTCGAGAGGTCGGTGGTTCGAGTCCCGGCGAGGGCACTGCTCATTTTAACTCTCTCTCGCTTTCAAAAAAATGCCAAATGTGTCTACAATGGCGTCCGAACTAAAAACAGTGGTGGGTGATGATTCTCCACCACCAGGATTTATCAATTGGATCTCCTAATTCCCAGTCGCCCTTAAGGGGATTTGTAAGGTTTTAGTTTAAACTAACAAAGTTTTATTTTAATTTGCCTTTTTCTATCTGTTCTTATTTCAACTTCCCGTTAGAATAAGCGCGCGTTTCAGCTTTATGCTAATTTGAAGTGGAGCCAAGTTGCTATTTAAACGGTAGGTAGGCACGTTCAGTGTGAGAGAGCTTTTAGTCTCAGACCACTGCTACGTTGTTCAACGTTCGTCTGACCAGCTAGTATTTAAATTCTAAGCCGTAGCGCTGTTACGCTATTACTTATTGAAGTAAATCTAAGTGCACTAGTATTAGTTAAATCTTGCTACGAACCCTTTAGCATAGAGACCAACAACGCGTGCATAGCTCTGTGAACAACGACGATTTAATTTCTATTTAACTTTAGTTTAAATTACTTGATTGTTCAGTTTAGACCCAAGTGCCGTCATTATTTTCTGTTATCCCTCCCGAGTGGGGAAGTGGCTGTATATAATTGTGGTTTAATAAAAGAGGATTTTAAATCCTTCTTACGTGTAGTCATTCTACCACTCAATCACAGTATTTTTCCCATTTACTTGTACTACTAAGAATCTATAATGTAACACATGGGAAAGGACACTATATGTAATTACTGCTCTGCGCAGTGAACTATGACTAGCTGTCTTAGTTTCAGTTTAGTAAAAGTACCATGTATTCTCTCAAATAATTACCTTAAAAAGTATGCATCCAATGTCAGAATGCAAACAAGACTATGTCTGCATCGTCCTATGTATATGATGTATGAACACTGGCACAGTTTGCCCAGGTATAATTCTCTTAAAACTTGAATAAATGCCGTCTGGTCTGCCACCCACCCTGATTGTGGGGGATCTGGTAGCAGATGGTTTCTGGAAGCAGAGGCTTTAATCTGTGTAAGGCAGGCATATTAGTCAGCCAGGTAATGGAGCCTCTGTCTCAGACCACTGCCACTCTGTTCGACGTTCGCCTGACCAGCTAGTATTTAAATTTTAAGCCGTAGTGCTGTTACGCTATTACTTATTGAAGTAATTCTAAGTGCGTTTGTTTTAGTTAAATCTTGCTACGCACCCTTTAGTTTAGAGGCCAACCTCGCGTTTATAGCTCTGTGAGCACCGGCAAATTAATTTCTATTTAATTTTAGTTTAAATTATTTGATTGTTCAGTTTAAGACCCAAGTGCGGTCGTTATTTTCTGTATCCCTCCCGAGTTGGGAAGTGGCTGTGTATAACTGTGGTTTAATAAAAGAGGAACTTAAATCCCTCTAAAGTGCAGTTCTTCTACCACTTAACCACAGTTTTCTACCACAGAACATAGCTGCATTCAGGTCCCTGTTCAAGATCAGGATCGTGTAAAGTATTTCACGAAGATGTTCGCCAAGAATATGCACCGAACACACAGTCCTGACAGATTATATAAGGTATTTCTCCTGCCTTTTTAGCATGCCTTCGTGGTGTAGTGGTCAGCATTCTCGGCGCGTATTCGAGAGGTCATGGTTCGAGTCCCGGCGAGGGCATTGCTCATTTTTTCATTTTTCATGTCTTCTGCTTCCAAATAACCTAATGTCTCTACAATACTGTAACAAGTAAATGTTCCGATTTAAAAATGTCGTGTTTGGTTTGACCCTGTTAACACTCGCATTTTACTTCTGTCAGTTACGTTCACAGCTTCGTTGCAACTTAGTCGAGTCGACACGGAGTGCTACATACAGGAATAACAAGTTTCGGTTCTAAAAAGTCATTGCGAGAATGGCGAGTGTTATACACAGACTTTTAGAAAGCTTCGTGTAATCTCTGGACGTAAACGTGCAACTAATCAAACAACAGTTCGCAGACTGATAAAGAAGTCTGAGGACGCAGGTTTGACAGTAGACATTAAATCACCGTGCTCTAGATCTAGCCGATGTGTTGAAAACATCGCTATTTTACGTGACACTGTTACTGTAAATCCCCAAAACTCCGAATTTAAAAGAGAAAAAAAAATTAAAGAGGAAACTGGATGTAGCACTGGCCACATCGATAGGTGGGTACGCGAAAAAGTGGTTTCGAATTTCGTCGAGAAAGCTAGGTGCTACAGAGCAAATTACATAGAACATACGCTGTATTTTATTTTTCATCCTCGAATTGGAACATTCACGGCTTGTAATATGTTAAAATATTTCTCATTTTCTGAAAGTAAAGTATGCGGTTAGACATATTAAATTCGGCGTTTTAATTGGGATACCTTATGCATGAAAAAAATCCTCGAAAACCAAACTACGAAGTCAGCTCGCTGCCTGAATTCGAACCTAGGTCGAAATACCAGTATTCAACGGTTTTAATCGCTCAGCCAAATGGTGAGGCTATGATAAAAAATTGAGGTTTATTTATTTAATGGCTACTATCACGGACAATGCTATTTCTGATTGGAATTCTGCCAAATTCATCTATCAGCGTTTATAGCTAGTAAAATGCTTGTTTGAGGCACAATATGGGAACTCACGCGATGCTAAAACAAAAGTAGTTGCTGACAGCAATTGATGCGGAATGATCAGCTATGACGGATTTTTACTTCCTTGTACGAAGTAAAAAGGAAGTATTGTAATCGTGAAAAATTTCGGGTATCATATTTCAACGAAAATATCTATTTTGACCGCTATCGAATGCAATTTAACGATGTTTTTGAGTGACATAAGTACGTAAGGACAGAATAAAGGATAATTCCCCCCCCAAAAATTGTAAAAACTGATTTAAAATGGATTCTGAAGAGATTTTTTCTTGGCTTCTGTGCGTACGTATCTATGAATGTAGCTCGCATAATTCAAAAACGAGTAGCCTCAGAACGTTGAAATCTTGTATGGTAGGACTGCTGTAACATGTAAATGTGCACCTCCTATTTTGGTTGCAATCGGGTTTTGGTTGCAAAAGTGTATAAATATATGTATATATATATATAAATATATACATCCACTCTGTTACTTGATACAGTGACCTCAGATTTTCTATTCTTATATGTTGGTAAATTGGGCGTTTTCTGCTTTAAAAATGATTGAATAATGTTGTTCTTATTTTCCGGTTAAGTTCTTATGCCTTTAGTAAATCTGCATGCAAGATTTGTAGAATTATCAACAATTTAAAATTTGTTTGTTTGTTTGTTGTTTAAGTGTTGCTAAGCCTAATCATTTTTCATATGGCAGCCATGTTTGTTTCCATTTGAAACTTGGGAGAATAGTGGATTTGTTGCCAATCTAGGGAAACGAACCTCCGCAGCAACACAGATAACAGTTTCTATTATTATTGCGAATTAAATCATGATTAATCCATTATGGAATTTATTCGAGGAAATAAGTATTTAAGATTTACTTCGTAATTTTTAATATAGATATTTTCAGTTTTTATGCATTTTTGCCTTGTCGCGAAGTAAGAATTGAATTAATTGAATGAGAAATACTGAATCGTCCATGAAAAACTGCTTTTTTTTGTTGAATTTATTTTCTGCATCGTTTTAGATTTATCATGGTATTTGAATAGAACATGTGGCAACGATTAGATAATTCTTCAGATGATGTACATAATTTTTGTGCATTCTGAATTATAAAACGAATGAGATATAACGCTGTTAAGTGAACCTAGCGCCGGAGTGTCGCTATCCTAAACAAATATAGTGAATTTTGAAGAGTGCATTTGTTCGATTCTTGTTTATGTGTTACCGACGAAGTAGATTTACTTCAACCCAATAAGTTTAAATGAAGTGCACGAAATAATCCATATAATTTAATATTCCGTACAAGGGAGTCATGTGGTGTACGCATCAGATTTTTTATGATGGAGTTTTCAGAAAAATAATAATAAGTAAAAAATACTTCTGTCACAGATAACTTTCATCTTTCCTATTTCGAAAATTCACTCATGTCCATAAATTACGGATAATGCAAAATCAGGCAAAGAAAAGTTAGAAGCATAACAAATTTAACCCATTTGTAAAGCTTATTTATTAAAAAAGTGGTAAAGAGCAAAAAAAGATGCTATATGTTTGATATTATTAAAAAAATTAGCGATTTTTTCTCCCTGGAGCAAATTACAAAAAACACCTATTTACAGAAAACCAATATTACATGGTTGGTATGATTGTTTATACATTGCATGTCTCCCAGACGATGCAATACAGTCCGTACAACGCATAGGCATGTTGAATATCAAATTATCGATCTGATCTTGGGAGATATTACACAACTCAAAAACCAATGCTCTCCGAAGTTCCGGTAGACATGTAGGAGGAGGTTGACGGGCTGCAACTCGTCGGCCAAGCATGTCCCACACGTGCTCTACTGGATTCCAGTCCGCTGAGAATGCTGGCCAGTCCATACGGGTGAGATCCTCCGATTGAAGGCATTCGCTTATGATGTTTGCACGGTGAGGACGGGCGTTGTCATCCATAAACACAAATTGTGCGCCTACGGCGCCCCGAAACAAACGTACATGTTGTTCCAGAATGACGTCCCGATAGATTTGGCTTGTCCTGGTTCCAATTTGAAAATGCGGGTCAGTTCTGGAACCCAGAATAATTCCACCCCAAACGAGCACTCCTGCACCACCGTAACGGTGTCGTTCAATGATGTTTTCTTGGTAATAACGGGTACCTGGAGGTCTCCATATGAAAGTCCGGCGAGAATCAGACTGCAAGCTAAACCTGGACTCGTCAGAAAACATCACACAAGCCCACAGTTGCGGTGTCCACAATGCATGCTCTCGACTCCAGGCTAACCGCAGGCGACAGTGAGTTGTAGTAAGTGGAACGCATCTGACAGGGCTACGAGCATATA
The DNA here is from genome assembly GCA_000611955.2 of Stegodyphus mimosarum. Classification (NCBI taxonomy): domain Eukaryota; kingdom Metazoa; phylum Arthropoda; class Arachnida; order Araneae; family Eresidae; genus Stegodyphus; species Stegodyphus mimosarum. The sequence goes on along the minus strand of KK114024.1, from coordinate 2,913 downwards.
GACCCATCTGCCCTAAGCGTCTGTACACGGTCTGCCTCGAAATTGTCGTGTGTGTGTAAGATAAAAAAATATGTAAATTTTAACGATAAAATGATGACTTAAATTTGCAATAAATTGATAATGCTTAACTTTAATTTGGTATACCTCCTCTTTAGAGCAGTATTAATTGTCCAGTAAAATGCGCTGAGAACCGAAACTAACTCATTCGCAATTAAGATTTCATTCTGAACACAAATGCACTTGCTTTCTATACTTCGGCCTAGTTGAACTGCTGTCTGCCGCTCTTTTCTCACTGCAAAGCTATCATAAATGCAAAACATTTTGAAAGAGGCACAGGTAGTCCACCAAATTGTGTATGGCCGCAACATGTCTACTGAAATCAAAATGAAGATTTATGCTGTATCAGCTGCCAGTTTCTGTTTATTATGGATCCACATTCAACGTTTCTACGCCATCAATTTTTCTACATATCTGTGCAATCAGGTTTTCTACAACAGCAATACTAAGTTTTGCTTTCATCACAATGATAGTTTGCTTTAATCACACATACACACACATGCAGCTGATTTTCCTTTGTATATTTTAGTTTGTAGTTCTACTTCTTGTCATTTTTTTTCCAATGGCGGGTCCTCCGCTCACTTCAACTTTGTCATTTCTAAGGACATAAGTGGTAGTCATTTTATTACAGAGACACTCTTATGAAGGGACGATAACTTACAAACTTACCGGCACTCGAACCCGGGCCGCTTGGAATCGAAGTCGGCTCTGCTAACCGTTGTACCATCTGGGCAGCCTTCTTGTAAGTGTACAGAGGCTGTTCGCACATTTTTTAGACTATGTATATTGTATTCACAAAACTAAATCACATAAAATTCTTGTGTTTTAAATGTTCTATTTGACATTCCTTATTCTGAACTATTTTTCGACACCACAATTGCCAGGATAATAATGCCTTTTGAAGTGTCAGAAGAGGTATTCTATCCCGTTCCTCCCGAACAGCTTTCCAGAGTCCTGTCAGGGTTTAGGGACAACGTATGGATAACGCACTTTTTAAAAGTCCGAAAGCACAAAAATCCATAGCTGACACATCGGGAGATTTAGTAGGGATATTAGTGAAGGGTAGGGTCTGGATACCAGTTTCTTGTTCCATTTCGTTTAGGAAATTTACGGTGGATTTTGATGTGTGACCGCTAGCTTTGTCCCGATGGAGTCTCACAGATGGATGGCACTGTGGGTAAGGCGACGGTATTTCTATCAAACAATTTGCGGTAAAATATGTTCCTGATAGTATTTGGAGTTTATCTTGACATTTTTTTGCACTCTCTTTATTTTTAACTCGCCATTATAAGAAAACCCAGGAACAATCACGAATCCCTTAGAAAAACTTTCTTTCGATTCTTTGAACCATGTGTTTAAATTTTTCCTCCCCTTTTATGTTAATAAATGGCTCTTTTTTTGTTACAATCATTTAAATACACCCACGCTTCATCTATTGTGACAATTGTTTTCCATTTTTCTTTCGATAAGTGTTTCTGATATAGAATTCTGCAGCGTGTCCCGCGTCGAGCGATATGCTTCGGAAGAAAACGATGCAAATTGCGTTTTTTCGCTTTCTTAAGATTTATATCGACGTTTATCATTTTGTTTACAGTGGACGCCGAGCATTTTAGTGATTTTGCAACTGTCCTTTGACTAAGGGAATTTTCTTTTAACATTAAACAGCGTACCTTCGCAATAGTCGAAGATGCCCGTTTTTTCCTTGGATACTTGTTTGGAATTTTTTTCCCACTTGAGGCTCCAATTGGACGTTTTTTTTATTGGACCTTTTTTATTGATCATATTACCTATCGACGCTTTAGATATCACAAACCCATGACTCTCACGTCGTTTTTGGATAACGGAGTATGCATATTTCTCTTCGGAAAGAGCGTCAATGTAGCCTTCGAACCACTGCTTGGTTAAATTCGCCATTTTGGATAAAAATAAAACTTTCAAGCCTTTCTTTTTTCGGCGACTTTCCCACTTGGCCAATGGTGAGCCCAAGCAGTGGCGTGGGAAGGGGGGGCATCTGTCCCTGGGCTCAGCATCCAAGGGGCGTTAAATTGATGTAATGAAATTGTAGAATGAAATGTTTTCATTCTTGGCACACGGAGAGGGATGCAAAATCTTCAGCTGTCCCCAAAACCCTAGATACGCCTCTGGGCCCAAGAGTGGTAGTTGGCTAAGGAAAACAATGCAGATGGTTGATGAATGTCCAAGGAGAGCCAAATTGATGTAATGAAATTGTAGAATGAAATGTTTTCATTCTTGGCACAAAGAAAGGGGCGCAAAATCTTCAGCTGTCTCCCAAACCCTAGATACGCCTCTGGGTCCAACAGTGGTAGTTGGCTAAGGAAAAGAATGCAGATGGTTGATGAATGTCCGAAACAGATCTATACCAGTCTGCAGGGATCATTCCATATGCAGTACATGGCGCACAGTATCGGGTCACTGGGAAGAAGATGCGTAAGAGGGATTTTCGGCTCCGCTGAACTTTGCATCCTTACCGGGGTGTTCCGTCGTACACATTTCGGAATTTAAAAAGCGTCTGCAATAATAAAAACTCTTCTACTTTTCAAATTACTAGCTTCAGCTGTCTATCGTGTAGGCTTCCTCACTTTCATTCTGTCAAATTAAGTCTTGGGAACCTAATGAACTACTAAGCGAATAATCGCTAAAGTCCAAGAACAAAAACATAAACTCAAGAAGGGTTAATTACCCTTTATTGTCTCCAAATAAAGATATACAGTCAGCCCCTTTCTTTGGGCGTACAGCAAAGTCTCCACTTGGATTTAAAATGCAAGAAATATAAACTAACTAAAAAGATTTAGTCGAAGCTAACACAATTCTAAACTAGTTGGCCTGTAATATGAA
>KK114023.1:304320-322596 GCA_000611955.2 Stegodyphus mimosarum | reverse complement strand
GAATATATATATATATATGTATTTATTCCTTTTTATATATACATTTTTTGCGGCCAATATATATATATATATATATATATACCCACTCTGTTACTCGGCTTAGTGAGCTGAGGTTTTCTATTCTTATACGTTAATAAATTGCGCATTTTTTTCCTTTAAAAATGATCGAATCATCTTCCGGCTAAGGTGTTTATGCCTTTAGTAAATCTGCATGCAATATTTGTAGAATTATCAACAATTTAAAAGTGGTTTAAGTGCGGCTAAGCCTAATTACTTTACCATATAGCAGTCATATTTGTTTACGTTCGAAACTTAGCATAATAGTGGATTTGTTGAAAAATCTAGATAAACTAAGCTTCGTAGAAACAAAGATAACACCTTCTTTTATTATTGTGAATTAAATTCTGCTTTATCTGTTCAGGAATTTGTCCAAGGAAATAAGTGTTTAAGATTTACCTCGTAATTTTTAATATAAATATTTTGAGTTTTTATGCATTTTTGCCTAGTCACGAAGTGAGAACTGAATTAATTACATGAGAAATACTGAATCTTCTGTGAAAAATGTTTTTTGTTTCGTTTGTTTGTTTAATTTCTTTTACATATATTTAGATTTATTATAGTATTTAAAAAGATCATGTAGCAAAAATTAGTTCGTAGTTCTTCAGACGATATGCATAATTTTTTTGCTTTCTGAGTTATAAGATGAATGAAATGTGGCGTTGTTAAGTGAATCTAGCGCCAGAGTATGACTATGATGAACAAATACAGTGAATTATAAAGCGTGCATTTATTCTATCGTGGTTTATGCGCTATCAATGAAGTAGGTTTATTCAATCCAATAAGTTTAAATGAAATGCTAAATACGTATAATTCAATATTCCGTAAAAGGAGGTGATGTGCTGTATACATCAGATTTGATTTTATGTATGTGAATATCTTGTTCTATAGGTTTCACCGTTTTAACAAGTTTTAGCGTAAACTAAAATTCATTTTTCATCCGGCATTAATCTCAAGAAGTTAATAAATCTAAAATTTTTCTTATACTATAGTAGCTAGTATTATTTGTGAATAGTAGATAAGTATTACGCAGTAATAGAAATTGATGAATTTTCCGCTAGAATTCTTTAGAAGACTTGAAAGAAATCCTTGTATGACAGAAGTTGAAGGGAAATACAGAAGCTTTGGTATAAATTACATGTATTTTCCAAAGATATTCGTTGCCCTTTTTCGGAAAACGGAATTTCAGACTTTTTTGTTTTTTCAAACCAGCAATTCATTTAGAGATGGAACAAAATGCTAGTGAAGTAGAATTTGGATTTAGATAAGCTGAAAGTTTAACGGTAATTCTCTAGATTTCTTTGTAAGCAGTAAAAGAAAAATGTCAGGCTCAAAATTGGAAATAAACTTTTGTATTTTTAAAGCAAAAGAACTCTTGGAAAAATGTTTACACATGTTTGTTAAAAAAAGCCAGATCTGCCTGCTGTTCAACTATCTGAAATGTATTGTTTAATGCCGTGTAAACAATTTTATTTATTTATTTTGTTTTTCAGTTTGCGATCAGAATACAGGATTACCTTTTAACCTTAAAAGGTTTAAGCACAGAATTCCAAATATTTGCGAAAGAATTTAAGATTAAAATTTTTGCTTCGAACAGAAATTCTTTTGTCTTTTTTTCCTACGGTTTGTTTCAAAGCCCGAATGTTATTTGAACGAATTTTTCCGTTATGAAAAGTTTCACAGCGAATTTATTGGATTATACTTTTTATATTATTATAGCTTATCTAAAATTGTTCCGAGTTGGAAACTTCAATATTTTACTTAGGCATCAGCCCAAACATTTCACTCTAAACTTTTGTCTTTTATTGATAAAAGAAATAAATGGTTAAAGTTACAGTTAGGAAAACAAAAAGTATTGAATTTTTTTCGGATTTATTGAATTATGTAAAGTTGAAATTAAAGAGTTGTATGATAACGCATTTTCAGACTCAGTACTTACAACAACTTCCAGTTCTCGAAGACATTAATTATATCAATTACTTAAAAAGTATTTTCCAGTTCGATGTTTTGGAAGTTACATTTTTTGTAGCAATGAAGTATTAAGAAACTTTATTTTAAAAAGATTAAAGAATATACCTTATATAACAAAATGTTTAAAAGTAAAACTTTAAAACTTTGAGCAGCACAGGTTTTTTATTAATATTCTGAGAGTTTCAATTTACATCATTTTACGTACTCAAACTATATGCTAGTTTCTTCACGCCATATATATATATAAAACAATAATTCACTATAAATTATAAAAAGAAAACTCTCCATATTTTATAGGGAATTATTGCTTTATTTTTGCAGTTTTCTTATCGTCTGATACTTTGAGTTACGACGACTACAAAATTTTGGTACTTCACATATACATATATACCATATATATATATATATATATATATATATATGGTATATATGTATATGTGAAGTACCAAAATTTTGTAGTCGTCGTAATGTAGCTCAAAGTATCAGACGATAAGTTTAAATTAAAAACAGGATCGATTTATTAATTTCCATGAAAAACAGCAGTTACAAAAATCAGATCCTCGGCGTAAATAAAAAAGAACAACTAATAACTTTTGTATTGAAGTTTACTCCATCGTTACGTTAATGAAAAGAGCCCTTGATATTCCTTTGCGAGTCCTTTTATAATCTCTGGAACGGCGGAGCTTCCAAGAAATGACGTTAGCCTCCTCAGCCAATCCAGGTCGCTTTAAATATTTCCAGAACATTCAATAACTGTACGTGTAGAAAACGCTGGAAAATCAACTTGACTATGGGGGGTGTGTATTTAATTTCACGTACTTTCAAATAAGAGATCGTCGCCATTAAAATGAAAAGAACATGCATTTAGAATTGTGACTGGGAAAAAAAAAAAGAAAAGACGAAATTTAAAATACGGTTTTAAGTGTATTTTTGACTATGGAATTTTATTATTACATATATACATATAGGGTAATACTTTCTTTAAAAAGACATCTAAGAAACTTCTTGAAAGGACTTCATATTTAATTACATTTAAAGTATTTACATTTTTTTACAAATATGTTAGTATAAGCAGAATTAACTTCTTCGATACAATTTTATTTGTCTTTTTTCTGTATCTTGAGTCTTATTCATTTAATTGCCAAAACTGCCAAACTAGAAAACATTAAAAAGAATTATAGTATGGGCAATCTGTACGCCACCTGGTAAGAAAAAATAATGAAAATAAAGATTAAGTGCTGTTAGAATCCCGACCATCTTTCAATTTCAAGAATGAAAAGATGAGCAAAAATCGTCTTCAAGCTTCATCTTCCATAGAAACAGTAATTAACGTCTTTAACTTCAGTTTCTGCGTCTTTAGGCATCTTCTCGTTCTTTTTTAGGCGTCTGTTTTCCCTTTCGTTTTTCCATTCGTCTTAAGATCGTCGTCTCATACTTTTTAAATTTCGTCTTCATACAGAAATGCATAATTTACTTCCTTTTCTTCTTCAATTTTCTTCTCTCTATATTACTCCTAGCAATTAACTGTCCCATGGCTTTAGAAATTCAGCGCATGTCGTCGTATAGTTGGGACCTTCGTGACTTCCTTCTTTGACTACGTCGTCAGTATTCCCTTCCTTAACTTTAGTTATTCTGTACGGTCTAAGATATTTTGGTTTTAATTTCAAATGTGAACCAAATTGTTTTACTTCTTATAGCTACCAAATTTTCGGCTTTGTAAGGTCTTGATTCTCTTCTCTTTAAATTGTATGTTTTCCTATTTTCTTCCTGAAGTTTAAATAGCTGTTGCTTTCTATGTTTTTAAGTTCTCTTTTAGCTTCAAAATTCGCTTGAAATTCAGCTTTGGTCATTTCAATCAACTGATCAGTGCTTTTAACATTCATCTTTGTCCCAAAGAGCAATTCAAAGGGAGTGGTATCTATACTTCGCTGGTACGTCGAGTTAATAGCCTCTGTAGTTCATTTGTGTGTTTGTACCATTCAGTTGGATATTCTAAAGATAACTTTGAAAGAACTGATCAGTGCCCTTTAGCATTCTTCTTTGTCCCAAAGACCAATTCAAAGGGTGTAGTATCTATACTTCGCTGGTACTTCGAGTTAATAGCCTCTGCAGTTTATTTGTGTGTTTGTACCACTGAGACGGATTATCTAAAGATAACTTTGAAAGAACTGATATGATAATCTGATTGATATGTTCAACTTGACCGTTGGCTCTAGGCAAGCCGATTGTTATCAGATGATACTTAATGTTCTCTTTAGTAATTGGCAAATTCGCTGGAGGTGAATGCTGTACCTCTATCCGAAATTATTTGGAAAGGACTGCCAAATACAGCCTTTTGTATCTCTAACTTCGCTATGATTTCAGTAGATGTTGTGGACTTCGTCGAATAAATCCATACAAATTTAGTGAATGCATCAATAACCACTAAAATATACTTATAATTTTTATGTGTACTCTCTGAAGGTCCGAGGTGATTTAAATGATACGTTTTTAAAGGCACATCTCCTTTCTGTAGTGGATGTAGGAGACCTTCTTTCTTTCCTCTCTTATAATTCACAACAATACAATGAACGCAATTTGAGATGATATTTTCTACTTTCTGTCTTAGTTTAGGAATAAAATAATACTGTTCGATATTTTTCTCAGTATATTTGACTCCTGAATGTGCTTTCGCATGAGCATTTCTTATTATTTCTATTTGCATACTTTCAGGCACAAGCACTAATCCTTTACCATCAACAAATTAAAAATTTCTGTGGCAGTAATTTTCATAACTAGAAATTTTAAGTAATTCTTTATTAGCTTTTATTCCGTTAACCTTATCCTGGGCCGATTTTAACTTGGGTGTTATCTACTGAAACACAAAGAAAGATCTACTTAGGGCGTCGACATGAGTCATCTTAGCACCAGAGCGATGCTCAATCACATAATTAAATTCTTGTAGTAAAAGCCCAACCAGCGACACGAGTTGATAAGAAGTCACGTTTCAACATAGTCTTTTCAAACGCAGAACAGTCAGTAGTAATTTTAAAAGGAATTCCCAATAGGTGCACACGGAATTTCTTTAATGCTTCTATGATTGCTAGAGCTCCAAGCTCGGAAGTAGAGTATTTCTTTTTAACGTCTATGGTCTTTTTACTCATGAAATAGGTAGGGTGGAAGCTGTTATCGTTTGGAGACCTCTGCATTAAAATTGCTCCATATCCCTTTAAGCTAGCGTCAGTGTGCAACTCAGTTTCATAACTCTGGTTATAGATTCCTAAGACAGTCTTTTCGGCTAATAATGACTTTAACCGATCGAAAGAATTTCATTCCTCCTCGTCAAATCTAAATTCACGACCTTTTTCAAAAGACCACCCAAAGGCTTAGCAGTAATGGAATATTTTGGAATAAACCTCCCGAAATATCCTATGAGTCCAAGAAAAGTATGAATTTGTTCAAATTTGTCGGTTCTGGAAAACTAAGGACCGCTTTAGTTTTTAAAGTGGATGGAAAAATTTTGCTTTCGTCGATAACATGACCCAAGAATTCGATTCGCTTCATCAAAAAACGAAATTTCTTAAAATTAATCTCGAGTCCGTATTCAGTAGCAAGTTTTAAGACACTTTGGAGCCGTTCGATTTCTCCTTCAAGGATGGAAAACAAGAATATTACGTCATCCATATACGGCAAAACAATACCATCATTAATTAAAGGTCGAGAAATGGTGTTGATGTACCTCTGAAATACAGCCGGATAATTGCATAGAACAAAAGGAACTTTGAGAAATTGATATTGATCTTCGTGTGTTACAAATGATGTATATTTCCTGCTATCCCTGTTCACGCCAACATGGAAAAAAAGTTTTAAGATCAATCGTACTAAACACACATGATCCTTGTAACCGATCTAGAATATCTTCAATTAATGAAAGTGGAAACTTGTCCTTTACTTACTTTATTTAATCCCCTGTAATCAATACACATATGAGGTTTTCCGTCTTTCTTTTTGGCGATTACAACTGGGCTACCATATTCTGAAGAACTAAGCTCTACTATTCCTTGTGCTAAACATTCAGCTACCGAGTTTCAACAATTATTTTTTCTGAAAACGGCAACCTACGAGGCTAATGAAATATAGGTTCATTATCTTTTACCGAGATGTTCAGTTCCATGTTTGTTGCTTTAGTTTTACACGGTACATAACTCGAAACTAACTGTTGCACCTTATCTCTGAAAGTATTTGGAATATCAGATTCAATAGTTACTTCGGTAGCGTCACAAATTAAATCAACTGGAAGAATAAAAGAAGTATTTATTTCTTTTAAGCACTGAGATTTATTTCTAATAGTAACTCCATTTTAATTTATTAGAGTTTAACCCTGCATTAACACTTTACGATGACGTCACAAGGCATAACATTCTTTTCCACTACACAAATGTCATTACACTTAAAGTCATCAATTTGAATAGTTTCTTTAAAACAGCCTAATGGTTCTACTCGGCATTTTCTAAACCCCATCAAAATATAATTCGAAGGACGTAACTCTTCAACATGCAATTTACCAAAAACAGATTTTCTAAGCAATGTTGCTTGACTCTCAGTGTCTATTAATGATTTTACCGTTAAATAACCAATCATTATCATTTTGTTTAATTTCGATTCAAAATTAACATTTAAAGTGGCCACCTCTGTTTTCGAATTTCTTTTAGAACATTACGAAGCCTTATGAACAAAAGCTTCACGTTTAAAACATTTAATTCCCTTATCTTTATGAATACAGTTTTTAGAAATATGATTTTTCAAACCACAATTAAAACAAATTTTACTGTTACGACTTTCAGGATATTTTATATCAGATTTACCATCATTCTTCAATTCACTTTTATTCTCATTTTCGTTTTTTGAGTTAGTTTTATCCTTAAAATCATGTTTCGTTCTCTCTCTATCGAAAGCACCTTTAACCTTTACTTCTTGCAAAATCGCCTTACATTACTTCATACATGTTGAGTTTTTCTTTAAATTCGATTAAGTTTTTACATCCATACAGTATAATTTTGTTTTTGTGCCTATCGTTTATTCCCTTTATAACATAATGTATTAAGGCAGCGTCATTTATTTTCCCAAAGTTACATAATTCTTTCATTTTTAAGAAATATTCTTGAGCTGATTCAGTAGTTTTCATTTTCCTCTGACTTAATAGCAAATATAAATTTGCAGAATTCATTTCAAAAGAAAATTGGTCAATTAAGGTTTTCCTTAATTTTGGCCACGAATTGTATTCCGGTTCTGTTCGAACAAATAATGCTGCATTCCCGCCAAGCGATCGTTTGGCGAAGATAAATTTTTGTAAATACGACAAATTAAACAATGTTGAATTCTCAAAATGTTCTACCCATCGAAGACGTTTTTTATGCGATTCTGCATTAAACTACTATGTAATAGTACTTTCGATGTCAGAATAATTAATGTTAACACTCTGAATTATAGAATTTCCAGTTGTTACATTTTTACAAGCATATTCACACTGCATAGAAGAATCAAGGTTAATTTTCTTATCAAACAAGAACAAACCACAAAAGTTTCTAATTCTTTTTCGATTAGATCTATCAACGTCTGTATTGAAAATAAATCTATTTTAAGTTCTAATTTTATCTTCTTTACAATTCTTCAATGCAACGTTGGTTTGTTTTATTTCATTTAAAATCATTGTCAAATATGAAAAAAATATGCATACCTTTTATCTTCGAAGTTTTTTCAATATGTAATCTTACGTAAAATTTCAGTAATTGCTTGAAGCATTCCTAAATCCCACTTCTGTAAATTGTAGGGTAATACCTTCTTTAAAAAGATATCTAAGAAACTTTTTGAAAGGACAGCACATTTAATTACATTTAAAGCACATATATTTTTTACAAAGTTAGTATAAAAGGAATTAACTTCCTCGATACAATTTTATTTAAGTCTTTTTCTGTATCTTGAGTCTAAATGATTTAATTGCAAAAATTGCCAAACTAAAAAGCATTAAAAAGAATTATACTATGGACAATCTGTACGCCATCTATTATTAAACATTGGCACTACATATATATACATACATACATATGTATTATAATAAACTTTTAATTAAATAATTATATAAAATAATGCAGATATAAATAAACTTATGGCATTTATTGATGGCATAACTTATATATTTTCCTCTTTTGTTTTTGGCAACTATTGCAATGTTATGTTTACTTTTAATGTGTTTGTTCAAGTAATTTTGTATGTGATGATTTATTCGAACGGATAGTCTCTGTGGATGCCGACATGCTTGCCGGTACCTGGCGTGAAATTGAATATCGACTTGATATTCTCCGTGCGACGAAGGGAGCACACGTGGAAGTTCATTGACAAGGGTCATGAAACATTTTGAGTCTATCTAACAATTTATAATATTAATTTTAATCTATTTTTATTATTTTATGAGTTACTAACATCAAAATGGGTCCGAGATTTTATAAACACCCTGTATATGCATCTTCTGTTCGTGATGCAGATCTTCTATGCGTCTGAGAAGTGAGGCTTACATCACGGCACGGGGTCGTAATTTCGAACATCTTCCTTAATGACGATAGCTGTTTATTTCTGCTCTTATTTGTTGGTTTTTGCTGTAGGAAACATAATGAAACACGTTTTGCATCACTGTTTGTGTCCTGCGTTTTTACGTTTTGTGGCTTCACTACCGCGCCAGGAAAGCGCTTCCGATCACGCACTGCTATGTGACTTTCCATCATCTTGCTGTACTCTATCTCTCCTGAAAGTTTGTCACCGCTATATTGATACATCCTGTATACTATTAAAATATGTGTGTCTGTGTCTGTTTGTCTGTGACATCATCTCTATATAAATTTAATTTGAATTTAACATTTAACAAATATTCTCTATTTGTAAACAGTGTATATAAATTTAAAATTGTAAAAAAAAATTAATTATTGCTGAGAACCAATTTGCAATATCATTTTAATTCTAAGAGCATGGTTGAATTAAGTGTACGTATTTAAAACCACGATTAGAATAAAAAAATAAAAATGCATAATTCCTAAAAATTAGTCTAGAAAATATATATATGTATATATAAAATCCAATGGCGGAAACTTGCCTATTCAACATTGGCCGCTCCTAAGGTCATATATGTTGGCCATTTTATTGTGGAGCCTCCTAGAAACGGACAGACAATTACAACCTTGCCATCTCCGGAATTCGAGCCCGGGTCCTTTTATACCGCACTAGGCTCACCTAACCACTATATCGTCGGAGTGGCATTTTATTGTATATAGGATATGAAGCATTTTTATTATAAAAATAATGACGTGACTAAACACGAAAATAAGAAAAAGCATATATTACATATAAATGAGTTTAACATTATAATCGATTAGAATAATCTATAAAATAAATTAAACGGAAGATGATCTTAGAGAACGTTAGTCATTCCCGACGGAAAAGTTGACGGTTACCACCGACAGGGCACAGCACATTAAAGTATCAAGAAATACCTTACTGATTTAAATTCCTCCATTTGTTAAATATTTAGAAATTGATTAATTACCAAAACCGAATATGGTAGCAATAGTCGGCTTCACTCTGAAAAAGTCTTCAGGAATCCGCTGACGATATTTTGGAAATAAATCTTAACCGGTAACCATCAAGCAATCGGTGACTGATAACATTGGGCTGACTGCCACCGGTGTGCGGAAGCTCATTGAATTTAGATAGACTGTGATCTGCGACTGTCATAAATTAAAAGATACTGGTGTAAAGTGACATCTGAATTGAAGGTCGCAAGCGTGCGCCTGCGCAAAGAATTTAAATAAGCTATTTGCCTAAAAACGTCACGTGGTGTCTATATCAGATATTTATAGAAAGTATGGAACATGTGCATAGGCATTTTGCAAATCTATGAATTGTGAAATAAGAAGCTAATTTAATGAGAATTTAAAAGAGTTTATTTCATTTCTTTTTAAAAGCGTAAAGTATTATTTCCTTAGAATAGTTATAATAACAAAGCATTCGAGATTTATCTGCTTGATAAAAAAGGCTTTCTGAAAGATACCCTTAAAATACTTCAGTTCATAACAAATTTCAGGTGAATTTCAAAACTCAGTTGATCTTACTCCTTCAGTTAACATAATCGAGAGCAAAACTAATGAATAAATACACTAATCAACGAGACATAGAGGAGGAACTGCTAGATGTATATTTGTTTCACATAGCCATTATTTGCATTATAATACTACATAAACAATGTTTAAACTGGCTTTGTATAAGTAACTGTTATTCCTTTATTTTTCAGGAGGTATATTTGAAAGTGGAGATGAAGGTTTAGAATTGGCCTTTCGTCATGCCGTCGATCATGTAAATGCTAACCCAGACATTTTGCCTACTAGCAGGCTACAAGCAAAAGTGGAAAGAGTAGAAAAGCATGACAGTTTCACTGCATCCAAAAAAGGTACTTTTCTTATTGTTAAATCTTTTGAATCATATAAATTCGTAAGTTCATTTTTTCACTGGTACCAGATGCCTGTTTAAAACTTCTGTTCAAATACGATATTGAAAAATTAACTTCTTCGTTGCTTGACTCTTTCTATGATTGAATTCTAACTAACGTAATATTAATGTTTAAATAGTAATAAATATACTAAATTACTCTAATAATCGTTTCAAACTTTCTAAATATTCAATGCATTGAAACCTTCAGTACTATTTTGAGTAGAATTAATGCCATAAAATAAAGTAATATTATATCTCACAGAACAAAGACACATCGAATAAATTCTAAATAGCAGGCTTCGCACTAGGTTACTGTTTTTCCATTAATATCCATTTGACGTAATTTTCCGAGCATTTAGGCTATTCTACGCGCCATACATACATATACCAATGCCTATATGGATGACGAAACACGAATTGTATAACTGAAGAGTTAGGTTTGGAGGCAACTTCCCCTTAAAAGATCTGTCTTCTTGCTCAACAATTATTCACTTAATGCAAATTAATTTACTTTTTTCAAGAAACATTTTTTGGATTATTCTACATTTTTTTTCCACGTATTTAGATGCTTACACTTAATTTACTTCAGAATTTTTGGTGAATTCTGAATTTGAATGATATTGCAAATTAGTTTGCAGAAAATAATTAATTATTATATTTGTTTACAATTTAATTTCAAATTTTAAATAGCTTTATATGAATGAGATAATAATATATTGTAATTGCTAAATTTATATAAATAAATACATACATATATGTATATATATACCCTCTTTTAACTCTTGTAATAACTTTTTAACTTTTGTAATAATGGAAACAGCGTTTAAATGCCCGTAAAATCGTAACAAATGCAATTACACTTGGCCTAAATAAAATACACTTTCCAGATAATTTAAGTCGGGATATTTAGGGTCTAGGTAATTTTATTTAGGCAAGGCTAAGCTGCGGCACTTTAAAGATTAAATACAGGTCATGTTAATAATAAACGATAATTTTATGAAAATGTAATTTAAGCTGAAATTCAGCTATTTTTAAAAATTGAGTAATTTAAAATTTAGAATCGCGTTATGTTTTTATATAATGTTTTTAAGCAACTGCAGACTGTGCACTAATTGTCAAGTAATAATCAGAAATGAAATAATTCAGTTTCTGCTATTTAATATCATGACAATAGCATTTTTAGAAACGGAGATGGCTACTCGGACAGACGAAACGACTATAACCAAGAGCTGCGTTGAGGATATTCCTCAGAGAATACAACAGTAAGCACTACAGTTACATTTTGTTAAAACTGTTGTACGTATGTAAATAATTTTAGTGGAATTATATGTGAAACTGTAGTACTTTTTTAAATAAGGTAACATGAAAAATCTAAAGAACTGAAGTTTTGCCGGAAAAGTAAGATGTACGGAGGCAACTCTATTTAACATTGAGTTAATGGCTATCTCACAAAATTGGAGAGATAGCGCCAAGTTGGCGACAGTTTTGGCGACTCATTTTGTCACCGAAGTTGTCAAGAAATCGCCAAACTTGGTGTTCATTCAGCAACATTTCGTCCGGTCAGTGCATGACTGTAACAGGCACCGTGATTGAATAAATGTAATTGATCGCTATATTTAACTGTAACCACCTATCTGGCCCTCATATTCTTTTCCAGTAATTTCGAGATGTGGAAAATACTAAATTTTATCAAGCTGTCATCAGTATTGTGTGCTTTCAGTCTATTATAACACAACCGGTATGCATACAACAATATATTTGTACTTTGAAATGGAAAACAAAACAAAAAGCAGTTGCTAATCACATTTTCACCTAATTATGAATTAAATAATTTAAAATTAACCGCCCAGATGTTATAGTGATCAGGGGAGTTAACTGCGAGACCAAACGGTCTGGGTTCGAACCACAGAAAAGGCATGTTTGTAATTGTCCGTCCCTTCATAGGAGGCAAAGGTGGCCCACCTATCAAGTGACTCCATAATAAAGCGACCACCACTTTTGGCCTTAGCAGTGGCTAAGGTCAGACGTGGTAGTCACTTAGCAGGGCCGCCATTGGTTAAAAGAAATAGTTTAAGATTTGACTTGATCTCTGTTAGATGTATGAGTCAACTGAAGTACATTTTATGCCGAGCACTATAAAAAGGTAATGGAAATATCCTCAGTTGTAATTTTTCCGCAGCACCTATTATCCAGTCTTCTTTGATTTAACTTTTCCAGAGGTGAGCTTACAGATTAAAAGTCATTCCTGATTCTGTGTTTCAAATTACTGCTCTGTTTTTCGTTCGAAGGAAATATTTCTGCACTATTCCGCAGACGACTACATTGTCATTCATTTTTCGTATGCTCCTATTAATCTCATGTAAGAAGTGTAATTAAGAGGGGGGGAATTTAAACTAGAAGAAAATGCTTGTGTTTTAGCCCGAAAACATAGTGTTTGGCACATTTAGAATTCATGTATCGTAGAAATCATGTACTTCCCTGAATTCAGAGAAAAAAACAATATTCTTCAAATAAAGTTTCTAAAAATTCAACTATTCTTAATCTACTTCAGACGCGTCTTTTCACTCCAAAGTGGCATTATGATTTTTATTATTACCTATGTTTGTAATAGTTCCGCCTCCATGTTTTGAATTTTAACTTGCAGTTGTTAGTTATATAAAGTATGGCCATTCTATGTTCAACTCTATTCAACTTTTAATGCAATCCAGAGATCGATTGTCAATATAAATAATTGTTAAAATACAGTCTCCTTGACATTTCATTCAAATGAAGACCTTAGTGTATTTGAGGTACAAACTAGCAAATTCGTTGCTTCAAAAGAAACGATATTTACTTCAAATTTACAATGGAAAACTTATTTTTGTTTTATTAGTATCTTTTCATTTAAAACGATATCAGCCCGTGGTTTTCAATAATTAATTACCTAAGAATTAATAATGATGTATAATGGCAGTATTTTATTGAATATTCATCTTAACCTCAAATTCTTCTTCAATAATTGGAAACCAGTTAAGTTAAGCGCTATACAAGTTGAGCATCAACGCATTTCTTTGAAATTTTCAAGACATCGTTGCAAAAATCGTAAAAACTACAAACTCCTTGACAATAATTGTATTATCGCCTTGATAACAATTGTGTTATGTAATGAATTTGCGAAATACATTATTATATTTTATAATACATTTCGCAACTCATTGATAATTAAGTTGATAATTAAGTTGTACTCATTGATAATTCTTACTCATTGATAATTAAGTTGTAATCTTCTAACACATATTTCCGTGCCCAAATAATAATCGTTAATTATTAATGATGCAATCTTAATTTATGTTTTTTAAATAATTCCATTTGCATTAGTGAGTTGAATTCAGCAATATAAATGCAATGATTTAATAAGCAGAAAATTTTATTATAATTGAAACTTAAGTATTCTGGTACAATAATGTTTCACATAACGTTATGCGAGACGCTGATTGCCATAAATTAGTGCGTAAATAATTTTAACCCGCAGCCGATTCCTATTCGCTATTCGTATATAAGCATTTAAGAAACACAGAAACCAAAACTATTAAAAACGTTATAGAATAACCACTTTATTGCTTATAAAAGTAGTTGTGTGTTAATACGTTATTGCCGGGTTTCAGCTCGGTTATAAGGTACTAATTTTGTAGCAATAAATCAAAATCCTTCAGACGCTATTATCTGCAATATTGAGATAAAGACCTGAGAAGATAGACATAACATTTTAAATAAATATTTAAATGAACAGAAAACGCAACTCATGTTAAGAAATAAACTCTGCCATTTGTGGAATATTTTAGAATAACAAAGTTGGGATGTCAAATTAAAAGAATCATAGTCGAAGACGACAGAAACTGGCCAATTTATGTGGCTCAGTATTTAAATAGCGCGTTTTTAAAATCGGCTAGTAGAATGACTAAAGCCGGGATATTCACTGACAGAGCTGGGTGACGGAATATAAACCGAAGGCGACACTACCAAAAGATTTATCTTTAGAGCATTCAAAATCCTTCACTCACCAATGTTCTACGAAATTATTTGTATCCTAATGAGAACAATGGAAAAGAGAAGTTATAGTGAAGTTTTAAATCACAATAATTGGTTAATTATCACATATATTGTGCACAGTTAAACTGCTTTCACAGTCTAAAATGTTCTATATACTAATACGTCACCATCTTCCACTAGACATGAAAGATTCTTCTTTCTTGCATAATTGCCTGTAGTTTTTCGGTGGGCCAGGCTTCAAGAAGTGTTTGAAATCGTTAGATTCTGCGTCTTCTTCAGAGTGATTCTGAACAGATACGTGGCATTGTTATTGAATAGATAGGCCATCGTTTATTTTAGCTTAAATGGGATGCCAATTTTTCATTTTTAATGTGCTCGTTTAAACAAAGTTTCCTTTGGACTGTTTCTTTTGTGAAAGATTTTTCTGTCTTTCCTACATATTTGTCTGAAGTTTTCAGGTGGACCAGGTTCAAGAATGCGTCTGAAATGGTTAAATTCTAAGTCTTCTTCAGTATAGTCCTAAAGAGGTGCGTGGCATTGTCATTGAACAGATCTGACATTGTTTATTTCAGCTGAAATGGAATGCCTGTTTCGTATTTTTCTCGACCTCACTTAAACAAAGTTTTTCTAGATTAGACTGGGTTCAGGCCAGGACCTTTCCTCCCTTCTTCGTTAAGTCTTAATGTCTGAAATAAGCATCAATGTTGGAATAGCATAGATGTCTGAAATAAGCATAGATTTAAATGTATGCTTATTTCAGGCATGTATTAATGTATGAAATAGCATAGATGTCTGAAATAAGCACAGATTTTTGTATTTACGTCTTGTGTTCACCTGAATAAACTTTCTTCTGGGTTCTTTATGTTTCGTAGTTCGACCCGCGTGCAAATTCCAACGAACTGGCTACCTGGATGTTTTTGTGTTTTCCCGTGTATAACGTAAATGCAAAAATGTTTCTCTTAAAAAGTACCTCATGAAATCATCCCTCCTCTTAAGCATATAGCCTCGGCATATTCAAATAATCTATCCATCCTAATATCCCTGTTAAAGTAACAATAACATGAGGCTGTACAATAGTATCCTTCAGTATTTCATTCAAACTGGAGTTCTTGAATGAAAATAAAATAGTATTATAAATTTTGTGTATATGTAAATAATTTTAGTGAAATTATATGTGGAACTGCAGGGTCTTTCGTCTCATGCAACAGGAATTACTTGAAACATGAAGTTATGCCGGAAAAGTAAGGTTACAGGAGCATTTCTATTTAACATTGAGGTAAATAGTTATTTCGCTAAATTGGCGAGATATCGCCAACCTGGCAATAGTTTTGGCGACCAAATTTTCTCTAGTCCCTGTATAACCTTTATTGGTACTGTAATTGAATCCGTGTGTGTAACTGTAACCATATCCGGTCCTTTTATGTAACTTTAACCGTATATGCCTTTCAGAAATTGAGAAATGGAAAAAACTAGAGATTTGTTGATGGCCCGGGGGAAAATATATAAGCGTAGATATAGCATTAGTTCCTAGTTTTAGTTGAGAGCTTACTTCGAAGTGCTGAGAGATCTACGTGTAAGCTTCGCTATTTGGATGCGCTATGCATTACGTTGTGTTTAATATTATTAGTACTTTGAAGTAGTAACTAATGATTGTACTCTGTTATACTGAGAAGAGCTGTACGTGTATTTTGTGAAAGTTCAAGTAGTTAAACTGTTTCTTTGCCGCTCAGTATAAGGGTGTAGTGTTTAGGGGAGCCAACTGCGATACCAATGGGCCTGGGTTCGAATCCCGGAGAAGGCATGGTTGTAACTGTCATACCGTCCCTTAATAGGAAGAAAAGGCGGCCCACCTATTAGGTTTCTCTATAATAAAGTAACCAATAATTCTGGCCTCAGTAGTGGCCGAGCCGAAGTCGGCTGAGGTCCCGCCATTGAAAAAAAAAGTGTTTCTTTCGGAAAAATAAATTTGTTTCAAGTTAGCATTGGTTCTGTGTGCATTCAATCCATTACGAACCTGTGCGGACATAAGAATGTTCAGAAATATAATTTTTCTTTCTCTTTTACGCTTCTTTTTGCCTTGTTTACAAACAGATGCGTACCCTAAACAACAAGCAGATTACATTTATGTGCTGCCGGATAAGAAGTTCAAACAAACAGAATCTTCAAAGTTAATGTGTTAATAATGTGTGATGATATTCGAATACTGATCGTTTTGCCAGAGTGAACTATGCGGAATATTCCATCGCTATTGCGTGCGTTCGCTATGTGGGGCTTTCGTTGCAAAATATTTTCATACAGCAAGGCAATACTGTATACGAAATCAGAACATTTCCTTTATTGGATGATTTCAAACTTGTATTTGCATTAAGAATTTGTCAATGACACATTATCTCAGAATAGCGCCGCATGTGTGAGAACACTCATTACATTTCCAGGGAAGGACAAATAGCGATATTTAAACCGTTCCCATATCCATTTAACAGATCAATAGACGAGAAGAAATCTCAGTTGGAAGCAGCACTCTTATCCATTTAGTTCCCATCTAATGCGGATACTCTGGAAAAGAAAGTACCTTTAAGCTTAATTGTCTTGAGTAGCAAACGAAAGGACTTAAGCTTAGAATTGATCTAATAAAATTAAGTGGAGCTTTCAAGACAATTTTACATGCACGGCTTAGTCTAATATAAAGTTCCCTAATTTAATTTCTCCTTTTCTAACTGCTGAATTTTAAATAAGAAAATAAATTATCTGGAATAGAATAACATTGTGTGGTTCTTTAACCAATTCGGAACACGTACGCACACTACAATATACATAAACAATTTCAGTTTTGTTAGTAATTTACAGAAATCCTCATCTGTCACACGGTCAGTATCACTATCGGACTGCTTCTAAAATTTATTCAAACAGTGGCGAAAAGTTTCTTAAGTTATACAGCAATTTTTTTGCCATAATTTATTGTAAATTCGATGTTTCTATTTTAGGTCTTTTATTTACTTTCAAGAAACAACTGTAGTGCAAAATAAATTTTCATTGAAAAATTAATTTTTCTGGAGAAAACTTTCTCATTTAACAGTTGTTACACCCGATTAAGTGAGAATAAGTGTTAAAGTGTAAGTACAGTGTCTCACAAAGTGATGGGACACTTGTGCTTTACAAAAGAAAACCGTAATAAAATAAATTAAAAACATGTAAAAATGTTTTGTGGGTGTGTTTCATACTTAAATTTAGTAACAATTATTACATAACATACATTTTCTCAAAATATTAAAATATTAATTTAATAAAAATACAATTGTTTAGAACGGAGCAAAAAATGGCTCACATAAGTGATGGGACAAAAATCACTTATGCAACAAAATCTATGCAACAAAAATCGTCTAAAAATATTTTTTGGGGTTTTCATTTTTACTCAAAAGCAATTGGCAATAATTTATAAAATCGTCTGCATTATTTCTTTCCAGTTTGTTTTGGAATTTTTGTGTTTTTTAGCTCTGTGCAGCCATGAATGCTAAACGAAAAGAAACTTTGCCTGAAATTCGAAAATTAGTTATTAATTTGCATATTGAACGTGGAAAATCTATTAGAGAAACTGCTGAAACAGTTAACTTGAGTCATTCAACAGTTTTCAATATCATTAAACGATATAAAAAGAATCATATGATTCAGGATAAAAGAAGACCTGGCCGACCATCAAAACTATCC
>KK114023.1:260761-301949 GCA_000611955.2 Stegodyphus mimosarum | reverse complement strand
ACATGTATTCCATTATATTTATTCTCTTGCACCATTAAATTCCAATTACATTTAGTATCTTCTGTATCTTATTCCATTCCATTATACTTAATATCCTGAATACGAATTCAATTCCATTATATTAATATTTCATTAAATTTAGTAGAAAAACGGCTGGAAATATAGGCTACCCATTTAAAATATCTAATGCGGACAAAACATGATTTCCTTGTACGGCTTGTGTGTTTACGCTGTAGACATTTTTTGCTGCATGTCATTTAAACTCATTTCCTCGAATTTCATTAGAGATATATTTCTCATTTAATTATTTTTGTTCTCACATCACTGCAAAGCAAATACACATAAAAACTCAAAAGATCTTCATCAGTTGTAAAATATAGAAAACATAAAACACTAAATAAAGTCAAAACAGTTAAAAATAACAATTTTTACAATTAAAATTAGAATTTCTACGCAAAAACAAGCAGTTCGACCAGCGAGCAAGAAGGCAGATTTTTCGGTGCACAAAACTGAAAGTTTACTTTTCGTCCCTTTCGCAAAAAAAGACATTAAAGGTGCAAAAAACTGATTTAATTCACTCTTTTCTTGAGATTTAAATGTAAACGAATGGCGCATCGTTAGGATTAACTCACCACTTAAACGTTTAAATTGTTGATACTTCTACAACTATTGCATGCAGATTAAAAAAAGGAATGATATACTTAACCAGAACATAAAAAACACGTAATTCAACTAGTTTTAAAGCAAAAAAATATAAAAATAAAAACGCTAAGACAGATGACAGGTTGGCAATATATATATATATACGATTGGTGCAGCCGATTGCAAAGAAAAAGGGAGGTGCACAACTACACATTATAGCAGTCGCATATAAAAAATTTCAACGATCTACGGATATTCGTTCTTGAGTTATGCGAGATACATATATACGGACGTACAGACGTCAAGAAAATATCTCTTCTGAATCTATTTTAAATCCGTTTTAGAGATGTTTTTTGGCAAAAACAGTTTTGTATTCCATCCGCACATACAGATGTTACGCAAAAATATCCTTTAACTGGTTTCGACATCGGCGGAAATGGATATTTTCGTTGATATATGATACTCAGAATTCTTCGCGATTACAATACTTCCTTTACTTCGTACAAAGAAGTAAAAAATTATGCATTTACAATAAATGTTCTTTATATTCAAATGTATATCGAAAACAGTTAAGTGATTATTCAATACTTATTTTAATTAATTACGCTAAAATCATGAATTGTTCTTATAACACTTTAATGTGTTCTCTATGAAAATAAAAAAATAAAAGATATTTTATGAGTTGCTCTATGCCAAACATTTAGAAATATTTGCGAGGGACATTTATATCAGTTAAGAAGTAAAGAGCAAAGATTTCTTTCTTGATTCCTCTGTTGTCCATAAAACTAAATTAGTAGAACTTCGTTTATTCTTCAATCTCGTGTTTGTTGTAAGTTTACATTCGTCTCATAACATAAAAGATTAAATGGATAATAGATTATTCTCGTGCCATCTGTTACAGGATGCTTAATGGATTATGGTAAAGAAACTTAAATGCTCCCTGCCTAATGGGATAGATGATTTTTTAAGAGAAACTGACTCATATTTCAGTTGCAAACGGGGGAAAAAAACGCCGATGCAGCCAAATCGCTGGGATTGGAACTTCGGTTGAATTACCAGTGTTCAGTGGCTTTTTTCTTTCGGCCACAGGTGGCGCGAGACGCGGAGATTCGTTAAAAAAGCATGTTTTGTTGTATAACCCTGACAAATAAAATTCAAAATTTGAAATTGAAGAAAATTGATCAATTTATAGTTCAGTTATTTTTAATGCTCTTATGTGGTAAGAGAATTTTCCGTTGCAATTTCATAGATCGTTTTATGGCGTCTTACAGTCTGTAAGAAAAATATTCAGAAAGAACGCAATATCAGTAATATCTTAAAATGAAAGGGTTCGCTCGGTAGGTTTCAGTGAAAAATGTTGTCTGTGCAGTTTAACTTCAAAATAGAATACCGTTTACTTCTAAACATTTATCCCAAATGAGGTGATAAACAATAATGTCTTCTGCTCTCAATACCCTAATTTTAATTGAAATTCTTCTACTCACTTTTTATCCGATGTACTTTACTGAAATTTGGTCTTTTACTGAGGAAATTTCTTGAACATCTTCAGTATATGGAAGATTATATAAATTTGCAGTTAAAATAATGGCGGATGTTTAGAATTTTCATTGTATGTGTTCAGTTGCACCCGTTAGCCCGCTCATAAATGATACACATTGCACAAAAAATTGGGACAGTTCTATATCTCCCGTTCTACTGGGTCTAGAAATCGCGACTTTGGATGTATTGAGAATTACATAAAGCAGTTGGTCTAATATTCTGACACAAAATCAGACTTTTTCTGAAATAACTTATACATTTTTTACCTAGGACTCAAATTATTCCAACATGCCATGTTTGCCTAAAACTCGCGTGAGTAGTTTTTTAAAAAATAGTTCTCAAAACTTTAGCTCCTTTAATACTAATTGTATTTGGTATATATTTATTAATACCTCTTTTTTATTAAACTTACTTAGTCCCTTATTTCGCAGTTCGAAATTTAGGTTCAATCCAAGTTAAATTCTCATTTTTTTTTACTTATTTTTAAAATTTGTAATTTTTTGTAATTTTTGGAAATTTTTCGACAACACTTTTGAATTATAACATATGAAATTTTATCATTAGCTTAAAGTAGATGTATTTCTAAGCATACGTGCGAAGAAATAAAATTTTCCATTCGAAATTTCCCAAGATGTATGTGAATTTTTATATAGGCGCGTTTTAGAATTTGGCATATTTGTTATAAGTGATAATATTATTTGAAAGAATAAGAAATTTTTTCCTGCTCGTGCACAACGGAAAAAGGAAAATAGGTTAGTATAAATTAATAATCTTTCCAAGTGAATAATTCTTGGCGCAGACAGAAAAAAAATGTACCAAGATAGTTTTTTTTTTATTTTTGGGTAAATTTCTCGGCAACTTTTACAAAATTTAACATTTGGGTATAATTTGAGCTGTAGAATCGAAATATTGAAAAAAATCAGTATGTCATTTCAGAAAAAGTCCGATTTCGTGTCAAAATACCTAAGTTGGAACAATGTTACAAATAAATCTGATATATTCTAAGTCGCATCTTCGAGATATGAAAAATTCAAACTAAATTTTCTTCAATCGGCGCAATAGAATGGGAGATATAAAACTGTCCTATTTTTTAATGCAAGGTGTACATCGAAATAACACAGAAGAATGCAAGTTTGCTCCACAGAAATGACAAAATTAAGAATATACTGACTTTCTTTATTAACACACAAATTAAACTCACTCATCCAGTTCTTAATGAACTTTCATAACGCTTACATTACCTCGTTTAAAAGTGCTTATTAAGCTCTAATCACAGAACATTAATTATATGTATTGAAAAGAAGAGATATACAATAAAAATAAAAAGGTTGTACTTATTGTGTAGAATCATAAAGCACACAATATTATACCCGAAAGACACAATATTTTTTTATAGTAGTGTTTGAAAATTATATGAACAATATATTTTTCGGACGCATTCGGTCGAGTCGACTACGTTTACATTTGTTTTAATCTTTCTAAAAATTCAACAATTCATGTATTTTATGTAATATTTAAAAGTTTTAAAGTAATTCATGAATAAAATTGAAGCAGAATTTAAAACACATTGTTACATTATCTTCAAATTATTTGCCATGCTTCCTTCACTAAATATGCTTACTTAACGCACATTTAATTAAGTTTGAATTTCTTCTTTATTTACTTTTATGTATACATGTTTGTGTCACAAACAAACACTCAACAAGAATTTATTACATCGGAGGCTTAAAGCATTTCGAAACATTAAATGATCAAAGTGCTTGAAAAAATGGATGAGGAAATTCTTCTCAATTAAACTCTCGTTATGTATCTTGAGAAAATAACTGCCATTTGGTATAATTAAGAGTTTCCTTTAATTGTTGCTTGCAATTACTTTCGCTAAATTACGTAATTATAGTTTCTAGTTGAATTTAATAATGATTTATTTGTATTTAATTAATATTTCGTGGGAACCTGAAAAAATGCCACTTGAAGGAAATATTTGTTACCAAACATCCTACTAGAGCAATTTACTGAAGTAAAGCATAGATACATCATAACTAATTAAGAACTTTCATATTAAAAAAGCTCACAAAATCTCCTCGTGGTGTTAAATGACTATGAAATAATATCATTATTATTTTTTCTACAGTTTGGCTTTCCATTTCGAAAGCTCATTTTAAATATAAGATTCTAAGCTGTCTATCAGCGCTTCTTAGAACTTTTGCAGTTACAATCCCTTTAAATCAATGCGGTTTTTTTGCCCAACTAGATATTAAATATACAATTAAAATAAAAAAATAAATAAAAATATCTGAAAGGTTTCAGATTTTAAGGGTCGCCCAAGAGGGATTGTTATATGTAACGGTCTTGCTAAGCTCGCAGTTTACAAGGACTGCTGTTGCAGTCATTTTTGCTAACCCATTTTTTTTATTTTAGCTTTACTATAAAGAACTACTTTCTTCAATTTTACGCCACATATAATTCAACAGCAAAGTTTTGATAGTAGTTTACGTTTAGAATTTCCGATGCAGCATTAAGTGTTAACATACATTTTGCTGTTTTTAGCCCAAAGGAGCTTTAGCTCAGAAGGGCTATTAATTTCGTTTTGGCACTTTGCGTCGATTGACTGTAAATGTCCGTGTCACGTTTCAAACTGTTGCCATCAAATATTATCACCCTGTGTTATATTTAAAGAAATTAAATAATGAAGTATCTGCATAAATGTATATATGTTTCTAACATTGTGATAAAACGACGGTAACTAGAGCCATCCAATTTTGAATAACGTACCTTTCCATCCGAATATGCACATCTGGAAGTCCGAATTTGGAATTTGTTTTATTATCTATTTCATACTTTGTAAAACTGTAACGAATTTTTGATGAACAAACTCAAATAATTTAAAAGCGAGCAATGGCAACACTCTACGGGAAAAAAACCTTTTTATCTAAAGCGCGCGAAAATGTGTATCGGAAATTCTAAAGATATACTCATTTTAAAATTAATTTGCGATGTTCCTGTTGAACAGAATTTTATGGTTTAAGTGCGAGGGACATTATATTTAATAATTATCTCTTTGTGTGTTTACTTCATTTATTAAATATGACGCTCTTGGCGCTTACTCCACATAAAATTCGATTCAACAACAAATTCACAACATATTTAAAATGAGCCTATCTTTGGAATTTCCGATAGACATTCTGTCGCGTTGGAGATAAAAAATGTTTTATTTCCCATAGTAAGGCCACTGCTCGCTTTGAAATGATGTCATAATTATCTCACTTGCCTCACAGTGACATCAGAACAAGCCCATGAAATTTATCCTGGCAAGGAGAGCAAACTTGCGCTTGTCGTTGGACAAATCCTTGAGTCCCGTGAAAGGGTGAATAAGGCTACGCTCCGTTCCATTCCCAATTTTGAAGCAGAGCACCCCGGGGAATGGTTTCGAGGGTCTCGCACCCCTCATCCTCTACCACAACCTCTCTAGGGGACTTTGGGATGGCCGCATATCTAGAGCACCCCCATGCCGTACAGACACACTACATTTACAAACATCCATGCCTTTTTCGAAATTCGACCACGGCCTTTCGGTCTCGCAGTAGATTCCCGTAACCACTATACTGTCTGGGCGGTATATATACGCGGTAGGCTCCTCTAACCACTATGCCGTCTGGGCGGTTTATATACACGGTAGGCTCCCCTAACCATTATACTGTCTGGGCAGTAACGCGTTTTGAACTCGTTGAGTTTGTTAATAAAAAATTCTTTAAAGTTTCCAAATATAGGAAATAGATAACGCATTCGAAATTTAAAATTTGTGCTTCTAATTCCCCATATTCGGGTGAAGGACTACTTTATTCAAAATTGTATGGCTCTAGGTATCGCTGCTTTTTTCACAAAGCGAGAAACATGCATACCTTTATGCAGATTCTTCATTATTTAATTTCTTTAAATGCAACGCAGGGCGATAATATTTATTGGCAACAATTTGAAAACTGATATGTTGTTTATAGAGATTCAGTTCAAAATTCCGTTTCTGGACTAATGCTCTATTTAGTACTAAGGTTATAAGGTATATCTTCCACATTCTTAGCGTGCCTTCGTGGTGTAATGGTCAGCACACTGAGCCGGTATTTCAGAGGTCCGTGGTTCGATTCCCGGCGAAGGAATTGCATATTTTTCATGTCTCCTGCTACTAAATAACCTAATGTCTCTACAAGGTCTTTAGCAGCAATAATAATGTAACTTTCTTTTTCTTAATGCATAACGAATTAAGTCTTCGTGCGATATTTGACGGTGCTGGATGAAGTATTTTCAACGTGTTTCAGCTCTGAATGATGTTTAGAATTAATGTGCCTTCAAACTAAAAACGTCGTTTCACGTAAATATGTAGAGCACGATGACAGAAAAATATTTAATGCCATTTCAGAAAACTAGAACTCAATTTAGAATTTTTGTGAAAACTCAAGTTTTAAGTTTCAGTCGCTTAATAGCTCTAGAAATGTCTTTTAGGCTTTATATGACAGGTGATTACTCTCATTTAAACTCTTATTCAAAAGTCTCTTAATGTAGTTTCTTTAAATTCACCCATTTGAATTAAAATTTCTAGACTCGAGCATTTTGTTCCGTGGCTCTATTTGGGGACTTAACCCATAGTTTAAGAAGTGATGCTCTGTAGCTTTAATATCTGATGGACAAATATATGAAACAGAAAGACTGTCTTGTGTGCCCAGCTTAAAATTATTTCAGGTATTAAAGTGAAATGTGCAAACTAAGATCAAGTTGCAGTATATTTTTACTCTGATGATTTAAGAGTTTTTGATTTTTTAAATATTTTTCTAACGCTTTGAAATGCTAATTATTTGAAATGTTAAAAGTTAATTTATTCTAGGTATCAGATTAGGACCGTGTGTTTTGGGTTTACAGTTTAACTCTATTTCTTGTCCTTATTGATTTTTTCTTGCCTTTAAATAATGTTAAGCAGATCTTTTACCTGTGATATTGAAAGAGGTATTGTTTGTTACAAAAAACAAAGTTTCATGATTTAATTGTAATACTAAGTACTTTAACACATACTCGCCTTCGCTGATACTCGTGTTTTAGCGTGCGTATGGTTTTTTTATAGATTGAATGCACACAGAACCGATGATAGCTTGAAAAAATTTGTTTTACCAAAAGGAACACCTCACAGCACTGGAACGTTCCACAGAAATACAACTCTTCACAGTACTGCTACAACTCGCACAGTACTACCGTGAAGTAGAAGTACTGCACAATACTGCTACAACTCTTCACAGTATCGCAGAGTACAATCAGTAATTACATATCCAAGCTACTAAGAACGTTGAATATAACGCAACGTAAAGCGCATGAAAAAAAAAGTTGAAGCTTTAATGGACAAAAAAGGAAAAAAAGAAGAGGAAAGCAAAAATCTGAAAGGTTTCAGATTTTAAATCACGCCCAAAGGTGCTTTTTTTTAACGTTTTGCGTGTTACTTTTATTTATTAAATATCATGCTCTTCGCCCTTAAACCATAAAATTCAGTTAAAGAACAATATCGAAAAATATTTAAAAGCAGCAAATCTTTAGAATTTTCGATACAGAGTCTCGCACGGTGGAGAAAAAAATGTTTTTCCGCCGTACCAGTGTTGCCAGATCGTGCGAATTTTCGCAAATTTGCGACTTTTGACAAACTTGCGAACATTTTGTGAAATATTTGCGGCATCCGTCATTTTCTTATGCTACTTTTTGAGACTTCAAAGATTTTTTTAATATACCGTAAAATGCTTCTATGTGAAAATAATGTAGTCAAAAAAATAATTCATATTTAAAAAAATGAAAGGGAAGTTGTCATCTGGCAATCCTGTTTACATGCGGGCGTTCCTTTTCAAGGCTGCACAGCCTGGCGCCGGTATACGAGAAATGGGTAAGGGAAGTGAAAAAGGGTGGAAGGAAAGAAAGAAAAAAAGTGCTTCCAGACCTCTAACCACCCTCTGTTCCCCGTGCGTTCTGTTCCTCAAGTTCTACGGTGATAATAAATCAAACCAAAGAACGTTTAGCTCGCGAGCCTTATATTAGGTACCCAAACAGAGAAAGAAATAAAATTCGTACTCCTGATTATAATATTACTAAGAACTAAGCAATGGAAGTGACTTAAAAATCAAAGCAATGTTATTTTTCTAAATAACAACACAAATGAATTAAACAGTGGAATAACAAGGCAGTTTCAGTAATCAGAATCTGAAACAGATCCGCCACACAGACCGGATGAAACTTCTGTAAAGCATTCCTCAATTAAAATGTTCATAATTAAGAAAAAAAAAGAACGAAAGAAAGAAAAAAGAAAAGAAAAAAGAAAGAAAAGAAAACAATGAATTAAAAAATTAACTGCCAACTTAACGAATTTAGTACAAAAGCACTAACAGTGTAAAGGGAGGAATCTCTTAAGAATGGATATCCGCATATTAATTTAAAAATAGAAACCTAAATTAAACGAGAATTAATTAGAAAAGAAATGGATATTTAAACAATTGAAAATGAGCAATACAGTTTTAAAATTTTCGTTAAAGCTAAGATACGTAACTAAAAAGACTAAGAATCGAATGCAGACTTTAACTTATAGAACCAATAGACGGTAAATTTGCCATGACATGAGAGTTCGTGTGAGCATACCTACCTATGACGTCACAAAAATCACGTGATCTCTGACGTTATTGGCGAATTTTGCGACATTTTTAGCTTCTTTTTTCAGCTCCAAATTTTGGCTTCCAAATGCCCATATGCGAATGGAGGACTGCGTTATTCAAAATTTGATGTCTCTTGGTACCGTTGCTTTTTCACCGTGCCACAAACATATATACATTCATGCAGATTCCTCATCCCTTAATTTCTTTAAATATAATGCAGGGCTCTAATATTTGGTGGCAACAACTTGAAAAGTGCATCACTGTTTCATAGTGGCCGACGCAAAATGCCAAAACGAAATTAATAGCCCTTCTGGGCAAATTGCCTCTTTGGGCTAACAACAACAACTTACCGCAGGTATTCTTTCTAGTCTTATATAGTTTTCACCCAGGCGCCAAGAGACACCTGGTAAATTCCATTTCTCGAAATTACTGGGAGGCATATGAGGTTAAATTTACATTTAATGGCCGAATACGGTTATAGTTTCATATATACATGATTAGTAGATTGTAGATTAAATAGAGTTATAAAGGAACGGGACCAAAGTGTTGCCAAAGTCGTCGTTGAGACTTTTGGCGATTTCTTGTCGAATTTGGGGCAAAACTTAATGGTCAAAACCATCGTCAGTTTGGGGATATCTCGTCAATTTAGCGAGAGAGCCATTTACTCAATGTTAAAAGACTTGCCCCTGTATCCATATTTTTCCAGCAGAGTATTGTCTCTAGATTCTCATTTTACATTATAGAAATAAAATATTACAATTTCACATATAATTTCCCTATAATTATCTACATATGTATAAAATTCGTAACACGTGTTTTTTGCAATGAAAAAGCATTGTTTATCCTTTAGTCATCTATCACAATTTGGTCCCAACTACAAAGAGTTTTCAAGAATAAATCAAAGTAGCCATTGGCAAATCGCTTTAGTAAAAATAAAAGGTATACCTGTGTACACCTATCTTCCGGAGGCGTGAAATTTTCATGACCGAAGTCTGGCGGACAAGTCGTAGTGGTGGCTAAAGCTAGTTAAGTACCAAAAGTTCAAAAAGAACGCAGTGGTCGTGAATTTATGCTTCTCTTCATCTGGCGGCGCGATACTATAGCTTATTCAGATACAGCATGCCCAGTGCAACGTTTCGCCAGTTGTGCGTACGCTAACTTTACAAATAGTATAAATTGCGCAGTTTTCCCATTCTTATCAAGCATTTCTTCCAAGTAAATGTAAATAAAAAGGCGTTTTTTCTATTTTTAATTTTTGCTCATATAAATATTAGATAATATGGATATAGAAACAAATGGTTCATCTGATGAATCTGTAAATGAAAGCAGGAGAAATACACTGCTTAAAAAAATGGAACAGTTCTATATCTCCCGTTCTACTGGGCCGATTGACGAAATTCCAACTGCGTTTTTCCTGCCTCGAAAGCGCGACTTCGGATATATATTAGATTTATATATAGCAATGTTCAAATATAGGCGTTTTGACACAGAATCGGACTTTTTTGGAATGACTTGCTAGTTTCTTCCATATTATTATTAAATATATGGACGATATATTTAATAATATATTTAAAATCCATATATTTAATTATTTATATCCGTATATTTAATAATAATGTTTCCATATTATTATTAAATATAGGGTGTATATTATATAAATATAATTCTACGACTGAAATTATGCCACACTCCCAAGTTTTGTAAAAATCGCACGAATTTCTAAAAGTATTTTCTAAAAAAGTATTTCTAAGTATTTTCTAAAACATTAGCTCTGAAAATTTTAGCTACTCAATGTTGATTCAGTTTGGTATGTATTTATTAATATCTATTTTTTATGAAACTTATTTGATTCTTTCCTATATAGTTCGAAATTTAGGTTCATTACAAATAAATTTAACCCATTTTTTTATGATTTATCTTTAAAATTTGTATTTTAAAATATTTTTTATAAATTGTTCTAAAACAATTTTGAATTGTTAACTATAAAAGTTTTACAATCATCTTGAAGTAGATGTATTTCTAAGCATACCTGTAAAACATTAGAGCTTTTTATTCCAAATTTCCGAAAGTATACGTGAATTCATAAATTGGCGCGTTTTGAAATGTGGCATATTTGTTGAAAACGATAATAACGAAAATGTGGTTTACGCGCTTTGTTAAAATTATTTGAAAGTAGGAACGATGTGACTTTTTTCTGCTCCTGAACAATGGAAGGCAAAGGAAAATAGGTTGCCATATAATAAGACGTTCGCCAAGTGAATTATTGGCTCAAACTGAAAAAAATGCGCTAAGATAAATTTTTGAAATTCTCTATAAATTTCGCACTAAATTTAACAAAATTTAATATTTAATCGTAATTTGAGTCGTAGAATCGAAATATAGGAAACAAAACTGGTATATTATTTCAGAAAAAGTTCCATTTTGTGTCAATATGCCTATATTAGAACAAAGCTGTATATAAATCTAATATATATCTTAAGTCGCGCTTTCGAGACATGGAAAATGCAATTTGAATTTCCTCAATCGGCCCAGTAGAACATGAGATGTAGAACTGCTCCATTGTTTTCAGTTGAGCAGTGCATATGAAGATCATGAGTACGCTCAACATCTTAAGACGAGGAGTTTATTAATGTAAGCAATGAAAATGAGCCATTAGGTTATGAAGTGAATGAATATACCAAAGAGGAAGAAGATTTCGAGTCTGATTCAGAGAAAGAGGATGGCAATGAAGAATAGCAGCAAATGTCAAAAAGCAGTCTAGTTATAAATGAGTATTAGAAAGAAGAAGAATTTTTAATTGTATGCTTCATTTTATCGTATATTCAAGCGTGATCTGCCGGTGATGGGTTATGGAACAGTCCAGCGTGATCCACTGGTTATGAATGCCGGTGTAAACGAGTAATACTTGTTCCATGCATCTTTTCATAAGAAATCGTGCAACCGGTGGGCATATGATAACCCTTTACGTAAATGTCTGCCTGTGTAGAAGTCTACTGATATAAACAATTGTAGCGGAGACAGACTCTTTTAGTTTGATGAATATATTTACGCAGAATGTTCACCTTAACATGTCTCGTTAGAAATCTGAGATACTGAGAATTAGAAACATTGATTATCGTTCATATTAGCTTAAAGATCGAAACAGAGTTCAAATTAGTTACAACTGCTGAAAATGACATATAACTTTGAACAATATGGCTTGGGCATACGTCTGCTATAGCTCGACCGCTTTATCCGCGACCATGAGCGCAAACACGCATGCGCCATTCGGATCGAATTATTCTCAAAATAGGGTGGAAGGATGGGGACTTTCTTTCCTTCCAGCATATCTCTTTCCGCAGAACAGAAGACTTTCACGTGACCTTTCACTTCGCAACAAGTAATAACATTCCTTTTGGACGAGTCTATGTGTTTTGGCAGAATGCCAGCCATGGTCGCGTTTGAAACGGTCGAACTATTGTAACACCCACGTTGGGACTAATTCTTGTTCAGATGATTACAACCGGAAATTTCTGTCCGTTTTTGGAATAAAACAAAATATAAATTCTTCTTAAGGTCAATAAAATTTAACCAATAATATAATTGTCATTATTATTAATGACGTCTTGGGAGCGTGAGGGCAATTTATATATCCCATTTTTGAAAAATGTTCTATCTTTTGATGCGAAAAATTGAGCCAGTGCTTGCTTGATATCTTCTTCATTTTTGAATTTTTTGCCCTTCAAAAAATTTGTAAGGATAAAAGCAAGCGATAGTCGGAGGGTGTTAAGTTCGGAGAATATGGTGGTTGCGATAGAATTCCCCAGCCTAATTCTGCAATTTTTTGACGAGTCCCCAAATCAGCATGTGGCCTGGCATATCATGATGCAGTATGATGTCTCTTCTATTGAACATCGCCGACCTCTTTTCCTAGACTGCTGTCTTTAAATTACCCAGTTACTGAAAATACTTCTCCGAATTGAGCTCTTAGTTCGGTTTTAAAAACTCATAATGTATGGGTCCTCGAATGTCCCACCATATGCACAACATTATCTTATTCACAGTCAAATTGGGTTTAGAGGTGGAAGGCTAGGTTTTCAGGATTCACAATGTGCCCTTTTCCTTACGATGTTTTCGAAGACAATCCACTTTTATCCCCAATTATCATCCAGTTCAAGAAGGGCTCGATTTTGTTCCGAGCGAGCAAAGATGTGCGTATGACGACTCGATCATCCAAATTCTTCTGACTGAATTCATGTGGCACTCATCTTCAATATTTCCACACCAATCTCATCTTCCGAATATGGTTCGAAATGGTTTGCTGAGCTGAATTAAGCTGAGCTTTCTGCGATCTCCAATGTTATCAGAAAAGGATTTTGCTCCAACATTGTCTTAACAACAGCGTCGTCGATCAAAGGTGGTCGCCCAGAACTTGGCTCATCAGAAAGGTTGCAATAACCAGTTTCAAATTTTTCGAACCATCTTTCTGCATGTCCTATTACAAATCTTCACCAAGCACTTTCAATAAATTTCTACATGCATCTGTAGCATTTCTTCCTTGTTAAAACTGGTATAAAATACAGTGGCGTAAATGAACTTGATCACTAGGCATGGCTACAATTAAGACTAACGTGAATCAACTTTGCTTTAGTTAATTTGCTACGTCATTCCATATACATTAAGCCATAAAAATAGAGACATGCGACAAATAAGCATGTGTCGAAAATTGTTGTCATAGAAATGTTCACAAATTTCCGGTAGACCGAATGTAATGTTTCGAAAAGGTTTTAGCGTAAATAAAGGTGAGATAGTATATATTTAAAAGATTTTCACTACCAGGGTCTTTACGTCCTATATCCAGACATGCTAATGGGTATTTGAAAAGCCATGTTCCATGCCAGTACAACAAGCCTTATTAAACGAACAAAACAGAGAAATCCAGCTTCTGTTGACAACGTCAGCTACATTCAGCCCTTCGAGAAGCAAATTGAAAACGCGGTGATTTTAAGCTATAAGGTATTTCTCCCGCCTTCTTCGCATGCCTTTGTGGTGTAGTGGTCAGCGCGTTCAGAACGTATTCTGGAGGTGCGTGGTTCGAGTCCCGGCAAGGGCGTTGCTTATTTTTGGTGATTCCTGCTTTTAAAAAAATACCTAATGTCTCAACAAGGCACATACAGAAAAAAAAGGCTTAATATCACTATTAGTTGCCATGCGATACATTGGACATTTCTAAACACGAGTGCTGACCCTTCTGAATTTGCCTAATTTGCTTATGCTGAACAATGATTTAGAACCTCTTCGGAGGGAATCAATCTACATTTTCATAAATGGCTTAAGTATATTCGATGAAGACTAATTATACCAACATTAATAACTACAGTCACTACGCAGGTTTTTCTGTATTCAGAACATAAGGTCAGGATAACAATGATCTTATTTCAAATCATTACTAAGCTTGTTTAGCGATCAGTTGGCAGGAATACATACACTTTTGCAAAAACATCAAAGCACCTTTAAGGAAGTGGTTGTTTTTGATGAAATTGAATATGTGTATAGCTCATACACAGATAATGTAATGATTAAAAATCGAGGTCCTAGTGCCTGTTCACTGCTCACAATCACCCATTGAGTGTTCAAATTAGTAGGCAATGCATTCTGGAATTCGTCGAGGCCAGGCATTGTTGAGGTTCCTAATGTCATCCTGTGACACATATTGCCATCATCAGTTGTCGCTCCAGATCTACTACTCCGGATCTTTGTGGAGATCCAGATCTACGATATTTTATAATTTGGCGGCCTACCATGCTCGATTGGTGAAAGGTCTGGTGACCTTCCTGGCCATGGAAGAGTATCAACCGTACGGAGACAGTCCAGAGATATGCAAGCGGTATGTAGCCTCGCATTATCTTGTTGGAAAATGTCCCCGGGATGACGTGCCATGAACGGTAATGCAACCGACCGCAGGATGGTATCAACATATCGTTGAGCTGTTAACGACGTGCGGAGGATGACTAAACATGACGTGCTGCCATAAGAAATAGCGTCCCACACCATCACCCCAGGGGTTATGGCTGTATGCCTTTTAAAACAAAAGCTGATTGGGACAGCTGGCCCCGTCTTCTCCAGACATGAACACGGTGGTCATCTGCTTCAGAAATGAAGCGGGATTCATTGCTGAACACTATGCGATGCCATTCTGATGGTAGAAATGATGACTGGCTGCGACACCACTCTAAATGACTCCGCCGATGTTTTACGGTCAAAGGCAAACGTCTTAAAGGCCTCAGAGGACGTAATCAAGCAAACGCCTCAGACAAACGCCGTAAGATGGTGGACGGTACTAGGGGAGGTATAGACGTGGCTGTAATGCGTTGAATAGGCGACAATGATACCGGTGGGGCGGTTCGGGCCTGTTGAACAATCATCTTATCTTGCCTCGAATTTGTGCTCCTTGGCCTTCCAGAGCCTTCATTTCGTCGGCAATTTCCTTATAGCAACCATTGCTGCCAACATCTTTGCACAGCAGTGTCTGTACGCTGCAGGTGGCGGCCTATTGCTCGGTATGACCACCCAGCTGCACGCAACCCTACATTGCGACCATTTTTGAAGTTGTTTAGTTGTCTGTAAGGTCTTCGATATCGCCGCAATGGCATCTTTATTTGCTTCCGTACGAAATTACAATAGCAGCAGCAAAAAAGTAAATTTTCCGCCTCTGTTACTGCTTTTATACTTTGCCAGTTTCTCATTAGAAATGCGCGTTATGATCGCAATCCCTGTTCATTTGCCTTGAAACTTTGAACATTTGCATGTTCGATCAAGATGTTTTTGCATACCAAATTTCGTCACGATCGCAAAAGTCCTTTTTGGTGCTTCGATTTTTTTTGCAAAAGACTGTATATGTACGTATTGGATTTTTTTTATTATTTCGGAATTGGTATTCATTCCATGCTATGAAACAAGATTTTAAAGGTATACTTTAGAAACACATAGCTTTATACTACAGCTATAAAACAAAGATTAATAAATAGAGACGTTATGCTATTACTTCGTCTTTTGCATTTTTAATCAAAGACACGGCGTGAATATATCTTTCACAATAGCCATATATCTTTCACATTAAATTTAGCAAATTAAAAATAATATATGGACTTCTTAGTCACATTATTAAAGTCTGTAATATATGTTTAGAGCCATATATTACATTCGTATATTTTATTCGACTGAACTATTTAATTTATTAAGAACACGGCCTATTTTCCCAAACATCAGCCTTCTAATATCAGTCTTTTTTAAAATCAACCTTTTTGAAAGGCATCTCTATAGAGTCATAAGGATTTTTTTTTGCTGGAGAAGTGAAAAAGGGAGCAACGCCCTCGCCGGGACTCGAACCTCAGACCTCTCGAATGCGCGCCGATTGTGCTGACCATTACACCTCGGAGACATGCTAAGAAGGCAGGAGAAATACCTTATATACTCCCCTTTTTAAACGGTGACTGGGGATTAGGGGACCCAATCGCCAAATCCTGGTGATGGAGAATCCTTATCCACCACCTTTTTCAGTTCGGGCGCCACTGTAGAGACTTTAAGTATTTTTGAAAGCAGGAGAGATGAAAAATGAGCAATGATCTGCCGAGAAACATGGACCTCTGGAATACCCGCTGAGTGTGCTACCGTTACACCACGAAGGCATGAAAGGAGGTAGAAATACCTTCTATCCCTTTCAAAGTTAGTTACTTCTGACATATTGTGTTGTAATCCTGAGCAGATAATTTTAATGGCCATTTTAAAATATTTGTTTTTGCAGTTTAACCCGTAAATTATAATATATTCTGTTTTGTTTAAAATGTCCATAGAATAAAAATGTCCATGAATAGTTAATTTTAGCACGTACTGCTTATGGATTCAGTAACATAACGCAAACAGTTTGCTCATTATTCCAAAGTCTCGTTTGGGCAAATAATTCTTTAAAAATTTCTGCTCCTGTTTTCAGTGCGCTACAGAAAATTCTCCTAAACAACTGGGAAAAAAAAAGAAAATTTCCTTAGCTGAATTTATATTCTACCAATAAAACTTTACTTCGAAAAGCGGCGACGAATTTCGCAGGAACTCGGAAGAAAGTTGGACATGCTTTCATTTATTCTCAGAAACGAGCAACTCAGCTCTGTTCCAATTATCATTTTAAGAAGTAAATGCCTTTGAAGTCGCTGAAGCAGCGAAATGAAAGCATATACAAGCAGCCAAAATAGAGTTTAAATCCTACCCATGCTTCAGAGGAAAGGTCTGAGATATTTATCTAGCAGCAGCGAAAAGATTGGATTCAGGGGACGTTCTAAAATAAACAGCAGCATTCCTCGGTGTCTATGGTATTGAAAGAAATACTAACTGAGCAGTATGCATATAGTAACTTATGCAGATATCAAAACTGAAAGTTAATGGCAATTACTATGCGATTGTTGCAATTACAAGAGTTAATGATTGTTATGCAATTCGGTGAAAAAATAAGTACACGTTACAAATATAATACAGTATCACGGAAATACTGACATGATAATACGTTATGGAATATTTACAGGATATAGAAATAGGGCGCACAAAATGGAGGACAGAAAAATTGAAATACTGAGTGAATTATTTATAGAAATAAATTTTCCATGTCAATTAAGGTATGTAATTAAATCTTGATCAAAGTGTACGTTAATAATGAACGCTAATAAGCGTTAATACATTAATAAACAAATACATTTGTCGGGTCATTAGGATACTTTTTTGAAGCAGGAGAGAAGAAAAATGAGCAATGCCCTCGCCGAGACTCAAACCACGGACCTCTCCAATACGCGCCGAGCGTGCTGACCACTACACCGTGAAGGCATGCTAAGAAGGAAGGAGAAATGCCTTACACACTCCCCTTTTAAAGGGCGACTGGGGATTAGGGGACCCAATCGCCAAATTCTCGTGGTGGAGATTCATCATCCACGACATTTTAGTTCGGGCGCCACTGTAGAATCATTAGGATTTTTTTCAAGCAAGAAAGATGAAAAATGAGCAATGCCCTCGCCGGACCACGCACCTCTCGTATACGCGCCGAGCGTGCGGACCACTACAGCACGAAGGCATGAAAGAAGAAGGCGGGAAGAATAAGGCGCGAGAGTAAGAAGGCGGAAGATATACCTTATACATTAATAAGCGTAATAAATAAGTCATAAATACGTTAAATGAACCACATGCTTTAGATTAAATTAAACCTACATGGCAATATAATTAATAATACAAAATGTAGTGTGGGCATTTCGTTGCGCTAGTAACTATAAATACACTCACGTTTGTGAAAATTGCAACACCATGAAGGACTTACGCGAGTGAGCTGAAATTTTTAGGAAATGCAAAGTAGCGCATGATATGCAAATGATTAGAATTGCAAATCCGTAGCGCATGCGTATGCTGAGCAGCGCCCTCTGAACGGCTGATGGATCCGAATAAATAGACGGCTGTAGCGAGGCGTGTATGGTTATCGGTGGTTATCTGCTAGTGGTAAACGTTAACTCAATCTGTACTTATGCCTCGTCGACGAAAGAGAGCGAGATTTGAACAACTTACAGAGTTTGAACGAGGGAGAATCATCGGCCTTCGTGAAGCTGGATTGTCGTATCGTGCAGTAGCCTCTCGTGTGCAGCGTAACAGCAGCACAGTGATGCGCGTTTGGAAGCAGTGGACGGACGAGTGTCGGACAACTCGGAAATCCGGGAGTGGACCCCGAAATGTGACGTCAGCTCGCGATGATAGACACCTGGTCCGCATGGCGCGGACGGACCGTACAGCTTCCTCTAGACAATTGGCAGCACTGTGGTCAATAGCTACAGGTGTTTCATTGTGTGCTTCATCAATTCGTAGACGTCTGCTGCAGTGTGGACTGCGCGCACGGACTCCTTTATACAGGATCCCCCTAACGCACGACCATCGCCGCCTGCGGCTACAATGGGCCAATCAGCATAGAGACTGGCGTGCTGATTGGCAGCATGTCGTGTTTTCTGACGAATCCCGCTTTAATTTGTGGTACCATGATGGCCGCATTCGTGTCAGACGCTATGCCGGTGAACGCCACCTTCCGGAGTGCATTATCGAACGCCACAGTGGACGAACACCCGGAGTTATGGTCTGGGGCGCCATAGCATATCATAGACGATCTCAATTGCTACGAATTGTGGGCAATCTGAACAGCAACCGGTATATCCGTGAAGTTCTACAGCCCGAAGCTGTTCCCTTCCTTCAAAGCTTGCCAGGCGCTGTATTTCAACAGGACAATGCCCGCCCTCATA
The DNA here is from genome assembly GCA_000611955.2 of Stegodyphus mimosarum. Lineage (NCBI taxonomy): Eukaryota > Metazoa > Arthropoda > Arachnida > Araneae > Eresidae > Stegodyphus > Stegodyphus mimosarum. The sequence goes on along the minus strand of KK114023.1, from coordinate 282,808 downwards.
CTGCTCGGATTGTTAAATCCTTCTTTGCAGCGCAGCAGGTACAGCTTCTTCCTTGGCCTGCGTGTTCCCCGGATATGTCGCCAATTGAACATGTGTGGGATGTCATTGGTCGGCGTCTTGCTCGTGATCCTCGTCCTGTTGCGTCTGCAGACGAACTTTGGGTACGCGTACAAACGATATGGAATGCTCTTCCTCAGTCAGACATTCAAACTTTGTTTGACTCCATGCCACGTCGTGTAGCAGCACTTATTGCGGCGCGTGGTGGCCACACAAAATACTGATTCTGATCTCTTGTTCTTGTTTGTTTGCTTTGAACATTTAATCATTTATTTGTACCACTACCGCTCAACTGTGTATTAAATTGCATTCAATTATGACGATTCCTTCTTGGTGTTGCAATTTTCACAAACGTGAGTGTATGATACCAAAGGCTAATTCGTCTTGTAAGTTCAAAATAAAAATATAAAGGTTCGGATCTTTAGTCTGTCACTATTGGCAGATATATTTTGTCCTGACACGAAAGTGGTAGAATACAAATGGACTATGACAAGTGAAAAACTAGGTAAGATATGTCATTTTGCTTATAAAACAGTTAGTAATTTTAGAAAACATTCCGCGTTCTAGTGGCCACTGTGCTTCACTCAGCCAAGTTCAATTTCTTTAATTAGGATCATATTTCAGAAGACGTTACAAATTCATGAATATTAGCAAGTAACATTATGGTAAGTAGTTACTCATGTACACTGCGAAAAAAAAGAAACTGAGAGGTTTCAGATTTTAAATTACGTCCAAAGAGGAGTTTTTTTTTAACATTTTGTGTGTTACCTTTATTTATTAAATATCATGTTCTTCGTACTTGAACCATAAAATTCAGTTCAAGAGCAATATCACAAAATAATTTTAAAATGAACATATCTTAGAGTGTCCGATACACAGTCTCGTGCGTTGCAGATAAAAATGTTTTCTTTGTACAAGGCTGCCATTGCTAGCTTTGAAATCCTTGAGTTTGTTAGGAAAATATTCGTTAAAATTTTACAAAATATGAAATCGATATTAAATTCCAAATTCCAAATTTGGACATCCAGATGTCTAGATCTAGAAGATAGGTACACTGCGTAAAAAAAAGGGAGAGACAATTATCTCCCGTTTTACTGGGCCGATTGATGAAATTCAACTTGGGTTTTTCATGTCTTGAAAGCGTGACTTAGGATGTGTATTAGATTTATATACAACATTGTTCTAATATAGGTATTTTGACAAAAAATCGGACTTTTTCTAAAATTACAGGCCAATATTTTTCTATATTTCGATTCTACAGCTCAAATTATGCCACACTGATAAGTTTTGTAAAATTCGCGCGAGCAGTTTTTAAAAAATTAGCTCCCAAAATTTTAGCTTCTCATTGTTAATTGAATTTTGTGTATATTTATTGATATCTCTTTTTTATTAAACTTATTTGATTCTTCCTTTCCTATTTTGAAATTTAGGTTCATTCAAAATAAAATTCACCCTTTTTTACGATTTATTTTAAAATTTATATTTTTAAATAAAATAAATTTTATGAATTTTTCCAAATCAGTTCTGAATTATAACCTTTAACATTATTGCCATCATTTTAAAGTAGATTTATTTCTAAGTAGACCTGCAAAAAATTAGAGTTGTTTTATTCGAAATTTCCTGATATACGTGATTTTACATTTTGGCGCGTTTTAAAATTTAGCGTACTTATTATAAGCGATAATAATGAAAATGTGATTTACGGATTATGTTAAAATTATTTGAAAGTATGAGAGATGACTTTTCTACCTCTCGTCTACAATGAAAAAAAGGAGAGAAAAATAATTTGCTATAAATTAAGAAGTTTGTCAAGGGAATTATTCTTGGCGCAAACTGGAAAAAATCCGCCAAAGATAAGATTTAAATTTCTCACCAAAAATTGTAAAATTTAATATCTACGCAGGATTTGAGTCATAGAATCGAAATATAAAAAAACATTGGTATTATATGTCAAAATACCTATTTTAGGTGAATGCTATAGATAAATATCTATCGTGTTTTCGAGGCATGAAAAAAACAATTTGAATATCGTCAATCGGCCGAGTAGAATGAGGAGATATAGAACTGTCCCATTTTTCTCTGTCCAAAGGGAGGACTATTGTTTTCGTTTTGCGGTTTTGCGTCGGAAACATTAAATGTCGGTTCACGTTTCGAACTACTGCCCCCAAATATTGCAGCCCTGTATTATATTTGAAGAAATTAAATAATGAAGAATGTGCATAAATGTATGTATGTTTCTCGCATTGTGATAAAACAAGGGTACCCAGTGCTATCGAATTTTGAATGACGTAATCCCGCTACTAATATGGGCATCTGGAAGCCCAAATCGTAAGTTTGTAATTAGTTTTAATATCGATTTCATATTTTATAAAACTATAACTAATGTTTGATTAACAAACTCAAGGATTTCACAGCCAGCAATGGCAACATAGAATAAAAAACATTTTTATCTCCAATGTGTGACACGATGTGTAGAAAATTCTACACATACGCTCAGATTAAAATTATTGCGTTATTAGTTTTTTAACTGAATTTTATGGTTTAAGTGCGAAGAACACGATAATTAATAAATAAACGTAACATACAAAATGTTAAGAAAACGTCCCTCTGGACGTAATTTAAAATCTGAAACATTCATGTTTTTTCCGCAGTGTATAATAGTTGTTCTGAATACCATGCTTTGAAACTCACAAATGTTGTTAATAATTTCATTGGATTTGCAGGATGTCTTGTCAACATGTGGCGTAGATACATGCTTAGTCAATGTTATCCAAATTACATACTGGTATTCATTCATTATCCCAAACTGCTGTACGACAATATTGCATGTTACAATTGTGAAATTTGAGATTTCGTAATCGTTATGATGGTCTCACTACCTTTATTAAAACACTCCTTTCATATATTTATGGCATGGAAACTATTGCTGTAAGGGCAAAGTACATCAATATTCCGAATAGCAGGAATATAATTATTGGGCTCAGTATAGCCCACCAGAAGTAGAAGGTTACCCATTCTATCAGTTTATTGAAAAATCATTTCCTCAGAATTCTAGAAGACGATCTGAACGCGAAACATTTTGGAACTGGACTTATCGAAAAAGAAATAGAAACGCAACTCCGTGCATGATGTATTGATCAGTTTCCTGTATTACATTCATGCTCCAGAAGATTTCGACATTCATAACAAGTATTAATCAGACATTTTAAGTTACTTTTCTCGTTGCGGTTAATTTCTCTATATCCATGAAAGCTGTTTGTGATGTTTTGTTTTCAGATTCTGCGTGAGTTATTGTCTACACTGGCTAACCGAAATCAGACGAGACAAAGTACATTGAATCCATACATTGAGATTTCTACTTAAATGTAAACAAAACATATCCTTCTAAAATTATTTCCTTTTTGAAGCAAAATGAAACTGATGATGCAATCACAATGTTACCGAACACATCACTAACATTTATAATCAAGTCGCAAGAGAAAGACAACATATAACCTATAAACTCCCTCTTTACATCACGAATCTACACTCATGTCCATAAATTAAGGATAATGCAAAATCAGGCAGAGTAAGAGTTAGAAGCAAAACAAATTTGACTTATTTGTAACGCTTATTTATTAAACAAAAGGTAAAGAGCAAAAAAAGATGCTATATGTTTAACATTATTAATAAAATTGGCGATTTTTTCTCCCTGGAGCAAATTACAAAAAAAAACCTATGCACAAAAAACCAATATTACACGGTTGGTATGATTGTTAATACATTTTATGTCTCCCAGACGATGAAATATAGTCCGTACAACGCCTAGTCATGCTGAGTATCAAATTATCAATCTGATCTTGGGGGATATTACACCACTCAAAAAGTAATGCTCTCCGAAGTTCCGGTAGTTATGTAGGAGGAGGTTGACGGGCTGCAACTCGTCGGCCAAGCATGTCCCACACGTGTTCTACTGGATTCAAGTCCGGTGAGAATGCTGGCCAGTCCATATGGGTGATATTCTCCGATTGAAGGCATTCGCTTACGATGTTTGCACAGTGAGGACGGGCGTTGTCATCCATAAGCACAAATTGTGCGCCCATGGCGCCCCGAAACAAACGTACATGTTGTTCCAGAATGACGTCCCGATAGATTTGGCTTGTCATGGTTCCAATTTGAACATGCAGGTTAATTCTGGAACCCAGAATAATTCCACCCCAAAACGAGCACTCCTGCACCACCGTAACGGTGTCGTTCAATGATGTTTTCTTGGTGGTAACGGGTATCTGGAGCTCTCCATATGAAAGTTTGCCGAGAATCAGACTGCAAGCTAAAGCTAGACCCGTCGGAAAACATCACACAAGCCCACTGTTGCGGTGTCCGCAATGCATGCTCTCTACTCCAGGCTAACCGCAGGCGACAGTGAGTTGCATAAGTGGAACGCATCTGACAGGTCCACGAGCATATAGACCAATCTGCCCTAAGCGTCTGTACACGTTCTGCCTTGAAATTGTCGTACCAGTGGCTGAAGAGAGCTGACGAGACAGGTCTGAGGCTGTGCTCCGCCTGTTTCTTTTGGCAGTAACTGCCAAATACCGGTCCTCATTCGGCGTCGTAACTCTGGGGCGACCTGTGCTGTAACGTCTACTCACATTACCATCATCTTGGAATTTTTGCCAAAGCCTGGAGATGACACTCTGGTCAATTCCAAGTTCGTCTGATACTTCCAGTTCGGTACGCCCATATTCCAGACGGCTGATAATTCTACCACGTAAAAAATCATCCAAATGCGTCCTTTGTGTCATAACTATTCGGTTATTGCACTGAAATGCTTATAAAGCGCCTGCAAACAATTTTACTTCTTTGCCTGTATTCCTTATATATCACTCTCTTACACTCTCGTCATTGCGACGTACCATCGGTGTCATCTGGTTACTTCCTGAAATTTGCATATGATTCTTGAAGATGTGTGTAGTGATTTTACAGGTGATATATTTATTTTAGAGTTCGATTTCCGCGTGACTCCGAATTATCCTTAATTGATGGACATGAGTGTAATTCGACAAAGGACAACTTTAGGAAGATGTTTAACCCTTTCGCGACGGGAAGCACAAACGCGCGCTTATCGCTGAGGCCGGCATCGCGAGTGTCTATCCAGGGACAGAGGGTTTTTTCTATTAAGCCTAAAACCATGAAATTACTGAAAAAATAACGAGTTGTTTAATAATGTTCTGTAGCATATTTAAACGGACATCTACATGTGTCTGAAACTATACGGACTATGAGTCATATGGTTACGCGTACCATATGAGTCATTCTACTCTCATTTTGAGTAGAAGGTCATATCTATTATGTTCCTGAAACCATACCCACGTACAATGCCATCCTGTGCCAAATGCTATAGTTTTTAAAACGTTCCAGGACGCTGGCACAAACGTGTGACGGTCGAGGATGAAAGAGAAAACGCACTGGTGCGCCAGCGTGTCGGCCGGAAAAATGATTGCTATTCTTGCTCGCAGGTATTAGTGACAGTCGGCGCGAAGGGGTTAAGTACACATAAGAATCCCAGTTAAGACTAAATTTAATCTTCTTTACTGGATAACTAAGGAAAGGGGTAAATACCATCGTTCTGAATACAAGAATAATAAGATTTTCTAGTCTCAAATAAAAAGGCAGAATTTGGAGCTTCAATTGAGAGAACTAAAATTGAAGAAAATTTCAAATTAACTTATACATACTCAAGATTCTGGCTTTGTTTATCTAAATATCGAGAAATCTGCCGTTCTCGCTACGTTTTTAATTCAATTTTGTTATATTACTATACGATCGTGCTCTCTTTGGCCACATAAACTCCACGAGATCCTACTAAGGGTGCTGGCCACTTCTCCGACAGGCTTTAATGATACCAACACAGAAGAAGTATGAAAATAAGCCTTTATTATTATCAACTGTGAACAAAAAGGCACGTACTTCGTGCTTTACAACAACATCGACAACTTGCAGTGGAACTTAAGAAGCTTTACACAATAAATTAAAGGCTAAAGAGTAGTATTGGAATAGTACTTTAAGTGAAGGCTAACTAGGCTGACTATTAACTTAACTAGGTTTTTGTGATTTATTTTTAAAATTTATATTTATAAATAATTCTCATGAATTTTTCGAAAAAAATTTTGAATTATAATCTATAAAATTTTTACCAGCATCTTAAAGTAGATGTATTTCCAAGCATACCTGGAAAGATTTAGAGTTTTTTATTCAAAATTTCCTAAGATATACGTGAGTTTATATATTTGAGTGATTTTAAATTTGGCATAGTTCTTAAAAGGGATAATAAAACAAATGTTGTTTACGCAGTTTGTTAAAATTATTTGAAAGTGTGAACGATAACTTTTTTTCCGCTCATCTGCAATGAAAAAAATTAAAAGGAAAATAGGTTGCCATAAACTAAGAAGTTTGTTAAGTAAATTATTCTTGCGAAAACTGCAAAAATACTCCAAGACAAAGTTTTGAATTTCTCCGTAAATTTCGCAACCAAATTTTACAAAATTTAATATTTATAACAAAGTTTGAGTCATAGAATCGAAATATGGAAAGAAATTGGCATGCTATTTCAGAAAAAGTCCCATTTTGTGTCAAAATACCGATGCTAGAATGATTCTATATATAAAATATTATGGAGATTTCTTCAAAATCGAACTTTTACTTCAAAACATCGCTCAAGAGAAAAATCAATAGAGCCAAGGCATAACTTTAATTAAAGTTTGGTAAATACAGTAAAACACAGGAATTGAAAAGCAGATACAAATATGTTAGTTTTCCTAAAATGTTCTTTGGAAGAACTGGGAAACAGAATTTTAATACTTCTTAAATATAGCAAAGGCATTTATAAGGACGATAAATTTCCTAAAATACCTCCCAATAAATATTTGTCACTTACACGCCGGTGCATTTTATTTGGGAATAGCTTATTATAGTAAAATATAAACTATGTCGAGTCAGATAATTTTCTAATATTCCAATAGAAAATTCTAAGTATCTAAAAGACTTTCCAAAATATTATTATCCACTTCATCCACATACAAGTTATTCCTTATTTGTACACAATTACAAATATTTATATTTTTGCCAATTTTATTGCAACTAGAGCTTTTGAGTACACAGAGTTTTCAGATTTTAGTTAACAATAGTTAAACGTCGACAAAGGCTACAACATTTGCTGCACAAAATGAACAGCAAAGTCTATTACTGCCGACGTGCTCTGTGAAATAGTGCTTGCACAGTTTTCGTTTTCCCATCATCCAAGTTGTGTAGAAGCATGTAGTAATTTGTCGCATCGTAGTATTTTACTCTGCGGCACTTTATATTTGCTTGAAAACAACGAATTAAGTCTAAATTTGCATGAAATATTTGACAGCTTTCCACTTTACTTTGTAATTAATAACGAGCATATGTACTTCAAGAGGGAGGAAATGGACATTCTTCGTTAATGAAAGAATTTTCAGAAATGAAATTCAGAAAGAATTTTCATTCTTGCTGTGTGTTTTTCGCTCAGTGAATTTCTGCTTAGTGTTCTTCTGCATAGTAGTATAAATAAAGTAAATGCAATATCATCCTTTAATAGCAACGTTAGAGAAATATAAATGATAAGCTGATTTATGTACGAAGAAAAATGAAGCAAAAAATTAAATTTCTAAACATTTTCGATGTATTTATTCTATTGAAAGTAAAAGGCTCCAAACAAACACTCAAAAATTGAAGAATATATTATTCTGTATTATTAATTTTAATAAAAGTAAAATTAAAAAATGTTATGTGGACACCGTGACTTTATTGTACTTGCGTATAAAATTATACACATTTTTTCTGCACTTCGTTTAAACTTACTTCCCGAATTATTCTAACTTAAGTAACATTTCCATCAAGGAAAGTTGAAAATGGCATCAAAAACAGCAAATTTTAAAGTTAAATATCCCAGTCAATTTTTGTCGCACGGGAATCAATAATCATATCTTTTTATAATAAGTATAAACCTTTTCCAAATACATATAAGTATAGTAAACGGTAGACCACATTAAAAATTAGATATCGTTAGTTGCCGAAAATTAATTTTTCTTAAAATTTGACATTGCCAAAACAAGAATATTTTTGTCATTTAAACTCACTTTGTAAGCATACGGCTTATGTATTGGAAATATATGACTGCGATGAACTTCATTCTAAGAACTTAATTGGAACAGTTAAGCATGACGGTGGGGGTGTATGGCAGTATCAGGACTAGGTAATTTGTATTTATTGATGGCCTAATGAATCATTCTCTTTATTTAAATATTTTGAGAGACAATTTAAAATTATCAGCCCAAAATTTGGGTATTGAAAACAATTTTAGATTTAATCATGATAACGATCCTAAGCCTACGGCTCTCAACGTTGGCCTGTGGTGTCTCTAAAATTGTCCACAGGTTTTGAAAGCACCACCTCAGTCGCCAAATTTAAACCCCATAGAACACATTTGGAAAGAACTGGAGGTTAGAGTACGAAAACACGACATCAAAACGAAAAGCGAACTCAAAACAGTAATGATGGAAGAATGGATGAACATTGATAGAGAAATTACAAAAAAAAACTAGTAAAATCTATTCCCGGACGTTTAAAAGCTGTCGTGGATGCTTAAGGATATCCTACTAAATATGAATTTAACAAAGAATGAAAATGTTTAGTAATATGTCAAGATTGTTTTGAAGTGTACGAAGACTTTTGTGAGATAAAATGTTTGCATTTTTTTAATTATTTATTTCTTAAAAATAAAGTTTCGCTCTATTTTAAAAATATTTCATGTAATTTTGTTACCAATAGATTATAGATCTTATTGTTAAAATCTCATTCAGAATGTTTACTTTTAATTAATGAATAGAACCGTATTTCAATGAAAAGCATAAGTGTACGAACACTTTTGGGAACCACTGTATATAACTACGTCCAACGATTGCGACAATAAAGGCCGGGTGAGGACTCAGTAAAAAAAGGCAGGTGCACAACTAAATGTTACAGCAGTCTCATATATAAAATGTCAACGTTCTATAGCTAATCGTTTTTGAAGTATGCGAGATACATACATACATACGTACAGAGGTACAGATGTTACGAAAAAAACACCTTTTTGAATAGATTTTAAATACATTTTAGTTTGTTTTTTAAGTATAAATTATTTAGACTTCTACTGCAGTAAAAATGTTTTTAAAAATTGTCAAGAAATAACATTTTGAACCCTAAAGGTTCTACAAAGTAAAATTAAAAAGTAAAATTTAAAGTATTGAAAAGGTAGCTATTGTCATTGACCATATATTCATTTACTTGGTTATTCGAACAAACCAGTCGACTATCAATTAAAAATAATCAATTTAATTGAATGTGTTTCGTCTTTTTTCAAAGTAAGGATCAAATTAGTAATTTTGCTGTAGTTAAATCATCAGCTCTGCACAAAACTTAAAAATTAGAAAGAAATTAGTCTGCTTTTGTCATAAACAAAAACTAAAATAATAATTAGTAAGAATTTCCTAATTTAAGGTACTCGTCAAGAACAAAATTAAACTGGTAAAACGAGATCATCAAGTAATTGATCATGTAAGTGTGTTAATATATACATATATTATCACAAAATGCCCAGCCGGTGGTAAGATAGCTTCTCCGCAAAGCGGGTTTAGGGTTCCCAGGAAATGACAACGGATGGCAGGGTGCACCAGACTTCAAGCGAAATCGCCCGTTTGCGCGACAAAATGCGCAATATGCCATTGACGTATGAAGAACACTTTGAAACGAATTTTTCCGCTTTGACCCACAATGTTCTCGATGGCAAGCCAAAAACTATATAAAGACTGCCTGTAGGTGGAGTAGCAGCCTACTCCAAGTTGGTCGTCGAGTGTATTGGTTCATCTAGAGTGTACATCGTTGAATCTATCGAGTGCATCGCGAGTTGTAGAGTGGAGAGTCTCGAGAGTACTTTGAGTTCCGAGAACGACCGAACGGAGTCGGGAGCAATACTCTAGTGCTTTGCCGTGAAGCTGTCTTCACCGTTATAGCCTGATAGCCTGTAGGCTGTGTTGCCGATTGTTTCAACGAGTTTGTCGTAGTTTTTGGATGACTGTAAACATGATTTAGGAAATGTTCTGAGTAATATTGGCTAAATAAATTGAGTTTTGATTCTTCATTAAGTGTTGTCGTCAATCACTCAAAATCCACGAACCCGTAGGGAACGCAACAATACACAATATCAACACAATTACTGAATAAAATTTATTTATTACTGGGTGAATTTAAACAACTGAATACTAAACCTATATTAAAGCAGCATTAAAGGTTAATTTAAATCTACTATCATTTATATATTTCCCAAGGCTTTGAAAACTGGTAAAACGTACTTTCCAATTTTATTTAAATAAATATATCAAAGTAACATAAGATTAAATAAAATATTTCCTATATAGAGGAAAAACAGAAGAAGAAATATTAGAAGAGAAAAAGGCTTTTCGTTTAATGAATTTATTTTAATACTGCAACGAGAAGTTTAACTGTAGTTTTACTTGAGAGAGAAAGAGCAAAAAGAGCGTATACAGAACTACAAACTGGCTTCATATTACCTACTTCTTGTAAAAATGGTATTACGCATGCAGCGCTCTTGGAAATATGCAACGGTGGAATTTCTCTTCCACTCATTCTGAACAATTCAGTAGTTTTCGTGAAGCCTTTTCTTAAATTTATTCCTAGGAGTGAAAATGGATTTAACTTGTCTGTATCGGAGGTTTAGATGTCTACAAGGAAAGGGATTTAGACTTTATCTAGGGTAATGCAGTAAACTTTCAAATATCCGAAATAAATAGCTCGACTTATACGAATATCTGAAAATGCTGGACAATTAGGTTATGTTTGCCGTGTATCCCAAATATATATTTCCCCTAATGTTACTGAAGAATTTCATGTTTGCCTTTTGAAAGTATTTCTTTAAAAAAAATGCATGGTAAAAACGCATTCATTTTTACTTGCGTAAAATGAAATTCAAAACCCTTTTTCCGAATAAAATGAAACAAAGATATTATTCTTATGATCTTAACTTCACAAATATTCTCCATTTCAACTATATGTGAAGAAAGAGCAAGGGAAAAAAATAATAAAAAGGGAACGTAATCACAAAAAATGCAGGGATTTGGTTAACGTTCATGATTAATGCTAAACGTTTTACTGAATTTTTATGAAAAATTAATAACCGATTTGTGTAAGAAACAAAAGAAAAGAAACGAAATATTATTTTCGTGTATAAATTTTAATTGTTAATCAATACATTTAATTTAAAAATCTGAAAGCTTTTAGATTTTATTTTTAAAGTTCCTTTTTTTAAAGTTTTGTGTTATTAACGTTTGTTTTTACCTTCATTTATTAAATATCATGTTCTTCACATTCGAACCATAAAATTCAGTTCAACAGCAATATCACAAAATAATTTTAAAATGGGCATAACTTTAGAATTTTCGATACACAGTCTCTCGCGCTGGAGACAAAAATGTTTTTTTTTCGTCCAGTGTTGCCATTGCCCGTTTTGAAAACGTTGAGTTTATTAATCAAAAATTCGTTAAAGTTGCACAAAATACGAAACAAATAATAAAACGAATTCCAAATTTGGGCTTCCAAAAGCTCATATTCGAAACGTACATTATTCAAAATTTCATGGCTCTAGGAATCGTCGTTTTATCACAACGCGAGAAACATACATACATTTATGCAGATTCTTCATTATTTAATTTCTTTAAATATAACATAGGGTGATAATATTTAGTGGCAATACTTTGAAAAGTGACAAGGACATTTAAAGTGAAACGACGCAAAATGCTGAAACGAAATTAATAGCCCTTTCTAAAGCATATCTTTAGAATTTCTGATACACAGTCTCGCGCGCTGGAGATAAACATGTTTCCTTTTTTTTTTTCGTACAGTGTTGCCATTGCTTGCTTTGAAACCGTTGAGTTTCTTAATCAAAAACCCATAAATGCATCAGAAAATACGAATAAATAATAAAACAAATTCTAAATTCCAAATTTGGGCTTCTAGTTGTCCATATTCGGGTGGAGGACTAAGTTATTCAAAATTAGATGGTTAAAGGTAACTTTGTTTTATCAGACTGCGAGAAACATATATACCTTTATGCAGATTCTTCCTTATTTAATTTATTTAAATATAATACAGGGTTCTAATATTTGGTGGCAACAATTTAAAAAGTGATTCGCCGTTTATAGTGAATTAACGCAAAATGCCAAAATGAAATTAATAGCTCTTTTGGGCTAAGGTTTTGTTGGTTTTCTTGAGGCTTTTCTACGCTTTCGTTGAGCTCGTAAACTAGCAGTCTGCTATTGCACTCACTCCTTCTAACCCATTTCTTTTTGTCTTTTAAGCTTTATTATTAAAAATCATCCTATTCTCCCTTGAGCCATATACAATCCCAACAGGAAACTTACAAAAGTTTTAAAAGCAGCATGTGTTCAGAGTTTCCGGTAAAGTGTTGAGTGCTGGCGTGTACTTTTCTATTTTGTTCAGTCTTTTCTCAGTTTATCATATCAATGAACAGTTTTCTTAGTAAAACAGCTTACAAAATGTTTATGCCTTTTTATAATTAATGTATTGTGTGTTAAATTTATGATACGCTGCGAAATTCCATTTCCAGAGTAATAGCTCCTTAAGGTTCAAATTTATTTTATTCACATAGACCAGGAAACTATATATGAAATTTTATCTTTTTTTTTTTTGTATTGTATGAAACATAAGTAGAGAAATATATTTTTTTATTTGTATATATAAAATGAATAGTTTCTTTCTATTTAAGTAAAATAGAACTAAGTAATTATTTTATAGTTAAGTAAAATAAAATAATTGCACACACATCTAAAGTAATTGACAGCTTTTTAAAAATATATATACAGAGCAGTGTGAAAGTATCAGTCCAAAGGATCAATTTGCCCAGGAGCAGCATTAATTTCGTTTTGGCATTTTGCGTGGATTCACTAAAAGTGTTTTTTACTTTTCAAATTGTTGCCACCAAATATTATCGCCCTGTATTATATTTAAAGAAATTAAATAATGAAGAATCTGCATAAAGGTATATGCGTTTTTCGCATTGTGATAAAACAATGCTACATAGAGCCATCGAATTTTGAATACAGAACGTTTCCCCCCGAATATGGGCATCTGGAAGCCCGAATTTGAAATTCGGAATTTGTTTATTATCGATTTCATATTTTGTAAAACTTTAGCCAGTTTTTGATAAACAAACTCAAGGATTTCAATGCGAGAAATGGCAAAGTTGTAAAAAAAAGCATTTTTATCTCCAGCGAGTATCGAAAATTCTGAAGATATGCTGATTTTAAAATTATTTTGCGATATTGCTCTTGAACTGAATTTTATTTTTTAAGTGCGAAGAACATGATATTTTATAAATAAAGGTAACACACAAAGTGTTAAAAAAGCGCCCCCTTGGACGTAATATAAAATCTGAAACCCAAATTTCTATAAATAGCTAACTTATAGACAACTCCAATTAGAATGTAAGCGAAACGAATCAGAAGTCCGTTTGTGGCAATAGCCATGATGAGTCATGACGTCATACCGTGACGTTTCATGTCTTCATTTGTATAATATTTAAATCTAAGGAAAATTTAAAATAAAATAAATGAATTAACGATGCGTAAATTTGTGCATAAGCTGCTTTTTGGACATTATTACTAAAAAAAAAGCAGTTGTCTGTATCATGTTATATGAACATTGATAATAATAATAATAACAATAATAAAAATCTAAAAGCTTTCAGATTTTACATTACGTCCAAAGGCGCGTTTTTTTAACGTTTCGTGTGCTACCTTTTTTATTAAATATCGTGTACTACGCACTCAAACCATAAAATTCAGTTCAAAATCAATATCGCAAAATCATTTTAAAATGATTATATCTTTAGAATTTCCGTAAGTCTCGTGCGCTGGAGATAAAAATGTTTTTTTTTTCCGTACAGTATTGCCATTGCTCGCTTTGAAATCATTTAGTTTGTTAATCTGAAATTCGTTGAAACGTCACAAAACATAAAATCGATAATAAAGCAAATTTCAAATTCAAAATTAGGGCTTCCAGATGCCCATATTTTTATTCAAAATTTGATGACTTTAGGTATCGCTGTTTTTTCATAGTGCGAGAAGTATACATACATTCATGTAGCTTCTTCATTAAGTAGTTTTTTAAAATTTAATGCAGAGCGATAACATTTAGTGGCAACAATTTGAAAAGTGAAACGGGCATTCAGAGTGAATCGACGCAAAATCGCAAAACGAAAGTAATAATCCTTCGGGACTGAATCCCTTTGGACTAATAAATTTTAAATTTGGGCTTCCAGATGCCCATATTCACAGTAGGAATTTGTCATTCAAAATTCGATGGCTCTAGGTACCGTCGTTTCATCAGAATGCTAGAAACATACGTATATTTGTGCACATTTATCATTATTTAATTTCATTGAATATAATATATTGCTGCAGTATTTGGTGGCAACAGTTTGGAAAGTAATTCAGACTTTTAATGTTTCCGACGCAAAATCGGAAAACGAAAACAATATTCCTTCAGGCACGAAGCCCCATTGGACTAAAAATGGCGTAACCTTTATTTTGCCTAGAATAAAATATTGAGATAATTGATACTTTTCAATCTTAGCACAATTACTGCATATTTATCAAATTTTGAGAATTAGAAATCAGTTCAAAATACATTTCTATTTCTCTAAGAAAGTTTGCGCTTCAGAGTTTTGGCTTCTTGTATTCAGTTTTACTCGACGTTTCATTCTTTCCCATATAAAGTTTTAAATTTGCTTTTCAAATTTAACCATTTTATTCTTTTCTTAGCTAAATAACAAATTAAAATGTGTTTAATGGCCAATGTTGTCACCGAGCCCCTCCCCCACCAGAAAAAAAAGTAGACTTATGGAATAACCCGTTTGACAATCGTACAAATTCCAATAATTCACGGAACGCCGTTCTCACCATTCTCATCTTCGTACGACTTTAGTCAACTGAGATATTAATTAAAAACTCAGAAAACACTAATTTTCTTACTCATTTTTCCGAGTGGCAGCAGTCTCGCTCCCAGAAGATAAAAATCAAGGTTATATATTCTGACGAAGAAGAAAGTACGTGATTGCATGTGATGTCATGTAGTATTTCAAAAAGTTTTCTTTAATTTTAGCATTTTAAATAACTACCTGTTGTTGTCAATTTTTTTTCAGGTTAGGGTAACTAACACGATATGGTAATGCCATGTTAATTTTTTTATTGATATTAAGGATATATTTCATATTCAATTAATTCAGTTCTCACTTTGCGACAAGGCAAAAATACCTAAAAAATAAAAATATCTATATTAAAAATTAAAAGATATAGAAAAACATAATACACCATATACAGTTGAAACAATTAACATTTTTTTATAATTAAAATTACAATTTCTACGCAAAAACAAGCAATTTGGTCAGCGGGCAAGAAGGCAGATTTTTCGGTGCACAAAACTGAAAGTTTGCTTTCGGTCCCACTCGGCAAATACACACTTTTCGTCTCGCTCGGCAAAATTACACTCAAGGCGTAGAAACTGACTTAATTTGTTCTGGATACTATGCCGAGTCATTATATGGAATAATTTAATAACTCAAATGATAATTCCAGAATGGACTAAGTATAATTTAATTCTCAATGATAAAAGAAGACGTCACTGTGCTGTTGCGAAGCTTAGTTTTTCCTGATTGGCAACAAATCCACTATTCTGCTAAGTTTCAAATGTAAACAAATGTGGCTGCTCTGGTAAAAAGATAAGGCTTAGCTATACTTAAACAACTTTAAACTGTTGATAATTCTATAAACATTGCCTATAGATCTACTAAAGCGTAAAACCTTAAACGGAAGATTAAAAAGAACATAATTCAATCATTTTTACAACAAAAAATGCACAATTTCCAAATATATAAAATTAAAGAAACTCAGTGAGACGAGTAACAGAGTGAATATATATATATATATATATACGTGTGTGTGCAATAAAAATAAAGAATATGTAAAATATTAAATTAACAAATCTAATAAAAATAAAGAATATGTAAAAGTTTAAATTAGCAATGTAAATTTCCCTTCTCAAATCTAAAAATAGTAACCTCTCTCTGCAATCAGTCATTTCTAGATTAATCCATGTCATATGACTCTTACATAATTCTGGTGATGTACATGGAACTAAAACTCAAACAGTCAAAAATAATTTTACAGCAGTATTAACTATCCAATCAAAATGCATTGAGAACCTAAACTCAGTTTGAATTAAGTTTTTCATCCTGAACATAACGCACTTTTTTTTAACGCTTTGGACTAGCTAGACTGCTGTCTGTGTGCTCCTTCTATCTTAAGGAAAATTAATCTAAAATGTAAGCTTTTTGGGATAGGCACATTTAACTTGCCAACTTGATTGTTGCCACAATATGTTTGCTAATATAAAAAATGAGGATTTGATCTGCCTTCGCCTCCGATTTCCTATACGTTGTGGATCAACACTTCTATGCCATTAAAATTTCTACTGGTCATTACTATTGAATTCGTTTTTATTATTTAAATTTTTTGGGCGAAAAAAGAGTCCTTTATTCTATCCTTACGTACAGATATTACGCAAAACCATCGTTAAACTGCATTTGATAGCGGTCAAAATGTATAATTTAGTTGAAATATGCTACCCGAAATTTTTCGTGATTACAATACTTCCTATTTACTTCGTACAAGTAAATGAAAATGATAAGGATTCACAAACGTTCGTGTTTACGTCTCAAAGTCTTTGCTTAGTTATGAAGTTCTTTAAGAAAGAAGACTTAAAATTTGACACAAAGTTTGGTAAAATGCACTTTCTAATTGACTGTTGTTAGTAAAATTCCGCCATGATAAAAAAAAACTGATTAAAAAACTTCTTCGTGTATTTTAAAATGCTGCTATAGTAATCCTGTTATTATTTCTTATATTATTACTATTTGGTTGGTTCTTGAATGCAAAATTTTGTTTATTAATTCGAAATGTTGATTAATTTGAATTCAAAGAATAAGTTAGAAGATGCGATTTATATGACATAAAAACTAGCCATTTTAAGGACTCTGTGTTCCAATGCAGTTTATTTTAGGGTTCCCGAAATGCAACAAAGTACTGTAGAAATGGCTTAAAATTTATTATAATTTACCATATAGGATATGATTAAAATTCTAATTTTTCTAGGAAACTGAGACTTCTAAAAAAACTCTGACATATATTTAGTAAACATTTATCATTTAATGGGACTTTTTAGTTTTATGAGGTTAAAAACCAGTGGAAAAAAGAAAGAAAATTATTAACTTCATAAAACGCAAATTAAACGCAACATTATTAATTTCAAAAGGACTGGCTAAATATTGTTTTGAATTTTAACGGTAAAATCTCTTCTTTTTAAACCCTTTCTTCCTCCTTTGCTAGTTTTTTAAAATCGTGTACTATATCTTTTCGATTATATGTTGATATCGATTCCAAAACATACACTTTCATTCAGCACAGACGAAAAATGAAAAAAATATTAGAAACAATTAAAATAAATGCAATAAGAACTCTATGATGTATCTACCACGTATGTTTTAAATTAAGCTTGGAACCTTTTAAACTAACCCTAATATTCGCACTTGAATAATAACGATAATAATATTCACATTTGAGTATTAATAACAATAATATTCACATTTGAATTAGTTAAATTGGAAATAAAAATCAAAAAATAAAATCTAAAAGTTTTCAGATTTTACATAACGCCCAAAGGGGCGTTTGTTTAACGTTTTGTTTATTACCTTTATTTATTAAATATCATGTTCTTTGCACTTAAACAATAAAATTCAATTCAAAAGTAATATCACAAAATATTTAAAAAGAGCATACCTTTAGAAATTTCGATAGCTATTGTCGCGTTTTTTTCCATACAGTGTTGCCATTGCTAGCTTTGAAATAGTTAAATTTGTTAATCAAAAATTTGTTAAAGTTTTACAAAATATGAAAGAGATAATAAAACAAATTCCAATTCCATATTTGGGCATTCAGATGCCCATATTCCAGTATAGGACTTCGTTATTCAAATTTTGGTGTCTATATGCGTCGTTGCTTTCTCACAGTTCGAGAAACATACATACATTTATGGAGATTATTCGCTATTTAATTTCTTTAAATATAATGCAAAGCTCTAATATTTGGTGGCAATAATTTGAAAAGTGAAACGCTGTTTTATAGTGGACGACGCAAAATGCGAAAACGAAATTAATAGCTCTTCTGGTCAAATTGCCTCTTTGGGATAATTATCTAGCAAGATATATAGTTCTATTGGTTCAGAATAATTAATATTTCTGTAACCTGCAATTTTTAAATTTTCGTTTAATCTTAACTTCTTATTTGACAATGTTGATATGCAAAGAAAAATGCATCATTATAATAATGGATATGTGATAAAAAATAATTGCGATAAAGTATGATTCAGCATTTAATCATACGTGTATAAGTCTCCGAAAATATATAGGAATCATCAAAACCTTTTAATGAAATTTTCTGTAAACCCGTGTCAGCGTTTTTTACTTTCTTGTACTAAGTAAAGGAAATATTGTAATTGCGAAAATTTTCGACTGTCATATTTCAACGAATATATTCATCTTGACCGCTATTGAATGCAATTTAACGATGTTTTTGCGTGACATCTGTAGGTAAGGACAGGGTAAGAACTGTTTTTCTCAAAGCGGGTTGCGAGAAGATTTAAAATGAATTCAGAAGAGAATTTTTCGTGACGTCTGTGCGTACGTCTGTATGTACGTATGTATTTATCTGGTATAACTCAAAAACGAGTAGCCTCAGAAAGTTGAAATTTTGTACATAGGACTGCTAGCATGTAGTTGTGCAGCTTCCTTTTTAGTTGCAATAGGTCGCACCAAAGGTATATATATATATATATATATATATAGCGACTCTGCTACTCGGCTCCAAGAGCTCAGTTTTTTTTCTTACATATTGGTTTAAACTGTGCATATTTTGCTTTTTTGCTTTAAAAATGATTGAAGTATGTTGTTCTTATCTTCCGGTTAAGGTTTTTATTCCTTTAACTAATCTGCATGTAATAGTTGTAGATTTATCATTAAAAGCCTATTTGTTTTGCCATGGGAGCCATATTTACTTACATTTGAAACTCGGCAGAATAGTGGACTAAATCAGTTGCACCTTCAGTATCTTTTTGTCCAGCGGGATCAAAAGAAAACTTTCAGTTTTGTCCGCCAAGAAGTCTGCCTTCTTACCCCCTGACAGAATTGATTGTTTTTGCGTAGAAAGTCTAATTTGAATTGCGAAAAATTTTTTTTAACTCTATTTGGTATTTCACATTTTTCTACATTTTTCAATTTTTAATAAAGATATTTTGAGGTTTTATATATTTTTGCCTTGTCGCGAAATGAGAACTGAATTAATTGAATGAGAAATATATCTCTAATGAAATTCGAGGAGATAAGTTTAAATGAAATGCGGAAAAAACTGGTTATAATTTAATATTTCGTACAAGGAAGTCACGTAATGTACAAACCAGATTTGGTTTTTAAAAAAAGGTACTATGTTTCAGATTTATATCATTCTCTGCCATCTATGGCCAAAACCTTATACACTGCAAGCACACTAATACCTTCTGAAAAATTATTGTGCATTTTCTTCAAATGCTAGCAAACTATACTGCTTTGAAATGTTAATATGTGCATTTCTAAGAATGAATTTTTTTAGACCTAATGTCATTTAAGAGTTTTTTCAAAGCAAAAAATGCTAATAAATGACAATCTAGGTTAATTGGGAAGTAAACTGATTATCTTCCTAATTTAATTTATTTAACATTAACACATTTTGCCTAGAGTTAAATATTTATTGCTTGACTTCTATTCTACCCACAGAATTCTCCACTTGTTTGCACAATATTGCTTGTTGCCCACTGGATAATTTAACTGGCCAACCATAAGGAAACTAAGCGCACTTTAGTGCTTAAAGATGACCTGACAACTTAAATTACCAGTTGCTGAATCCATTTATTCCGGAGAAGGTTTCTCGCATTCGTTAAGACATCGCCAAGTTACAAATAGAGTTAGTACTTAATTTAAGTTTAGGAGTCATATTTAAATTACCTCAGCCTGGTAAAAGAATTAATTTATAAGTGTTGTGTTCTGCTTTATAGTAATATTACAAGGTTTGTCCCACAAACTGTAAAGAATGTGCTTTAGTTATAATGAAGGCCTGGTTAAGTATAGTTACAGTTTTAAACAGAATCTTTTCTCTATTTAACACAGCGCGGCTCGTAGTGAGGGCCAATGTTGCCAGATCATGCAATTTTGCGCAAGCGACTTTTGACAAACTTGTGCGACTAAAATTTTAGTATTCGCGATTTTGCGAAATTTTTGCCACCTCCATCATTTTCTTACCCTACGTTTTGCGAATTCAAAGATTTTTTTAATATATCGTAAAATGCCTACATATTATGTATCAATTAAAAATAATTTAATCTAAAAAATACTTTGGCTATTGATGTGTTTATGTCTAACAATAGTTTGTTATAATTATTAAACAGAGAAATTTCTCATGGTGATGACTGCCCTAAGGCGCCCAGTTCCGAATGTTGCCAGTATTTCCAAGAATATAAAAATGCATCGGTATTGAATATAATATGCGAGAAACGATTACTTCCACATGGAACCTATTTTTCATGCCAGGTAGTGAAGGCGCTTTGGGGCACACGGCTGTAAATTTTTGGAATATCTAATAAGTATATTCACAATTAAATGCTGAAAGGTAAAGTGTCATAAATAAATAAAATCACTTAATGTTGCAAATATTCTAATAAAACTGTAATTTTATACACTTCTTTAATATTATAATTTTTCCTCTTCAGATCAAGAGTAAAATGCAAAAAGAAAAATAAATTTATATGAAAAAGTTAAATACTCTGTGGGAAAGGAAAGCAAAATATCGAACTGCTATAATATTTTATGAAATACAGGGTGTTTATAAAGTCCCGGACCCATTTTGATGTTTAATGACTCATTATTATAAACAAACTTATGGCATTTATTGATGGAATAACTTATATATCTTCCTCTTCAGGTTTGAATATCTTTACTTTTGTAAATATCGTCTGCGCGTGTAGTTCATTTCAGATAATTTCATTTTCCAGTCTAAATATCTGTACTTTTCTAAATATGGTCTGCTTATTAATTGCATTTTTCTCTCTTTTGTTTAATCGTCATAATGTGCGCATATGGGGATCTGAAACCTCCCATGAATACCGTGAGGCACAAAGGGATTCTCCAAAGGTTAATGTGTGGTGTGGACTAATGCACGACGGAGTCATTGGGCCTTTCTTTCTTACAGAAAAGACGGTCTCATCAGTCGTATGCTTAGACATGTTGGAAAACTTCATATTTTCACAACTAGAAGAGCTTCAGCCACATGTCGTTTTGCAATAAGATGGTGCACCACCTCATTGGGGTACCATCGTTCTTAGTTCTTTGAATGACCATTTTACAGGAAGATGGATTGAGCGAGGAGGTCCAATTCCTTGGCCACCCAGATCACCTGATATAACGCCGCTGGACTTGTTCTTTTGGAGATTTGCAAAGGAAAACGTTTACAGGAGGAGAGTGTCGAACATGGATGACCTAAAAGCCAGAATGACAACCGCAATAGCCGCTGTGGATGCCGACATGCTTGCCGGTACCTGGCGTGAAATTGAATATCGACTTGATATTCTCCGTACGACGAAGGGGACACACGTGTAAGTTCATTGACAAGGGTCGTGAACCTTTTTGAGTCTGTCTAACCATTTATGTTATTTATTTTAATCTCGCTTTATTATTTTATGAGTTATTAAACATCAAAATGGGTCCGGGACTTT
>KK114023.1:240507-251332 GCA_000611955.2 Stegodyphus mimosarum | reverse complement strand
ATATATGTATTTTACTTGAAGTAAGATAAAAAATATGTAAATCTCAAAATTATACTTTAAACTAACTATAGCCCCTTAATCCCTCCTTTTTATTCTAAAAATAGTAATACTTTTCTTGATTGCGTCATATCTAGATCAGTCCATATCATATAACTTGCATGATGGTCATGACATAGCTAATACGGAAGTTAAACCGAAACCTGTCTTTTAATAAGCTGCCATATTGGAATAACGGCGCACATTTGCTTCTATAGTTCAACTGCCTCATCCACGACCATGAGCGCAAACACACATGCGCCATTCGGACCGATTCGCAAAATTGGGTGGAAGGATGGGGACTTTCTTTCCCTCCAGCATATCTCTTTCCGGAGAAGAGAAGACTTTCACGTAACTTTTCAAGTCACAACAACTAATAACGCCCCTTTTGGACGAGTTTATGTGTTTTGGCAAAATGCCAGCCAGGGTTGCGTTGGAGACGGTCGAACTATACCTCTGTTCTCGCTCTGTTCTCTGCTCTGTTTTTGTCACAACACAATATGAAAAATAGTATATAATATATATATATATATGATGTATCAAATGTAGTCGTAGCTCAAAGTAACAGACGATAAGTTTAAAGAAAAAACAGGATCCATTTATTAATTTCCATGAAAAACAGCAGTTACAAAAATCAAATCCCGGAGTAAATAAAAAAGAACAACTAATAACTATTTGTATTGAAGCTTACTCCATCGTTACATTAATTAATGAAAAGACCTCTCGATATTCCTTTGCGAGTCCTTTTATAATCTCTGGAAAGGCGGAGTTTCCGAGAAATAGCTTCCAAGAAATGACGTCAGCCAATCCAGTTTGCTTTAAATATTTCCAGAACATTCAATAACTTTACATGTAGAAAAGGCGGGAAAATTAACTTGACTACGGGGCTGTGGATTTAATTCCACGTACTTTCAAATAAGAGATCGTAGCCATTAAAATGAAAAGAACATGCATTTAGAAATGTGACTGGAGAAAAAATAAAAAGAAAAGACGAAATTTATGTTAAGGTTTTAAGTGTATTTTTGACTATGGAATTTTAGTATTACAAAATATTCCACCCATCTGAAAAGGTTTGATGCCGGGCGCCTCGACTACAAGACATTCCAGATAGTGAAATGCGCGACAACAGCTAGGAATTAACTTAATTAATTGCTTAATTTGTTTGAAGAACTCGCATCCAGAATTCGAGTTACAATAATATTAATCTTAAATAGACACACTCGCTATAACACAATCAATAATAATATCAATACATAAAATTGTAAATAATATACCTTAATATATTGACATTTATAGAAAATAAAGAAAATAGCATTGTGCATGCAGTATTGGGAAAACATTTCTCGAGAACAGTTTTAATTCTGGATCCAGGTCTTTAGAGATTGCTGCAAAACATTAGAGCAGTTCGTACTTTACAAATTTTTCATTTCGCCGTGGTATTATCATTAATAATTTTATTTTGAGATGAGGTATTCCTCTATTATATTTTTCATATTATTGACAATTGCAATACTTGACTAATTTTTTAACATAGTTCCTTTTGAGTTTTAATTTGTTTACATATATATATAATTCACAATAAATTATAATAAGCAAACTTTACATGTACCCTCTCCAAGGAACAGAAATTCAATTTAAAATCATCATAAACTAATAGCAGTTTATAGCGCTATATTAGTAACAGCCTGCTGTCTGTGTATTATCTCCAAGAAACTTTACAGTTTTGTCGCCAATTTAGGCTTGCCTTTCTTAAATTGAAAACTGCATATTACGACAACCCTTTTACTTCCATCACTGAATACTTGCATTCCACTCTTTTGATTTTAAAATTTGGAAGGCAAGTTGGTTAATTTTTGCTTACTAGTTTGATTTTAAATTTCGTATTTACTACAAGTTTTTAACTTTTAATTTTATTTTTATCGATTATTTTTAGTCTTTTTATGATTTTTAAAATTTGTTCTTGAATTTCTACTTGTTTTTACTTCTGTATTTGAAATGAAAAGAAAGTGCAGGGGATGTCTTTTAAAGCAAGCATCTCATTCAGTTTACTTGTGGTTTTAGTGAGAAATTTTAACTGTAAAGATTATTTGCTTTTTAACATGATTCTTTTTGTTTAAGTGGACTAATATCTTTATTTTGATTGAGTATCAGTTGTGAATTACGATTTGAATCTAGCAAATAATTTGATGCTTACTTGGAAGTAAGATGAAACATTCTCTCTTATTTTATTGTTGCTGATTGATGGTACATTGAATTATCCCCTTGAAAAGCCGATTAATCTGCTTTCAATGCTATCAATAACAATAACTGGTTTTTCAATACTTAAATAAGTTTTACTTTTGATTTTTACATTTTTGCTATTTAAGTTTTTCCTTAACTGTTTTTAAACCAAAGCGAAATTATAAAATTCTATTTTTAAATTCTTTTTAAAATTCTGACTAATACCTTTTCGATGATGATTTTAAATTGAAATTCTGTTCCTTGGAGATGGTATATGGAAAATTTTCTTATTATAATTTATTATGAATTATTGGTTTATAACTTTGCAGCTTAGCGCAAGTCTTAGGCTTGTTAATTAATTTTTAATTACTTTATATATATGCATGTATGTACATATAATATACACCCTGCCCCCAAACACCTTTCCTCACCCTTTATATTTGCAACCGTCGACCGTAAACATACACTTCCAGTTATGAAAATGCTTCCAACAACGCAAATACTCATATGTTGCCAAAAATTAATTTTGTAAAAATTATGAAATCTAACTTTTTATTCGTTTCTCGACGTTTATATTTCATATTTAGGAAATTTTCATATTTATTATAAAAAATACAAAACGGTCTTGGTTCGCTTATGACAAAAATTGACCTAGATGTTTCATTTCAAAGATGAATATCATATTCATAAATTGAAAAATGAAGTGTTTGCAAGTGAAATATAAGTTTAAATAAAAAGGTTTCTGATGTTAACAGATTAAGTGACGAATATTTGTACTCAGGTTGCTGTGGAACGAATTTATCAGTACAATTTTTATAACAAAGCGATATTATCCGCAGAATATCATAAAATTTATGTTTCTACAAAACACTGCCTTGGTTATTGCCGCAAGGATAAATCATAATATTACATCAAGAATTAAAAATTTAAAATATTTCAAATTAAATGGATTAATGATTAAGATAACGATTCTGAAGCAATGAAATTTCATTTTGATGACATTACTACTGAAGTTTTAGCATTTGGAACTTACAAATTACTTGTGTTAAAATTCTTCTGGTATATCAGTCGTAACAAAGCTAAAAAGTAGAGAATATTTCCCAATACTAAATTGCAAACGAATATCATTGAATGGCATGTAAGAGTAAATAATCTGGTGTGGAGATCATGTGACTTCCTTGTATGGCCTATTAAATTATGCACACTTTTTAATTTTATTTGTAATAAATTATTGTTTCATCGTCGTGAGCCTTATATTTTTATACAAAAGTCTTAAGACATTACATTTTGGAGTATTTTAAGTTCGATTGCTATAATAAGCATTTTGACACAGTTATGAACCAGTTATTAATAAAATTAATCAAGCACTGAGCGCATTGCAAAATAAAATAGGTGTACACAATCAAAACAAATCATAGACACAAGAATTGGGCCTATTGTTGCAGTTATGTTCAGAATTCATACAGAAGAAAACGGGTCAAGGTATTTAAAGTTCCAGCTTGGAAGCGATTGGGTACATCCCATAACCAACGGAATTTGAATTTATTATAACAAAGCAGACTAAGTTTGCCTGCATAAGGAAAGGGATGCTTTCGTGAAATACGTTTTAAGGGAAACTCTCTCGTATTCACGTTTTTGATGACATGGGAAATACTCAGCTCTTAGGCAGCGAGCATTTTAGCAAATATTTGAAACCTTCCTAATGTCAGTAAGAAGCAACATTAGCGATCTCATTAAGCAAACTGCATCATTTTTTCTTTTTCATCTCTAATATGTAGGCAACCGTATTGATAAGTGATATCTAGATCAGACATTTGTGCAGTATTTTTTCTTTTATCAAAGAAAATGTTTGAGAAGCAAAAATCGTGTTCTCACTTCCTCCTTTATTTATTCATTTCTGTATTTTACGATTAGATTAGAGCAGTAGTTCTCAAAAGGTTGTACGCGTACCACTGGAGATACACAAAAGAAAAACAGGTGGTGCGCAAAGAAACAAAGTATTTTTAACTATTTAAATTTAAAAATTTCATGAAGAACACTTGATAGAAATTTCCTAACTGAAGATTTCAAAAATAACACACATGTTAACATTTGGCTGAACCGAAAAAAAAGACAATTTAAAGGCATTTTAAATAAAGTCATTAAATTTTTATTGCCTTTGTGCACAACTTATTTGTGTGAACAAGGATTTTCTTCCACGTTATGTTTGAAAAATAAAAACAAAATAAAATTAAAAGGGGATCCTAATTTACGGTTAAAACTAAGTGAAATAAGGCCAGACATAAATAAATTGATCTCTCCTAAACAGAGTCAAATTTCGCACTCAGCTTTAGAATTAAAGACTTATAACTTAAATTTTGATAGTAAAAATGGTAACCAATTTTAATCTAATGGTTTTTATGTGTGCATATTTAATACAAATAGCCAATAGGTTGTACAAATGGCAAAATATATTTTTTTATAATATTTCTATTGAGAATTTGAAAATAATCATCAAAAAATATCGTGGTGGTACAAAAGTTTTTTTATTTTTTTTAGATGGTATACGTTAGTCAAAAGGTTGAGAAATTCTGGATTAGAGTTTTAGCTCTCTTTAATGCTTATTATCAGTTCAGCAAGACTTGAATTAGACTGGTCAAGATGGGCAATAACTGCTACTAAACTGTACGTAGATTACCATAGAATTATTTAAGATGCATAGTAGTTATTGCTTGGGCAGAAATTTGAAATCTAGATTAGAATATCACATAATATACGGGATAGTTTTAAACCTTATTCAAATGAACTTCATTTTGTATCTGATGCTTCTTAAAAGAAAACGAAATCTTACAATATATCATTAATAAGGTTATTTTGCCATTAGGAAAAACTTTCCTTTTAAATCAAGCTCAGCTACAGGCTTCAAATATTAAAAATGGGCTTTATTCCTCGTTCGACGTTACATTATTTCATTTATTTATTTTCTTAAATACATGATAAGAACATAAAATTAATTATTGTAGTACTGATAATTAAATGTTTAGCCACATTTTATCTTCAAGAGCATTTACAATCCTCTTATTGAGCAATTTTGCTAAGCTTTAAATAACTGCATTTTTGTTTACGTTTATTTCCATGTTTATCGAATTTGCAGTTGGTAATCTCCTTATCTTTCATCCACTCAATCATTATTAAACGCTTTAGAATCAATTTTGCAATTTGTAAAGAAAATCAAGTAATCCATTACGAAGCATATTTTTGTTTATTCATATTAGCAATTACGAATAGGTGGAAGATAATAATTGAAAGAAATAACCTTCAGAAAATGGATATTATCTGATTTTTATTTACTTTTATTGTGAATTTCTATCTATTATCATTAGGAAAGATTTGAAAGAGACGATTGTCTTGATACAGTTAAATTTTCAGAGATAAATGTAACTCATAATTACGAATGTTAATTTATAATTACGATACTATTAACTCGTAATTACAAATAGCCTAAAGACAGTGGTTAAAAAAAGCCTTCACTAAATGGTCATTAGTCCAAAGGAGTTTTATTCCTGAAGGACTATTGTTTTCGTTTTGGCATTTTGCGTTCATTCAATATAAATGTCCCATTCACTTTTCAAAGTGTTGCCACCAAACATTATCAAGCTATATTATTTTTACAGAGATTAAATAGTGAAGAATCTGCATAAATGTATGTATGTTTCTCGCACTGTGATAAAACAACGGTATCTAGAGCCATCCAATTTTGAATAACGTACGTTTCCACCCGAATATGGGTATCTGGAAGCCTAAATTTGGAATTTGTTTTATTACCTATTTCATATTTTGTAAAACTTTAACGAATTTTTGATGAACAAACTCAACGATTTAAAAGCGAGTGATGGCAACACTCTACGGAAATAAAAACCTTTTTATCTCCAACGCGCGGAACTGTGTATGGGAAATTTTAAAGATATGGTGATTTTAAAATTATTTTGCGATAGTGCTGCTGAACGAATGTTATGGTTTAAGTGCGAAGATCATGATATTTAATAAATAAAGATAACACACAAAACGTTAAAAAAACACCCCTTAGGACGTAATTTAAAATCTGAAACATTTCAGAATTTTTTATTTTAATTTTGCTCTGTATTTTTTATTTATTTTTATTAGTTGAAGGGGGCGATTTTCCCAGAAGGACTGTTAATTTCGTTTTGGCATTTTGCGTTGATTCACTAAAAGTGTTTCTTCACTTTTCAAATCATTGCTACAAGATATAAAATTGCACAAAATAACTGAATAAATAATGAAGAATCTGCATAAATGTATATAAGTATAAAATAACGGTATAAAGGCATCAAATTTTGAATATTGAACGTTTGCACCCGAATATGGGCATCTTTAAGCCCAAATATGAAATTTAGAATTTGCTTTATTATCGATTTTATATTTTGTAAAACTTTAATAAATTTTTGACTAACAAAACCAAGAATTTCAAAGCGAGCGATGGCAACGTTACACAGAAAAAAACATTTTTATCTCCAGCGCGGGAGACTGTGTATCGAAAATTCTAAAGATATGCTCATTTTAATATTATTTTGCGATATTGTTCTTGAACTGAATTTTATGGTTTAAGTGCGAAAAACATGATATTTAATAAATTAGAGCAACACACAAAATGTTAAATAACGCCTCTTTGGACGTGATTCAAGATCTGAAACCTTTCAGGTTCTTCTTTTTTTTATTTTACTTTTTGTTTTTATTGTGATTTTTTATTATAATTAGTAAAGAATTGAAAGAGATGATTGAAAATTGGTTAGGAGAGAATTGAATGAGAGGATTGAAAGTTAACATTAATTTTTTTCGAAAATTTTATCTCGTAATTACGAATTGATAATTCATAATTATTAGTAGTTGAAAGACAGTGGTTGCACAAGATAAACTTAAGTAAATGAATATTAATTGGTTTTTATTGCTTTTTATTGCGAGTTTTTTATTTATTATCATTTATTATCATAGGAAAACATTCAAAGAGGCAATTGAAACTGATACAGTTAACTTTTACCGATAGCGTTAACTCATAATTAAGAATATCCGAAAGACTGGTTGCACAAAGTAACCTTAAATAAATATATATTTATTGACTCTTATTGATTTTTATTGTGCTTTTTTTATTTGTTAGGATTAGGAAAGAATTGAAAGAGGCGATTGAAATTCACAAAGTTAATTTAAACTTTTCTCGCTAATATTAACTCATACTTACGAATTGTTAACTCATAATTACGAATAGCTGAAAGACAGTGATTGCAAAAATAACCTTTAGTAAGTGATTACTAATTGAGTTTTATTGGTTTTTATTATGAAAAATTATTTATTATGAAAAAATTCAAAGAGCCGATTGAAATTGATACAGCTGATTTTCCCCGATAATGTTAACTCATAATTACGAATTTGTAATTCATAATTACGATATTGCTAACTCATAATTACGAAAGCCGAAAGAGGGCGGTCGCACAAAATAACCTTAGGTGCATTGATATTAATTGAATTTAATTTTTTAATATTTACTGTCGTCAAATATTATCGCCCTGTATTAAAGCAATTAAATAATGAAGAACTGCATGAATGTATGCATATTTCTTCCACTGTGAAAAATCGACAATATCTTGAGCCACGGACATGGTAGCCTGAAACCCCGAATTTTGAATTTCAAATTTGTTTTATTATCTATTTCATAATTTGTAAAATTTTAACGAATTTTTGATTAACAAACGTAACGATTCCAAAGCGGGCAATGGCAACACCATACGAAAAAAAAAAGATTTTTATCTCCAGTTCGCGAGACAGTCTATCGATAATTCTAAAGATATGCCCTTTTTAAATATTTCGGAATATCTCTGTTGAATTGAATTTTTTGTAGTTCAGGTGCGAAGAATATGATATTTAATAAATAAAGGTAACAAACAGATCGTTGAAAAAAGCCCCTTTGGCCGTAATGTAAAATACGAAAGCTTTTGGATTTTATTTCCTTTTCTTTTTTCATTGTGATTTTTTGTTTATTATCATTAGGAAATAACTGATACACTTAATGTCCTCCGATAATATTAACTCATAATTACGATATTGTTAATTCATAACTACGAATAGCCGAAAGACATTCAGTAAACAGTCATTAAATGATTTTTATTTATTTATGTTGTGAACTTTGTTCATTATCGTTAAGAAAGAACTCAGAGAGAGGAACTGACATTGTATAACTTAATATGTTAGTAAGCTCTCATTAGTTTGTTCCAAAAATGTGCAAGTTCGTAATTTATAAATGAAATCCTCTGACGTACAATTTTGTACTATTTAAAGCAAAGATCTCTTGCTGTTTGCCTTTTACTTTCGCTTTAATAATCTATTCAAGCATGTTGCCTCCTTTAAAAATTGTCTATGGGTACTTTTCCCTCGAATTCACATCCTCTAATTAGCTTCATTGATAAATGAATCCTTTGTCGCTTGCAAAGAAGAAGAGTAGCAGAAGCACGAGACTCACGGGATGGTCTAGTTGGAACAATCAATAAACGTTGTAGATGAGACCTTGGCGAAATCAGTAAAAGCGATGAATTTTGGAATCTAATAAACCTATGCTTTATGAAATACTTATGCTTTACAGATTTAAAATTAAACCCTAGATATGCAACTTATGACGATATTAGATTTTATTTTGTTTTGTTCAAACACTTCAATGAGTAAAAGATATTATATAAAACACGTTTTGACTAAGATGTTCATTGTATAATTAATATATAATATCTACAAAAAGTAAGTTATTAGTCCAAAGGAGCTTTGTCCCTGAACGACTATTGTTTTCGCTTTGCAATTTTGCGTCGGAAACATTAAAAGTCTGAATGGCTTTTCAAACTGTTGCCACCAAATCTTGCAGCCCTGTATTATATTTAAAGAAATTAAGTAAGAAGAATCTGCATAAATGTACGTATATTTCTCCAAATGGGATAAAGCAACGGTACCTAGAGCCATCCAATTCACCCGAATATGCGCATCTGGAAGCCAAAATTTTGAATTTTGAATTTGTTTTAATATCTATTCCATATTTTGTAAAACTTTAACGAATTTTTGATGAACAAACTCAAACGATTTAAAAGCCAGCAATGACAACAGTCCACGGGGGAAAAAAAACCTTTTTTATCTACAGCCCGCGGAAATCGAAAATTCTAAAGTATTTGAAATCTAAAGGAATCGGAAATTCTAAATATGCATTTAATTTTAAATTATTTTGCGATACTGCTGTTGAACTGAATTTTATGGTTTAAGTGCGAAGAACATGATATTTAATAAATAAAGGTAAGACACACAACGTTAAAGAACGCCGCTTTGGCCGTAATTTAAAATCTGAAACATGTCCGATTTTTTTATTTTTTTTTTTGTAATATCTGCTTGCTTTTGAAATATTAAATGGTGTTTGTTTTAACAAGCGTGAGCCTTATGCTGTTGGACAAAATTATGATGATGTTACATTTTGAAGTAATTAGGCTTGATCGACGTACTGAACATTTTGATACAGTTATGAATCAATCGTTAGTAAAATGAATCAGGCTTGAAATACATAGTAAAATAAAGCAGGTACACAAACTTAAAGCGAATTATATGCACAAAATTGTATCTGACGTAGACGTTATATTCGTCATGCTTAGGGCCCGCCAGCGACCGAGCGGTAAAGTCGCTGGACACTGGTAGTTCAGTCCGAGGTTTGAATCTCGCAAACGGGCTTGTTGCAGGGTATTTTTCGTGGTTTTTTGCATATGTAATGTGTATACGAGCTAGTTTCCCTTAGAAAAACCTGCACGAAGGCATCCGTTCCCTTAGGCAGATAGCCCTCAATGATTTGCCATAATCACATAAATCAAAGCAAACCAAATCGTAATGCATAAGTATGAAAATGGATATGGGTGTTCAAAGCTGCTTTGGGCAATTAGGGACATCTCATTCCAAACATAATTTGAATTTATCATCAGAACGCACGCTAAGGTTACCTGCCTAAGGAGAAGGATGCTTTCGTGGAAACTTTCTACGGGAAAGACTATCGCATTCACGTTTCTGATAGATTGCAAAAACTTCAGGTATCGAACACTTCTGTTGGAACCCATTCCAATACTAACCAGAAACATCATTACCAATCTCATCCAGAGTATTCTAATAATATTCCTATTTAAAATATAACCTATGGATATGTAGTTTAAAATGTGTGCTGTATAGAATTCAATTACTTTCTAGCATGTTGTTATTATTGCCGCATCACTAATTCTTTGACAATTCTATGACGATTCTAGGATGAACAAATGTGATAAACTGCAGGTGATGACAGACTGTGGACACTATTGATCAATATTTTGTTCACCACTTTCTCTGTTCATCCACAACCCCCTTTTGGTGTTCTATTTATCTTACCTGTGTTACGGATAGACAAAGTAGTACAAAATATTTATTCCAATCTTTATAAACTAATTAAATTTACGAGACTTACTTAGCTACTTGATACCCTGATCCACTAGGGGTCAAACAGTAAAGTCGCCGAACACTGGTAGTTTGGATCGGG
>KK114023.1:206061-222775 GCA_000611955.2 Stegodyphus mimosarum | reverse complement strand
ATGTGCCAAGTTGATTGTGGCCACAACAAGCTGAAATGAAAAATGAAGATTTAATATGCCTTCGCCTCCAATTTCCTATTCGTTATGGATCAACACTTCTACGACGTTAAAATTCCTGCTGTTCATTACTTCAAACTTTTTTTTTTATTATTTCATATATATATATGCTAACTTAAAAACTAATTAGTAAAGTTAAATAATTCCCTTGCGCCAATGCTGCAAGGAACAAAATGTGGATTTAATAAATTGAATATTGTTGCGTTATACGGGTTCGTGGATTTGAGAGTATCCGATGAAAACACGATGCAGAAAAATAAAAAGCACAATTTATTTACAAGAATCACTATTTACAGCACAGTTCCAAAATTACCTTTAAAAGCGTCGAAAATCTACAATAAATACGCTGAAACAATCAGCAACACAGCTTCAGGCTGTAACTGTAAAGGTAGCTTCACGGCAACACTAAACTTATAATAAACACCGTGGAACAATCACCAATACACTGTCAAGCTATACTGTACAGGTAGCTTCACAGCAAAGCACTATCTCGATCGCTTTCCGTTCACAAATCTCTCGCGTAGCTTAGCACTCACAGTAAGCAGCTATTCTCACAATTCTCACAATGCCGGCTCTCAGAAACGCAAGGGTTTATATAGCTTTTCCTTAGGTTCCACAGGTTTCGAGAAATATCTCGACTGGAAGTTATTCTAGAAGCTTCCTGATTGGACCATGGGATATCGTCTATTTGGTCGCCAAATGGGCGATAAAGTAGAAAATCTGGCCACCCTACCATACACTATTTTATGGCAACCCTAGTGCTATGCCGGAAAGCTTACATACAGGTGCAACCGCCGAATTTTTGGCAACAATATTATAATCTCATTCATATAAAGCAAATTAAGTTTTTAAATTATGCAAATTCAACTGCAAACAAAATAAGTTGATTAATTGTTATTGCAAACTTCTTTGCAAGATCATTAAATTCAAAAAAACATAGGTAAATAAAGTGCAATCATGCAAATACAAGATAAAATAATATAACCCTAAAATTATATGTTAAAAACTTTAAATTTTTTTTAAATAAATTTTAATTTGCATAAAGTGAATAATTGTTGAGCAGGCAGGAGACAGATAATTTCAAGTGGAAGTTGCCTCCAAGCCTAACTCTTCAATACCCAATTCGTGTTTAGTCATCTGTATAGGTATGGGTTAAGAAATAGACAAAAAACCAAAAGTAGTGGTATGCTAAAATGAGAAAACGTTATGTTAAAGAAAATGTTCAATGTTAAAATGTTAAAATGAAGATTTATTAGATATTATTGAATATTAGATATTATTGAATATTAGAATTATTAGATATTATTGAAATTATATTATGGTTATTGAAAAAATTCTAAAATGTTAAAACGTGTATTTCCTTTTAATCAATAGTGGCTTCTTTCCTTTTATTGATGAAAGGCCAACTCATTTCGAAAGTCTGGATTATAGCACGAATTGAGTGAATATTTTTCACTTTTTTTACATTTTCCATATCTTTGGCCCGCATTGAGTTAAAACTCACTTTATTTTAATTACCATTTTTACTATTATTAAATTATTATTAAAATATTTTATCAATTTATTTTTTTAATTCATTCTATTTTCAAAATTTGGCAACATTAGCTTTCTAATTTTGTTTGCATTATTAGCATTTTCCATCAACCTGATCTATAAATTTCCCTTTTTACAAAATTTACATTTTCATTTATTTTTCGTACTCACATTTTTACAATAATACAACGGTTAGCAGCTACATTTTTACAATACCTAACGGAGTTTGCAGCTTAACACTACTAAACTTTATATGGTATCAGCGCCATGTGTTTTCATAGTTAGCAGCTTCAGACGTCTCAATTTTACATAGTTTAGCAACGTTTTAAACCAGAATAATCTGGTAACCTAGCAAGTTAAATAGAAACTAACTATTTGCTAGGCTTTTTGCATTATTTTAGATTGTATTTATTTATATTATATTTAATTTATAATTCTTGCAATTTTTATGATGTTTAGAATTAGTTTTTTTAGTTTGTTTTGTTCTGCATGCATAATTCGTGTCGGGGAAGTACCTATATAGATTTGAGATTCTAAATTTGTTTGGCTATGCGCTTTTAATCTATAATATTTTTCCCCTACAGAGGATTTGTTTTCTAAATTTCTCGAAAATTCCTTAACTGTTAAATTTCTCGTTTTAACATATCACTACTTTAAATTTCACATTTTAACATATCATTACTTTTGGTTTTGTGTATTTCTTAACCAATACCTATATAATGACAAAACACGAATTGGGAAATTTAAGTTTGGGAGCAACTCCGCAAGTGTAATTAATCCATTTATTTTGTATGCAATTGAATTTGAATTATTTAAAATTTTAATTTGCTTTACATGAATAAAATTATAATTTTGTATTTATTAAATGCATATACATATATATATATATATTCTTGCATTTTGAGAACTGCATTTAGTTCTTTAGTAACTATGTACTGCAATAATAGCTTTCAGTTCAAAATATAAAGGTACCGGTTTACGTTGCTTTATCTTTCAAAATTATATTCCCTAGATTTAAATACATTTTTATCTCTCTAAACGCTTTTAGACAGCGCAGTGACGAAACCAGCTATTTCGTTTATCTCCAGTACACATGATGCATACTGAAAAAGGTATGTCTTCATTAACTCAAATTCCTAAAATCCTACAACTTATTCTGAGTTTTATTTCTCTTTTAACAAAAAGGTAAGACCCTTGAATTAATTAAAATTAACAAGGAGCACATATTTTTTGCAAGGTTACAACTCGATTAAGATGAAAAGATGGCACTGTAATGTAATACACCTACAAAAAATATTCTCTAATGTCAGAAAAAAACATTTTCATCTTCCACAGCAAGATATATTATTCAAGCATTAACTTTTAAAAACGACACTCAATTAGACTTATCTTAAAAACTAAGCATAATCACAAATGAAATGGAAATTTAAAAAAAAAACGTAAGTTTTCCAACTAATGAGATTTAAAGATAAAATACGCTTTTATTTGCCAACGGAATTACATCCGTTCTACTGAAATAATGCAAGAAATATTGCTTTAAAAATCATTCTTTTCATTTTTTAAAAGGATTTAGATTTTGAAACGAAGAGAGAGGATTTTACATTTTACGTTTTATTCGCATTTTGAAATAAAAGAAAAAAAACTCTAAAAGCTATTATTTTTTTTTTGTTGCGCCTTTTATTAAAGCAAAACTTTACTCATTTAAGTACTATATCTGATTTAAATTTTTTTAAACATGGCAAGGGAAAAATATGAGCTTTCTAAGAAACGCGTTATGTTCTTCTAGAGCATTTTAAACTATTTTGTAAGCACAGATGATTGGAATTTAATTGCAGTTGACTAAACTGCAAATCTAATTCATAAGATTAATTTATTTCGAATAATAAATTTAATTTAATCACGTAATATATCCATTGTTAAGTTTCCAGGTAAACAGAAGCCAAAATATAGTAGAAATTATTTAATCAATTTGGGCGATATATTTCTCAAAAATCTATGTCCCTTAAGATTTAAAAATAGGAAAATATTATATCTCATGTATGCCATAAATTTGAAAATCTAAGCTACAGAAGTATTATATTCCAGCTCCGGGCAAAAATCATTAAAACATCTCTTTGGTAAATTGGGATCCAAAGATATTGTTACCTGCGTACGGGTTCGTTATGAATTGAATGCATAAGCTAAAATGTTAACAAAATTTATTTTTTCCACAAGAAATAAATCAAAATGCTAAATTATTTCTTCAGAGATATTCGCACACTATCACAATATCTCAAACGTTTAGCAAGAACTCAGTTCTAAACTGATAAAATAATTCTATCTCTTAGCAAAATCG
This sequence comes from Stegodyphus mimosarum, assembly GCA_000611955.2. Classification (NCBI taxonomy): domain Eukaryota; kingdom Metazoa; phylum Arthropoda; class Arachnida; order Araneae; family Eresidae; genus Stegodyphus; species Stegodyphus mimosarum. The sequence continues at coordinate 218,850 of KK114023.1, read as the reverse complement.
CTACAGTAAAAAAACAGCAGTTCGCTTTTTACAGCTACAACTACAACAACAACTGCAACAACTGAGATGAGGTCCAGTCCAGTCAAGTATTGCCGGAATATCGTAGCAATTGCACGATGTGTCCGGCTCCTGATAATTTGCCCAAAAGGCACATGACATGGGTAGGTCCAGGTAGGTGAAATACATACACGAAAAAGGAGGGGGGTTGACCATGCATCACCAGGTTTAGAAAACCAACCATGATCACAATTGGCGCAGCGACAAGGAGAGAGAAAACGCAAAACCTGACAAATGACCTAGAGCGCAAGAAATATAAAACACATAATATCAAATTAAATACAGACACAAATATAAAATACAAGCATAAAGAAATTGAGATGAGGTGTTTCAATTCGGCTTTTATAAGCTTTATAATTATCAGTAGAATAATCTCAATTTTTCTATAGTTTTCTGGCTGGCAACACTAATTACAAGGTATTTATTTATTAAGCATTAAATGCACGCGCTCTTTTATTTTTCTTTTCTTTTTTTTTTTCTACGTAGCTTTCTCTTCAAAAATCGTCTGCGTTGCACGGGAAATATAAAGCAATTTTAATTACAATTCTTAATAAATAGCCAGATAAATATGAAATCCGTAGCAATATGTAAAAAATTCACTTATTGCTTAAAAACTGCAATATATACACTGGTGTGCAAAAATTAAGGACGAGACGGTTTTTTTAATATAACTCTGTACAAAAGCTTTCCAAATCAACACATTTAATACCGTAAGATCCCCAATACGTAAGGACATGAGTAATGTAAGCAACACTTACTAAAAGAGAATTCAGAGGGATAAAAAGAAGCTTTATTGAAAACGTAGCATAGAGCGCAATGCGACTGAAGGCCGAAACATCCCTGTGATGGGTGTCCAGCAAGAAACATCCGGTCTTTAATAGGGGATATGATCTCCCCTGACTGCTAGGCAGGTTTCACATCATTTGTGCATGCTGGATATGTGGTTGTTAATGAGCTGTTGAGACACTGCTGCTCGTTCCTCTTGTAGCACCAATCGCAGTTTCGGAATCGTTACTGGCGATAAGTTACGTGCTGCCACGGGTCTCCCTAGTAAGTTCCGTACATGCTTGACGGGATTTAGATCCAGAGACCTTGCCGACCAATCCATGTGTTCAATATCTTCACTCTCCAACAGCTCTTCGACAGTAACTGTGCGATGAGGTGGAGCGTTGTCGTCCATGAAGAGGAACTGAGGACCCATAGCCCTTGTGAAAAGACGCATGTAAGGAAGAAGAACCTCGTTACAATAGCAGTCCCAGGTGACGAACCTCCTTGGGAGATATGAAGGTCGGTCCGGCTACCAAGCATTATGTCTGCTCGAACGAGAACTCCGCGACCTCCAAAACAGTCCCTTTTGATGATGTTGAAGGGGTTATTGCGTGTTCCCCGCTCTGTCCAGATGTGTATGTGTCTAGAATCGCAACTCAGACTAAATCTGCTCTCATCTGTAAAGAGTACTCGTCCCCATTCATTGTCTCTCCAATTCCGGTGTTCCCGGCACCACAGAGAACGCCTTCTCCGATGGGCAGGCGTTAGAGGTACACACCGTACAGGGCGTCGTGCAAACAGACCACCACCGTGCAGTCTTCTGGCCACGGTAAAACGCGATATCGGTCGTCCAGTCGCCTGTGTCGTGTGTCTAGCGATTTCTCCCGCTATCTGCCGCCTGTTTCTTCTGGCCTGTAAGGCAATATACCGGTCATCTGCGGGTGTGGTTCCTCGTGGACGACCACTACTAAACCCCCGGATAGCTGTTCCTGTAGTTTGAAATTGTCTCCAAAGTCGTGAAACGATGCTGTGAGCAATTCCGAACTCTGCAGCCACACTTGTCACACTGCGGCCTTCCTCCAACTTCCCAATGATTCGACCTCGGGTAAAAGCATCCAGATGTCGTCTAACAGATTGATTATTCGCCATTTCTCTCTGAGGTAGCAACTCGGTGTGAGTTTAACTGCTATACGGCGTGCAATCTCTTTACCAGAAATACCGATCTTACACCTGTTAAGGAGAGAAAACTTTTAACCTTAAGGGGGTTTTACTTTTAACTTTTTAAAATTTAAACTCCTACTCAATCTCTCTAGGTGCGGGAAAAACTAAAACTTAAATATAAACTTACTAAAATGAACTGGTTAGAAAATAGAGGAAGGAACTAATTGTTTGATCTAACTCAAAATAATATTAAATATAACTTTTCTTAAAGCAATTAATTCACACATAGCAAGGCAAAGCAGATTCTTCTTAATAAACTTAACCTGAAAAGGAAGCTGGAATAAATCTTCTCTGGTATTCGGTAAAATAGAATACTATATCTCAACCAAGCATTTCTATAATTCACTCATTTTAAAATAAACTCAAGAATCACAAGTTCATATTCATTAATCAAAACCTCATAAGCACCCGAGAAGAAGTATTCAAACACCAATCAATCAGTTCCATTACTAAAAAAAACTAGTTTTAACTTTCCTGGCACCTAAAAGTCATAACTAATTCTATCTTAAAACATATTCAAAGTATCATTAATAAGTGGTTAGTACATATTTGCTAAAAACAGGGCGCGTTGTGAGTACCCTAAAATGCATAAACATTTTTCAATAACCCCAAGCAAAAATCTCCATGTTCCTTAAAAGCCTCTCGGCTCAAACAAATGGAGTGACTGAACAGACCAACTTCTTAGCACTAATAAAAAAAACAAATGCAAGTAATAATATAAATCACACTCATTTATTAATATCTAGTATAAATTTATGGGAGAGCTGGCCAGAATACCCTTACATAAAAATGCAATTAAAATTCCACATTAAATTTCTCCAAGAGTCATTTATTAAGATAAAATTTTGTAGTTTAACATAATAACGGTTACTTAGAATAACTGGAACATTAAATGAATCATTTAAACTGGATTTCACACAAACTTCTATAGAAAATACAATTAACATAAACTTCTTATTTTTGACAATAACATTAAATTCTTCCAAGACACATAGATTTTATGTATTATATAATGCCTTTATATTTTTTCCGTTACGCAAGTATTAATTAAGACAACTACCAAAGAAAATATAATGTAACTCACAGTTGAAATACCGGAATTTCATCATCATAGGCTATAAGCGACGACATCACAGGAAGCTACAGGCTGCAGATGAATTCCGCCATTGAACTGGTCCTAGGTATTCAAATTCAAAAAGTCCACGAAAAATGACCTCTTGTAGAACTTCAAAGATGAAGAGCCCGGCAATCAAAATTCTAAAACATTAAGGTTGAAGGAGAAACCACAGAGGACAGAATGTTGAAACTTTTCCTTCTCACGAACGGAAAGCTTCAGTTAGATACGAGCCCTTACACTTCCGTTTTACGGGAAAACCCGCTTCAAACTCGGAAGAGTTCGCTCAGAGTTCTACTTCTCGCAAATTAGAAAACAAAATTCTCCATTAATCATGTGCCGCATCGCAAGCGCGAGCCACCCACCGGGGTACAACCGCAGTATCGCAAATCTCTTCAGCTAAAAGCCGAGTCCGTCCGCAGAACGCAAGCGCAAGCCACCCAAGGCCGGGTAAGCTTGGCCGCAGGGCCAAAAGCCCTCTCTGCTAAATATTCAACTCAAAAACTCTCTCGAAGACTCTGATAAAAACTGACTTCAAAACTCGCGCAACAACCGAGGAAAACTCGGTTTCTCCTCCCACTCACAATTATAGGTCCAAAAGTTACACATAAAATTAAATTCTTGCCAATCCGAGACTTTTCAATATAATTTAATTGGACAAGTACAAACCCCCAAACGAATCAGAATTAAGTCATTGTCTACAATAGCACCTGCGAAAACTGGAAACTAAAATTCAAGCCCCCCTTGCTAACAAGCGAAAAATCTAAGAAACAACAAAAACTGCTCCTTCAAAGATCCAAATTTACAACCTTTCCCATGCTTCCGACCATAAAAAGGCGGCATTCAAAGGGCTGAAACGTAAGTGAACAGCGGGGAGCCCCTTATAGTATCCACTTTCACAGCTTGGTAAAAAAGACAAAGGAACAACGATATACTAAATTCAGTTGCAACTGTCATCTTAAAAGGCTTTTCCCACAGATGTTACTTCCGTTAAAGACGCTCCCCTTTCTCGTTAGGATATTGAACCGTTGAAGGAAAAATAATTGATTAAAGCTTTTAAATATAAATATATATAGATTCATTACGCCCTTCACAATTTCAAACTTAAAAAAAACCAAATACAAATACAAATCAAATACTTAAATAATTGATTACTTAAATCATTAAAAACACTTAAATTAAAAACACAGAAGTCGCGACACAACACACCGACAACATGCTTTATACTACTCAGACACTCCCCCATTACGTCTACCTGCATATCTGCGCATGTGCTACCGTACATCACCTTACTTAATCTCCTGATTGGTCTTTCTGTCCGCTCTGCCTCTTCGTTCAGCTGATATGCTAATTTTTCGATTTCGTCCTTAATTTTTGCACACCAGTATATTAGTAAAATCTGGAGGTTCTCGCATTAGAGACGAAAAAATTATTTGATATATTTATGATACGAACATTTCGCTTTTAATTCGTTGAACACGACAGTTGGTATTTTTGATGACTGGTTGGTTGATAAAGGCAAAATCCATCAGGCCTACTTGTGAAGAAAGAAGGCCTCCATGGAGGACGTTTCAAATGAAATTAGCTCATAATCATATCATATATAGGAAAAAGAAAACGAAAACGCCCATATAGCCAGCCCGTTCAATCAGATTCAAATCTGGGCAAGACCGAGGAATCAGGTTTTGGAAGATTGACGTGACCAGAATTTGTTTATTCTAGACATGATGTATGAAGTTACTGTGAGACCAGATTAACTCTTTGAGGGGCAGTAAAAGACAATTAACGTTTTCAACAAAAAACTCTTGTTTTATTTACTATAGCATGTGTTACAATGAAATTATTTACGAAAATTGCACATATTTGTCCAAGACGAGTGAAAAAAATGACCACTTCTGGTGGTTAGTGTCAGTGACCACCGCCCACAGAACACATTCCTACAAATCAGTTTTTATGGTATTCACTGAAACAATTTTTCTTTTTCAAGCAGAGTGCAACTTTGCATTTCCTGCACTTCCCAGACTGTTCTTACAGGCTTTTTCTTGGTGCTGCAAAATGCACATCGTCCTGCTATTGTCTTCGATGGCTGATGCTTATTTTCTTGAAGACGAATTGCGGCATCAACTACTGGCTTATGTTTCTTGATTGCCATCTAGTAAGCTACAAGGGAACTTCAGAAATCGACTCACACAAGTTAGTAAGACATTCACTCGTGTGAGTCAGTCTTGAAAACCACTCACATGAGTGAGTAAGACCTTCAATACAAAAGATGATTACTATAAATAACCACCGCCCTTCAAAGAATTAATGCATTTTCGCAACATCTTGTCGAACATTTAGACAAAGCTAGTCTGGCAATCTTTCCTTCTGATTGGTTGACCTACGATCAATACACCGTTAAAGATAAATCTTTCCCTTCGATGTGAAACATTGACATTAGATGTAAGAGAAAATTTGAACCGCAGAACATATTGCCGGTCAAATTACTTGTAGAAGAACACGTCTCTGGAAAATACTGCCTATTGCATTTTTGTTCGCCATTGCATAAGAAGACATAAGAAGTAACCTAATGGGCACTCAAAAGCTTGTTACCACCTTTCAGATTCAACACTGGCCATCACTTCAATAAATGAAAACATTTCCTCCTAGCTGAAATATCTCCAGAACATTGAAAACTAGCTTCCTTTTAATTAAAATACAATAACACGCCGAACAAATATTAATTTAGAAGTCCAATAACAAAAATCAGCGTCATATTTTCAAATTTTTGCAGGATTAGTTTCGATGGCTTTACTGAACCACCATCCTCAGCTAGAAAAGCGCAAATGAACAAGATAAGATATGCTTATCGTGCAACTTTATAGCTAATTGAAAATTAGCTATAAAGTTGCTATAAAGTTGCACGTATTTTACAGAAATTTAACTTTCGGATCGTTTATTTTCCCATCAATAAAATTCCGAGTTCCATACTCAAGGACCCCATTCCGGATATGAATTCCTGGGGTATTTACAGGATTCCTTGCCAGTGTGGTTTAATTTACATTGGCCAAACTAAAAGAGCTCTAAAATTTCGCATTAAGGAACATGAGGCATATGCTAGAAAAAAGGAAACACAGAAGTCTTCTGTTGCCCAACATTATTGGTCCGAAAATAACACTTTCAATTTTTCTGCTGCCACAATTATTCTAAAAACATCTTCCATTGGTGAACTGGATTTTCTAGAGGCATTTCACATTGAAAAAAATGTTTCTGTTCTAGTTAACGACCCTAATTCCAATCCATCTTTGCCTTCAGCCTTTAAATAAATTATGTTTTAGTTCTGGTTTCATCAACAGATGGCGCCAGTAGATTGTCTCCTGTCAAGGCTTTCTTATCTTATCTAATCATTCTAACCATCGAAACTAGTCCTGTAAAAATTTGAAAATATAACGTTGATTTTTGTTGTTTGACTTCTAAATTAATAGCTTGCTTTTGACCAGAAGTTTTGAATTTTTGCCCCGACACGTCATTTTAATAAGTCGAAAATGAGATTCTTTGAATCATCTAACGCCCATATACAGCTCAACGATTCAGTATTTCATAGTATAAGTTAACAGTTCAGCCACATAAGTATCTGCTTAAAAAGATAGCTTTCAAGGCCTGCAGCTTCAGATTTCTGTTGTTTTCAGTTAACTTATTGGTATTCATGAAGAAAAAGCTTTTATAAATCAATTCTGACTGTCAACAACGAACTGCAAAGCAAATTCCTATCACGCGTTCTCATATTAGACTTATTTCTTTTATTAAGCTTCTCCTGTCTTTGAGCTGGACATAAAAATTCTGTTTTGTATATGTGTATTGTTGTTTTTGCTTATCCTCTCGACCTAAATCAGGTCAAACTCAAGAGACAGTTTTCCTTTAGTTTATCACGTAATAATACTGTTACGGATATCGTATTTATTTGCAATTGTAATTAAAATTGCTTTATTTTTTCATGCATCGCAGACGATTTTTGAAGAGAAAGCTACGTCGGAAAAGTAAAAATAAAAGACAGCGTGCATTTAATATTTAATAAATGAATATCTCGTAACTGCTGTTCCCATGCACAAAAAATGAGAAAAATCGAGGTTTTACCAGAATGTTTCAGTAAATAATTAAAAAGCTTATAAAAGCCGAATTAAAACACCTCATCTCAGTTGTAGTTGTAGCTGTTTTAAGCGAACTGTTTGTTTACTTAATGCTGTGATTGATTGTAGCGAATTCGCTGTGAGATTGGATTAACTTTATTTGTTTTGAAGTGAACTCTGTTTAACGTTTGAGATATTGTTATATTGCACGAATATCTCTGAGGAAAAGTTTCAGCATTTTGATTTATTTCTTGTAAAAAGAATAAATTTTGTTAACTTTTTTTAACGACTGGTGCATTCAATCCATTTATCCATTTACCAATCCATACACACGCAACAATACGTTAATTGCTACAAAATATAAGCAGCAATATCATGCATGCTAGAATAATGAACTATATATTCTTGGACAATATAAAATACATTATTCTAGATTACAGGCATATAACTAAAATAATAAAGCAGTTTTTGAATCAAAGACACTATAAAAGCTAGGAATTGCTAAATCGAATTTAAGTAAGGTTTTTTAATAAAGGTCTATTGGTCCTATCTTTTTACCGTAAAAGGTTTATACGCCATAAAACGAGAGTACATAAAATGAATATGGCCAACATAAAACAATACTGCGAAATTATGTGGAATCAAAAAAATTTTTATTTGCAGTTTTCGATGTTTTATCAGAACTTCATTTATAGCGAATAGGACGAAAAGGGCTATCAAAGGCACCATTCAACTGTGACGCCATTTTCAAAATTGCCCTATTTATGTGAAAAAGAGACAAAGTCGCCAAATCGTAACTTCGAATTTGCTCGAATCCATTGCCTAGTCATTTCGCTGTTAAATAACTGCGGCAAAACATATAAAAAGAGCTATCCTTAAACTTTGATAAGAGTATATAGCTGAACCAAAACTGTCATACTTCGTTATGTTACCACGCAATACAAATCTGTGACAAAAGAATTAAATCACAAGGAAATAGGTCAGTAAAATTTTAGAATTTTTTGCAACAGAATAATAAGGAGCGAACAATAATGAATCAAGCTCAAAAGCCTTCGAGTACAATATGTCTAAATATACCTCGGTTTCTGATATTGCACGAGTGCTAATGAATGCATCTGCTATCACGATATTCGATAAGTAAGCAAAACAACAAAAAAAAATCGCCAAAGAAATTTTATCAGCGAAATCAATATTAAGGGCTAAGAAGAAAAATGAGAAACGTAAGGGGAAATGGTATTTTTTGCCGAATAGTTGGTTCCCCCTCCCCGCATCCCATGCAGGAAATTCGAAAATTCAACTCTACCTAGAGCGGAAATCGAGAAAGACTGTTGAGTTGCTAACTGTATAAGCTACAAATATACTTCCTTGAGAAGCTTTCGAATGTTTTGCATTTTAAAACAGCAGCAGTTGAATGGACTAAATGTTTTGAGGTTGGGCCATGAAGATAAAAAAAAAATTTCTGAAATCACATTATTATCGTCGAACCAATCCTTAATGCCAGTAAATCTATATAAATAAATAAATAAATAATAAACTGCAATGTGAAAATGGCAGACTACAGTGTAACACTTCTAAGCGGTTACCATCAAAGTTTCAAATTTTAAAATGCATTAAAAATTAAATAATGCAAAAACTATAAAATTTCGAAACATTACTATATAATCTTTAAATAAATAAACTATATTTGTTTATTCATTTAAAGATTGTGAAAATAAATAATAAGCTGCAAAACATTACAATATATTCAAACTAATATATAAATAATATATAAATAACTGCAATGTGAAAATATTGCTATATATATTTAAATAAATAAACAATAAATTACAATGGGAAAATAAATAATAAACTGCGAAATATTACAATATAATCAAAGTAATAAATAAAAAATAAAAAAAAAATCTGAAAGATTTCAGATTTTAAATTACGTCCAAAGGCGCTTTTTTTTTTAACGTTTCGTGTGTTACCTTTTTTTATTAAATATCGTGTACTACGTACTCAAACCATAAAATTCAGTTCAAAATCAATATCGCAAAATCATTTTAAAATGAACATATCTTTAGAATTTCCGTAAGTCTCGTGCGCTGGAGATAAAAATGTTTTTTTTTTCCGTACAGTGTTGCCATTGATCGCTTTGAAATCATTTAGTTTGTTAATCAGAAATTCGTTGAAATGTTACAAAACATAAAATCGATAATAAAACAAATTTCAAATTCAAAATTAGGGCTTCCAGATGCCCATATTTGCAGTAGGATTACGTCATTCAAAATTCGATGGCTCTAGGTTTTATCACAATGCGAGAAACATGCATACATTTATGCAGATTTTTCATTTTTTAAAATTTAATGCAGAGCGATAACATTTAGTGGCAACAATTTGAAAAGTGAAACGGGCATTCAGAGTGATTCAACGCAAAATCGCAAAACGAAAGTAATAGTCCTTCGGGACTAAATCCCTTTGGACTAATAATGAACCTCAATGTATAAGTTTCAGTCTCCAATATAACACTTCTAAGTTTCAAATTTTAAAACGCATTAAAAATTTAAATAATGCAAGAAAAATAAAATTTCAAATTATTACAATATAATCTTTATATAATGATTCCAGTTTAACGCCGAAAACAATTTTAGGCTAAATGATTGTGATTAATGGACTACATTAGGAATTAATTCCTTAACAATTCAAGATTTGGACATATGGCTTTTAAAATATTAAATAAGAAAATAACTTGCGATGGTATAATTTCATCGTAAGTCATTGTCACGTTTAAACATATGAACTTATTAAAAAATAAAATTAGTCAAAAGTAGCTGTGCATTTATTTCTGTGAAGGCTGGCTTAGACCATATACTTGCCTTTGTTGCAAACATTTCTTTGCCATTGCTTTAGTGAAGCTAGCTTCCCCGATTCTCTCGATTTGTTAATATAAATTATGTTTCTACAATTTGGCAACAAGCGGAAGGCGGGATTCTGACCATTTGAAGAAAAGTCGAACGTATGTGTCGGTTTGGCATTTGAAACGAAACGTGTATCGTCAAGACCATTGTAAAAATAGTACATTTGAAATAAGAAAAGTATTCTAACAATGCAACATTAGCATATCCATTTATTTTCGAACATTTCGCTTTTTATCTTGTTTCTCTACCAACTATCGAAAAATTATTTCGAACTATGAAACATCACATACCTTTCATTTATAGCGATAAATTAGCAATATTTTTATTTTGCCACATACTGAAAATAATAATCGCCTCGGAAAAGGTTTCTGTCGAAGTCTTTCACAAATAAACGACAGGTTAAAATTTTTTAATTTATCTTATTAACTTTACAAAGAATATGTAAATAATCTGATATTTAACTTACATTTGCCTATCTGCATGTGGTCGCAAGTATTTATAATTTTTATTGTATTTATTGCACTTAGCGTTTCTTGTTATATTTGTTACTTCTTGCTTTCCTAATTTATTAACAGAAATGTGGAAAATAATTTTAGAAAATTTTCTTTTCAATATATGAATATACAGGGCGTTTATAAATTCCCGGACCCATTTTGATGTTTATTAATTCATAAAATAATGAAGATATAAACAAACTTATACCATTTATTGATGAAATAACTTATATATTTTCCTTTTCAGATTTGAATATCTCTACTTTTGTAAATATCGTCTGCGCGTGTAGTTCATTTCAGATAATTTCATTTTCCAGTCTAAATATCTGTACTTTTCTAAATATCGTCTGTTTATTAATTGCATTTTTCTCTCTTTTGTTTTTGGCAACTATTGCCTATTATTATAGGCCTAGGAGCATGGCCTTTGCATCAGATTTGCTAAGGAAGATAGAAGATGCTGCTGAATTTCTGAAGTGCATAATGTTCACCGACGAAGCATCCTTTCATCTTTCTGGCATTGTTAATCGCCATGATGTGCGCCCATGGGGATTTGAAAACCCCCATGAATACCGTGAGGCACATAGACATTCCCCAAAAGTTAATGTGTGGTGTGGACTAATGCACGACCGAGTCATTGGGCCTTTCTTTTTTACAGAAAAGACGGTCTCATCAGTCGTATACTTAGACATGTTGGAAAACTTCGTATTTCCACAACTAGAAGAGCTTCAGCCACATGTCTTTTTGCAACAAGATGCTGCACCACCTCATTGGGGTACCATCGTTCGTAGTTCTTTGAATGACCATTTTACACGAAGATGGACTGGGCGAGGAGGTCCAATTCCTTAGCCACCCAGATCACCTGATATAACGCCGCTGGACTTTTTCCTTTGGGAATTTGTAAAGGACAACGTTTACAGGAGGAGAGTGTCGAACATGGATGACCTAAAAGCCAGAATGACAACCGCAGTAGCCTCTGTAGATGGCGACATGCTTGCCGGTATCTGGCGTGAAATTGAATATCTACTTGATATTCTCCGTGCGACGAAGGGGGAACGCGTGGAAGTTCATTGACAAGGGTTATGAAACTTTTTGTGTCTAACAATTTATGTTATTAATGTTAATCTATTATTATTATTTTATGAGTTATTAAACATCAAATTGGGTCCGGGTCTTTATAAACACCCTGTATAATTTCGTCAATTATTTTGAAAAATGTGTTTTTTCCTGAGAAAATTCTTCATTCGTTACAATCACTTGCATAACCATTATTATAACAAAGAAGATAGCAACGATGGAAATAATGACAAAAAGTGAATTTTGTTAATTATTAGTTAAGAAAATTCTTCATTCAATAGGAATGTTTAGTACATACTATACTTTTTTACCATACAGCAGAAAAGATAACTGACTAATATATTTGATAATTATATACCTTCCTATTCTCGCCACAAAACATTTGCCAGTTATGAATGATACCAATTGCTCTTCCAATAGAAATGTTAATACTATATTCTTTTAAAATGATAATGAATGGTGAATGATGGGGGTTAGCTGAGTAGTGAATATAAATCTATATGTATACGGTATTTTAATGCCACTGCTGGAAAAAGATGCGATGATAGATTAAACTGCTACTTTTTATCTGACAGTCGTAAAGGTTGAGTGTCGACGCAAGAAGACGAAGCTGACAAAATTTAATTCGAAGACTGACAATATATTTTTCTGCGTATCAAATCATTTTTAGTATACGAGATATTTCTAGATCATAGTTAGCTACAATAAGTTTTATGTACACGAGTAAAAAATAATAATACTCCATCTTACATGAAGAACAAAAGAGAACAATAAAGTGTAGCAGTTCAGAGATATTTTATAGGGTAGAAGAAGTTAAAAAAAGGTGACGTGCGTAGTAATACCAAGACGATCACTAGTACATATCGCGATGTCACCACATCAGGTGACGTAACTGCTCGCGAAGTAATATTTATACTCGGCAGGTGCATATGTACAGCTAAACTGCGATTGGTTAATTTTGGGTTTTTATTTTCTTTCCAAGCAGCGTTACGTAAGTGTCATGGGATTTTGGAAAGATCTAGAATTTGGGAGAAAAGGTGAACTTGGGGGGGGGGGGG
>KK114023.1:181183-196012 GCA_000611955.2 Stegodyphus mimosarum | reverse complement strand
AAAAACATTTTTATCTCCAGCGCGTGAGAGCGTGTACCGAAATTTCTAAAGATATGCTCAATTTAAAATTATTTTGCGATATTGCTGTTGAACTGAATTTTATGGTTTAAGTGCGAAGAATATGGTATTTAACAAATAAAGGTAACACACAAAATGTTAAATAAACGTCCCTTTGGACGTAATTTAAAATCTGAAACATTTTAGATTTTTTTTTAAATTTCTTAAACTTTTCAGTGTCTTAAAAACAGTGACATAAGAAATACGATGAAAAATTGTTGCCAAACCGAAATTTTTAAAAAGAAGGAAACTATTCAAAATGATGCAATTTCGTCAAAAATCTATCAACAACAATAAGAAAGGATCTATTCAAAATGATGCAATTTTATCAAAAATCTATCAACAACAATAAGAAAGGAAAATTGTTGCCAAAACTACATTTTAAAATATCTGAGATGGAAGAAGTGTATTCGGAAGCTCCATTTAAAAAATTTTTAAAAAAAATACAAAATATTATTATTTTTCCAAAATTACTTTTTTAAAAGGAGTCGAAAGGAGTAAAGTTTAATGTGTCCAAAAATCAAAGGAAAATAAACGGCACATTTTTTAAAATAAGTTTTTTTTTTAAAAAAAATTCGCTGAAAAGGTGTTAAGCTCACCTTCCTTAATAAATTCGTATTTAATCGATTTATTGAAATACGAAATTTATTTTCAGTTCGTAAAATAGCTAAGTGTCTACGCTTCACGACGATGTAAAAATGAAATGTATAGAGTGAAATCTCGCTTTCCTGTAGCACGTTATGTCTCAAAATGACGCGATTTGGTCACAAAACATAAAATAAAAAAAATTCTAATTCGAATTTCGAAACACACACACACACACACAGCCTCTTTGTTTTATTATATGTAGAGATTTCATATTTTATAAAACTTTAACGAATACTTGATGAACAAACTCAAGGTTTTGAAAGTGAGCAATGGCAACGTTGCGCGGAAAAAACATTTTTATCTCCAGCACGCAGGACTGTGTATGGGAAATTCTAAAGATATGCTCATTTTAAAATTATTTTGTGATATTGCTCTTGAAGTGAAGTTTATGCCTTAAGTGCGAAAAACATAATATCTATATGTATAAAGAAGAAGTCTGTTGGTTTGTCCTCTAATAACTCAGTTACTACTATAGCTATCGTCACCAAAATTTCTACAGTTCTTTTCTGGGTCAAAAGGTGGACGTCCACTTTTTTCTAAAAAAAAAGAGCTAAAAGCAGAGATATTAATTAAAAACTTGGAAAAACTATCATTTTCATTCTCATTTTTCCGAATAGCAACAATCTCGCAAGCTGGAGATGAAAATCTGCTTTATTTCGAGAAGCGTTGCCGCTGCTCGCTTTCAAATCGTAAAGTTTGTTAATAAAAAATATCTTTTACAATAAAATAAGAATAGCATTGTCAAACGTTAAATATATTCACGATTCCAAAAATTCTTGGGAAGCCATTTCGACTTTTCTTATCTTCGTTCGTCTTTAATCAGCCGAGATATTAATTAAAAGCACTCAAAACGCTAATTTTCGCTCTCAGTTTTCCGTCTGGCGTGTTGTAAATAAAACGCTTTATTTCGAAACATGTTGCTACTGCTTGCTTTTAAATCGTGATCGAGTTTGTTAATAAAAAATTTGTAAGTTTTACAAAATCTATATTTATAAAAAAGAATGTATGTTTGTTTTTCCGCATTATTGATTTCTGATCAATTATGATAAATTTTTTACCACATCTAATCTTTGTTCTAAATTGAATATAGGTGAAATATTGCATGGAACTTGAGCTTTTACGACCATTTGATAAGAAAGACGAAAATCATTGAAAACTGCGTTTGTTGCCAATGTAATGAGAGAGAATAAGTTTATTTTTCTACCGAAATTTTTTATGTGGGTTCCATATCTCGTCAGACTGAAAAATTTATGATTATGAATAGTAATTTTTGCATCGTTATTAGAGAAGGATTACAGATTCTGGCTGTTGTTAGGTACATTACTCTCAATCTAACTTAACTGGCAACGGGTACTTCCGCTAGTTCAATCAATAAAGGTAACACAAAAACGTTAAAAAACGCCCTTTGGACGGAATGTAAAATCTGGAAGCTTTCAGAACACTTTTTTTTTGTTGTTGTTGTTCTATTTTTGTGTCTCCAAATTTCTTGACCATCTAGCAGAATTTGTTAATTCTTTTGATGCAAATTAATGATATTTGGATATTTCGAACAAAACATACTTGTTTGTAAAATTTCTGTTAATTTTACTTTAAGAAAACAGGTATTTGGGAATCTTTTTGATCCATATCAAGGTCACAAATTTAAAATTATCTATGAAATAATTTTATTTTTCACTGTCGCAATTCTCGCAACATTTTAAACTTTGCGTGTTTCATACTTCAATCTTTTTATTGCAAAACAGCGTGAATAGTCCTTCCCAAAATCTTTATATAATGATTAATTAAGTTGCCATTTTTAAGTAAACGGCCAGGATGAATAATGAGCTTTAAGTTTCTCGGTAAACTCAAGTAACTCTGAATTCATTTTTCACTGTGGAAGTTAAAAGCGAATAGGCGCAGGGAAAGCAAACAAGCACGAAAAGTTACCACTAAGTCTGGAGATTCTTAGACAAAGACAGAAAAATGTTCCTATGCAAACACTGAAGCTTACAATTAAAAGTTAACGAACTTCAAAGCGTATATCTGAAAATTTCTGAACAGCTTGTAATTTCCAAAGCTTTTACGCGTTCTTTACCAGCATAAATTCACTAGAAATTCTTTTCTGTAGTAACGCAACGGAAAAGCTCTTTACAGACCAATTTAGAATTTATTCATTAACGAGCAACAATAGACTGGAGAAACGTAATTGCTCATTTCAGCGTCTGGCTTTTATTTTTAACGAAAGCATACTCCAGTCAGGGGCAAGCACAAGTAAAGCCATTTTAACAGAAAATTCTTCAAAGAATGCTATTGTAATGAAGCAATTGCGAGAGCTTTAGTTCCTAATTTCGCTAAAGAATTTCAAGAAGCAATTCAGTGTTAATAAAATCTTGCTTAATATTTTAGTTCACAAATGTCTCATGTAGAGAGTGAACCTGTAGGTTTTTCAAAAGATCGACTTGTGTGTAATTATCCTATGATAAAAATAATTCATAAAATGTTGAAGCATAATCCTTTTCTCACACGAAAACTAAATTCAAGCTCTTTTCCCTTTTGCGAGCATTTTTATTTGGGGTTAACAAATGGTAAAATGATATAAAATTTTATTTGCTTTAA
Source organism: Stegodyphus mimosarum (assembly GCA_000611955.2). Lineage (NCBI taxonomy): Eukaryota > Metazoa > Arthropoda > Arachnida > Araneae > Eresidae > Stegodyphus > Stegodyphus mimosarum. Next base: position 192,712 of record KK114023.1, on the reverse strand, counting down.
GTGTAAATCCAAGAATTTTTTTTTTAAATCACACTTTTATCGTCGCTTTAAAACTGACAATAAATAAATGTGATCAAAATAAAAATATGGCATAGTTCAATATCTCCTCTTCTACTGGCCCGATTGACAAAATCCAACAAGTGTTTTTCATGTCTCGAAAGCGCGACTTCGGATTTATATACAGCATTGTTCTATTATAGATATATTGACACAAAATCGGACTTTTTCTGAAATGACATGGCAATATTTCGATTCTACGACTCAAATTATGCCAAACTAGCAACTTTTGTGAAAATCGAACTAGTAATTTTCACAAAATTATCTCTCAAAATTTTAATTTCTCGATGTTGATTGAATTTGAAATATTTATTAATCTCTCTTTTTTTATTAAACATATTTGGTTCTTCCTTTCATATTCCAAAATCTAAGCTCACTTCAAACAAATTCGCCAATTTTTTGTTATTTATTTTTAAAATTTGTATTTTAAAATAATTTTTATAAATTTTTCGCAACAAATTTTGAATTACAACCTATTAAAGTTTTGCCATCATCTTAAAGGAGATGCATATTTAAGCGTACCGGCAACAAATTAAGGTTTTCTATTCAAAATTTCCTGAAATATACGTGAATTTACATTTTGGCGTTGTTTGAAATTTGGCGTATTTATTATAAGTGATAATAACGAAATGTGATTTATTCACTTTGTTAAAATTATTTGAAAGTACACCCGATCACTTTTTTTCTGCTCGTGGAACAATGAAAAAAGGAAAGGAGAATAGCTTGCTAAAATTTAAGAAGTTCGCCAATTGAATAATTCTTGACATAAAATAAAATAAAAAAAAAAGAACGCGACAAGATAAATTTTTGAATTTCCCCATAAATTTCGTCCGAAAAATTATAAAATTTAATATATAGGCATAATTTGAGTGGTAGAATAGAAATATGCAAAAAAATTGGTATGTTATTTCAGAAAACGTTCGATTTTGTGTCAAAATAGCTATGCTAGAACAATGCTTTATATTAATCCAAAAATTATTTTTTTGGCATCATCTTACAGGAGATGCATTTCTGAGGTTACCGCAAAAAATTAGGGTTTTTTATTCAAAATTTTCTAAAATATACACGAATTTATATTTTGGCGTTGTTTGAAATTTGGCGTACTTATTATAAGCGATAATAACGAAAATGTGATTTATTCACTTTGTTAAAATTATTTGAAAGTATGAACGATTACTTTTCTTCTACTCGTGGAATAATTAATAAAGGAAAGGAAAATAGTTCGCTATAAATTAAGAAGTTCGCCAATTGAATTATTCTTGGCATAAACTGGAAAAAATGTGCCAAGATCAATTTTTGAATTTCGCCATAAGTTTCTTACCAAAAATTACAAAATTTAATATCTAGGCACAATTTGAGTTGTAGAATAGAAATATGGAAAACCAATTGGTATGTTATTTCAGAAAAAGTCCCATTTGGGGTCAAAATAGCTATGTTAGAACAATGCTCCATATAAATCTAAAATAGTATATTAAGTCGTGCTTTCGAGAGATGGGAGACGAAATTTGAATTTCGTCAAGCCGCCCTGTAGAACGAGGGAAACAGAAGGGTCTCCCCTTTTTTTTCGCAGTGTACCTTCTATTCTGTTTTACTCACAGTGTTGCCATTCAAGCAGTTCATTTCAGAACAATTGTATTACCAAAAATGAAACGAACTGCACATAATTCTTTTTTGAAAATTCTATAGCACATTTCATGAATTTTGCAAATGACTGTACGCATGCATTTGGAATTTCACTGGCGTTTGTTCACCTGCAGCTAGAATTTAAGAAAATTAAATTAGGATTGTCATAAACTTAGTGAACAAAAAACATTGTATTTCGCTAGATATACTCAAAAGCTCAACTGATTTCGAAGGCAAACAGGCATCGAAATCAATCATAATAAAAAAAAAGAAAGAAAAGAAAAAAAAACACAAAAAAATCTGAAATGTCTGCGTGCGTTGCACAGATTTTAAATTACGTCCAAAGGGACGTTTATTTAACATTTTGTGTGTTACCTTTATTTGTTAAATACCATGTTCTTCGCACTTAAACCATAAAATTCAGTTCAACAGCAATATCGCAAAATAATTTTAAATTGAGCATATCTTTAGGAATTTCGGTACACGCTCTCACGCGCTGGAGATAAAAATGTTTTTCTGTACAACGTTGGTATTGCTGGCTTTGAAATCTTTGAGTTTGTTAATGAAAAATTCGTTAAAGTTTTAGAGAATATTGTTACGAATTTCACATTTATTTGGCTATTTATTTAGAACTGTAATTAAAATTCCTTTTTATTTTCCCGTGCAACGCACGCAGACGATTTTTGAAGAGAAAGCTACGTCAAAAAAAAAAAAAAAAAAACATGCATACATTTATGCAGATTTTTCATTTTTTAAAATTTAATGCAGAGCGATAAGATTTAGTGGCAACAATTTGAAAAGTGATACGCCGTTTTTGTGTTTCCGACGCAAAATCGCAAAACGAAAGTAATAGTCCTTCGGGACTAAATCCCTTTGGACTAAAAACATGCATACATTTATGCAGATTTTCATTTTTTAAAATTTAATGCAGAGCGATAAGATTTAGTGGCAACAATTTGAAAAGTGATACGCCGTTTTTGTGTTTCCGACGCAAAATCGCAAAACGAAAGTAATAGTCCTTCGGGACTAAATCCCTTTGGACTAAAAACATGCATACATTTATGCAGATTTTAATTTTTTTAAATTTAATGCAGAGCGAGCCTTCGGGACTAAATCCCTTTGGACTAAAAACATGCATACATTTATGCAGATTTTCATTTTTTTAAATTTAATGCAGAGCGATAAGATTTAGTGGCAATAATTTGAAACGTGATACGCCGTTTTTGTGTTTCCGACGCAAAATCGCAAAACGAAAGTCATAGTCCTTCGGGACTAAATCCCTTTGGACTAATAAATAACATAAATTTTTGAATTTCCCCTAAATTTCTTACCATAAATTACAAAATTTAATATGTAGGCATAATTTGAGTCGTAGAATAGATATATGGGGATGGTATGTTATTACAGAAAAATTTCGATTTTGTGTCAAAATAGCTATGTTAGAACAATGCTTTATATGCATCGAATATATATTCTAAGTCGCACTTTCGAGACACTCGAGAGAAAATCATCAGGAGCAAAGAAATTTGCAAGCTTGGAAAACAGCGGGTGCAACGATCGCATTGATACCTTACGGTAGTAAAGCGAACGAGTAGGTATAGAGACATCTGTCGGCAAAACAGTAACGAAGTTAGAAAATTAAGGCAATAGAACCTTATAACATTTCCTAATGCTTTTAGAATTCTATAAGGTTTCGGAACGTTTTTAAAATTCCATTAACTTGATTTTTCTTTACTTTTTTCCCGACAGATGTCGCTACCTTCTAGTTCGCTTTACTGCCGTAGGGTATGAATAGGACGTTGCTCCCGCTGCTTTTCATTCTTAAAGATTTCTTTGCTGCTGATGAAGAGGGGGCTGTGCCTGTTTACCCCCGAAATTAATTGAGTTTTTGACTAATGTATGCCAAACACAAAGTTCTTGCTTTGCTAATTTTATGTCTGACTTTTACGTGCTGCTCTTCTGTTTAGGTTTAAAAGACTTGAATTCAGAATTTAAGAAAATTTGGTTGCAAGGCAACTTTTGGTAAAAATATACAAATGTTAAATTTTTAAATGGATTTCGTAAGTAAAGATCATTTCTTGTATGATTATAAGCTACAATTTCTTACACATGTGGAATATCTCACACATGTAAAGATAACCAAGTGAGCAGCTTTTCACACGCATCATTTTGAAGGATTTTGAACTATCATGAATATTTATACAGCGCGTCTGAAAAGTATAAGGAAGAGTTTCTCAGGCTTTCCCCCTCCCAACAGACCCGTTAACTACTCCCAGCAACTACTGATATATGCATTTCTTTTTAAAATAGTCATCAGTAGTTCAACTCATATGCAAATCCTGGAACAAAGCTGGCTGTGTACCCGCTTTCGTGGTTTTCCTTATGTATAACTTGAACGTAAAGGGGACTCATTTTAGAAAGCCCTTAACAAACCCTCGCGTGATTTGTTTCAAGTAATTATTCAACCAACCTTCTAAAAAAGACGTTTAATTTTGCTTTTATTTATTTACGCATTTACGTAGCCTCTATATCTGTTATAGATTCAAAAATCATGAAACGGAAGGCGGTAAATATTTTATTGAAATCGCAAAAAGTAATTTTAAATTTTCGAAGCAGAAAATTATTTGCTACAATTTATATTTTACTCCTAATTTAGAGGCAAAAAAACAATCACCTGCATGAATAACCGAAACTTCTCCTTGCCCAGAGCAGTTCCTTCTATGGAAACTTCATAGCAAATCACATGTGTCAAACAGAAATTTTCTGCATTTTTAAAATCAAAGTTATGGTAGTTTTTAACTGGCAGAAAGGAATTATTATCCCAAAAGGCGTTAGCTGAGAAGGGCTATTAATTTTGTTTTCCAAGTTCGCGTTGAAAACTTTAAATGTCGGTTTACTTTTCAAACTGTTGCCACTAAATATTATAGCCCATGTTTTATATTTAAAGAAATTAAGCAATAAAGAATCTGCATTAATGTATGTATGCTTCTCGCATTGTGATAAAACGACGGTACCTAGAGTCTTCCAATTTTGAATAACGTATCTTTCCACCCGAATATGGGCATCTGAAAGCCCATATTCGGAATTTTTTTATTATCGATTTCAGATTTTATAAAACTTTAACGAATTTTTGGTCAACAAACTTAACGATTTAAAAGCGAGAAATGGCAGCACAGTAAGGAAAAAAAATTTTTTTTTCTCCAGCGCACGAGACTGTGTATAGGAAATTCTAAAGATAGGTTCAATTTAAAATTATTTTGTTATATTGCTCTTGAACCGAATTTTATGGTTTAAGTGAGAAGAACATGATATTTAATAAATAAAAGGAATACACAAAACGTTAAAAAACGTAACTTTGGTAGTAATGTAAATGTTTTTTTTCCAAGAAATTTTTCCAGATATTTTTCGGACTATATTCTGCTCTCGAAAATAAAGTCTCACATTAAATTCTATAATTTCAACAGCATTTGGGTAGTTCAGAAAGATATAACAAGAGACGAAATTATATTACAATATTTGGTTTTCATAAATTCCGAATTTTCTATTAACATCAGGAGAAATAATACAGATTTAAAAGTGGTATTGTTTCATACTGACCATATAAATAAGATCCCGAATTTAACTTCAAGATGCCATAAGTAGAACAGCATAAGTCTCCACAACAGAGTTAACATATAGGGATTAATAGGATGTTTCTGGCTGGTGCCAAGTTTATTTCGATATTCGCAAACATCTTCCTACATTGTCGCGGTCTAACCAAAGTTGCACTGGGGCTATCACACTATTGGTATTAAAAAGTCCGGAGGGTGTGTTTAGTAAATCAAGAGGGTATTCCAAGATCCATTGAAGACGTACGCTCTGATATTGAGGACGTTTTACGCAAACTGATAATGTGATAGATAGAAGAGTAATAAAGTTATCTTCTTCAAACATAAATATTCTTCTGAATTCAGTTCTAAAATTTTGTTAACTTTCTATTTTGTAGATACAAATTAAGAGTTTTCGGGAAATAGTAATTATACGTTTTAGATTTCCATTTGCAGAAAGGCTAAAATTAGAAAAATTTTAACAAACGCTACTGAATACTAATGCAGCCCCTGAAACTGACACTTTAAAATCTATTTTAAAAATCCGAGAAAGCATTTTAAATCACATTTTCGACAACCGCTTAGATCCAATTTTACGTACTACAAAACCCGATGTTTTAGCACAATCTTTAACAGCATATAGAATGACTTACTGAGTGAAACTTAATGGTAAAGCGCATGTGTAAAATTAAAATTTTCTACAATTTTAAATTCCAAGTACATTACTGACCGCTACTATCATTTTATAATCTCAACTTCTTTCTTGAAAAAATACATCTGTCTTCAATTAGACACTCAGGAGATATTTAACTGTGCAGATTTGTGAAACATTCTGAATATAGCTAAGGGTGTTTTGCTACTCTTTGCGCTTGAAAATAGAAAGTCACTAGTAAAAGTGGAACTCTTTGCAAATTATTTACATATAAGGCGTTCAAAAAGAAAATTAATTAAACGTCTGAAATACTATAGCATGGAATAAAAAAGCATATAAATGTTTTATTTTAAAAAGAAATACATAGGCTGTGTATGCAATTTTTATACAAATTTCACTGAACGTAAACAAACATTCTACTTAACATTTTTGTGTTTTAAATGTTTTATACGATAGTACTTATTCTTCACTATCTTTCTCTACCATAATTTCCACAAGAATACATCGTTTTGTAGTGTCCGAAGAGCTGATTTATCACATTCCTTTTGAATAACTTTCCAAAGTGAAGGGTATGGCCTACATTCACGTTCCTTGTAACACTTTTTCTGGAAATTAACAATGGCTTTTGAATTGTGACTGCTTGCTTTGTCTTGATGTAGTTCTACTTATTGATGACACCGTGGTAAAGAGAAGGTATTTCATATTTCAAACTTGTGTATAAAATATGTTTCTGATAATACATGAAGTTGATCTTAACGTTTTCTTAACATTTTTATCCACTTTCTTTATTTTTAATTTGCCGTTACATTAGAAACCAGCAGCAATCATAAATCCCTCTTAAAATCTTTCTTTAGTTTCTTTGAATCATGTTTTAAGATTGTTTTCTCCTCTTTGATGATAATAAAAGAATCTCGTTTTATTGCAGTTATTTAAATGGACCCAAACGTCATCTATTGTGACAATATTTGTTCCATTTTTATCTGGATAAATGTTTCTCATAGAGAATTCTGCAGTGCGTTCTGCGTTAGGAGGATATGTCATAGAGAAAGGCGACGCAGATTATGTTTTTTTTCGACTTTTTATGATTCAAATCAGCATAAATAATTTTGCTTATAGTTAACATGAACACTTTAATAATTTTGCAAATGTCCTTTGACTTGCTGGATTTCCATTTAACATTAAAGGTCTTATTTTGCAATAACTGAAATATTCCGTTCTTCCTTCGCTCTGTATTTAGAGCAATTTTTCCACTTGAAGCCAAATTTTGACCCTTTTTCCTTTTTTGTTGACAATATTACCTACCGTAGTTTTAGATATAAAAAAAATCATGGCTTTCATTAAAGTTTTTTAATAATTTGAACGAATAATTTTCTTCGGAAAGAGCACAAAATTACTCTTCGATTCACTGCTTCTTTAGAAGCGCCATTTTTTATGAAAACAAAACTATTAAGTAGCAGACTATAATTTATACTTTTGAAAATATAATTTTAGTTAAAACAAAAACTTCCCAGTAGACGATTTTTTTATAGCAAAGCAAAATTGTCTAAAAATGTGGAAGTATCTGTATTAAGAGATGAATGAAAGTGAAGAAATGCATCTTCTGTATAAGAAATAAATTAAATTTAGATATGCTTTGAAAATTCGTCACGAGATATTTCTTAAAAAACAGAGCCTAACAGGCATTCCCATTGAAAATTTTAGCTCATAATCTTACCTCCTTCTCGTATGGACATTTTGAAAATGAAAATAAAATTTAGAAAATATTCCCGAGTAAAATTTGTTAAACCGTTAGTATTTAAACCATTCCGAACAGTGAAATAAAAGTTTAAAATACCAAGTATCGTCTTTAGAGTCATGTAAAAACTGTTTTCTGTTGGAATTTGTATCACTGCTTGTATAATGAAAAAGGTATATTTCGGAAATCTGAATATAAAAATTTAATATGCTTGCATGTGAAGGAAAGAAAAATATTGTTAATTGTTCTAGAACTTATGTAGATTTTCATGTGTAGACGTAGATTTTATGCATATTTTAAAAAATAAAGTTTATTAATCCTTAGAAGACCAAAGCCTTCGCTAATTTGTTATACTACTAAAAATATCAAAGCGCCCGATATGCCTTTTGAGACTCAAAGCGATTTTCCCGCTTCCCGTTTATTAAAACGTAAAGAAATGTGAAGATTTCACATAACATCCTTTCTACTTCCTAACAAAGAAGCTTCCGTTAACCGTTTAGGATAGCTGCCTGCAATAAGCTGATACGATGCATTTGGGAGAACTGCACTTACTACTGAATACCTTATGGGGATGGCAGAAAACAACATTGCAGTCTCGGCCGTTTCGTGTCGCTGCTGTCGTTACAATGGAAAGAGTCGTCACGGGAGTTTTGGCCTTAAAATGAGTAACATAGATTTTATAAAACGCATGTGGAATATAATTTTTATATGTAATGACGAACACGAAATCTCTGTCAATGAACACTGTTTTCATTCACTCTGTTCTCATTCTTGCGTGTCTTGAGCAATATTTGTTTCAGTCCCACTAATAATTTAATGTCGTATCTTGGCTAAATCTGACAGCACAAGTTTTATTACTAGTTATGTATGAAACATATTTATATCACTTTGTCTACAAAGCTAGTAAAAGAATCTACGTTTCTTCGATATTTTTAAAATGCAGTGCTTAAAAATAAATATCTTTCATCCTCAAAACCAAAATTTGTAATTTATTTATAAAATAAGAAGCATTGTTTCACGCTTAACATTTTAAGAAACATTTCGTCTTGAAAACTGTTTTTAAAAGTCTGCATATGGCCATTAGGATTGCAGTTAAAAGACCTTAAGGCGTAAAAAAAAATTTAAAGGAAGAAATTTCGTCGCGAACACTATTCTTTTTAAGTTTATTTAGAAGTTCTCTTCTCTTAAATGAAGTGCAGCCTTAGGGTTTCGCATTTTGACAAATAGCTGCAGTAATTTAGAAACTATACCTCATTAATTGAAGATTAGTATAAAAGGACAAAAAAGTTAATTCTGCCCACTTCCTTTTAGCAGCGTCTTTCCGCTATTTTGTAGCTGTGAAGGTGATAGTAACTTATCTTAGTATACAGCGGGTATTCCTACAGAGTTGGTAAGAAAGTTTCTAATTGATAATTAAGCCTCGTTGCTGTAGCAACCAGGATAACACAAATTCCTCTGTGTATTTTGAAGAATAGGAAAACGGAGGCGAAAATGTAATGGAATTTCTTTGCGGCCGTACGAGTGTTGAATTATTAATGGCTTGAAGCTCTTCTTTTGTAAATATTACTTGATTGCTTATTTTAGGGCATAAATTTGATGACTTCCAGGTTTAAATAAAATACGAAACAAAGGAAGGACGTTTATATTTCAATAAAATAAAATTATACATGATACTTGGTTATTATTACGTTGCATTTACTCTGAAAATATTTAGCAATTAGAATCAGATAAATCGGTATTGGTTGGTATTTGAAGCAATTTCTAATCGTTTTGGGGATATATTTTGTTGTCTATGAAAGGCAATTTGAATTAATACGATGAATGAAAGCTTTTATGCAATAAATATACCCTTAAAAACACAAATCATCACATAAAAAGCACCATTGTATAAGAAAGCAAACACAATCCGCAGTTATATCTTTTGAAATTCCACTCTCGTCGTTGCCAATTTAAAATATCTGATGTGAACACCACATAATTTCCTATATGAACTATTACATTATACACATTTTTGGCTGCACTTCATTTAAACTTATTTCCTCGAATTTCGTTAGAGATATATTTCTTATTCAATCAGTTCAGTTCTCATTTTGTGGCGAGGTAGCAGATGACAATTCCAAACACATTCATTAAAAATTGCAAATTATAAAAAGAACACCAAATACAGCTTAAACATTAAAAAAAAACTATTTTTACAATTAAGATCAGAGCTTATACACAAAAATAAGTAATTCGGCAAAGGACAGGTAGACAAAATTTTCGATGCGCAAAATTGAATGTTAACTATTAGTCCCATTGTTATGGAAGACGCTGAAGTTTGTGCGCCAATTGACTTGATTAATTCTTCTTCTAAGCGTGTCAAATGTAAAGAAATGGCGGTCTCATTAGGCTTAGCTCTACATAAACTTTTAAAATTGTTAAGAATTCTGCAAGTAGGCATGCAGATTAACTAAAGGCATAAAAACCTTTTACTGGAACATAAGAACAACAAAATTCAATCCCTTAAAGAAAAAATGCACAATTTAACAACATACACGAATGCACCCCAGAGGACAGGTCTGAGGGTCTGGCAGCTTTTTTCCCTATCACCAACCTCTCGAGAGGACCCTCAGCTTACCGCGTATTTAGAGTGTCTCCATGCCACACAGACCTCAAACATTTACAACATCCATGCCTTCTTCGGGATTCAAACCCGGGCGCCTCGGTACGGAAGTCACAGTCATTAACCACTTACAGGGTACATAGAAAATAATTCACGTTATATTTTATATTCTGAATGAAATCATGTTATATGATTTTGGATGTGAAGTTCTATCTGTGATTATAATGCATTTCAAAATATTAGTAACTCGTGCATAATAATTCATCCTAAATTTCGGTACCAAATATTTTATATTCAGATTTCAGCAAAATTTATTTTCCTAGTCATAATTCTTTTATTCAAGACAATGATAGGAATTACACAATTAATATTACGTCCATAACCAATCCAAATGTCTCGAAGATATTATCTGAGTTCACATGTCGTAGTGTTTCAATAACTAATTAAGTGCATCGATTTGTTCAAGACAGTCTTAGACGTTTTAATGATAAATATTCCTTGCGCTTAATCAGAATCCCAGCTCACTTCAAATAGTAATTAGCCAGCTGCTTTTCGTAATGAAAATTAAGTACGGTTTACTTGACATAATTCTTTAGAATTCACTTCAGTTACTTTATAAAACCCTTTATGAGAATTAAACGCAATGATTGAAATGGTTGCATTCGTAAATTTAAATTCTCTGTAGTTATACATGCAATTAAATTCCTCGCATAAACTTCAAACAGAAAGACTTTTGTTTGAAGTTCTGTATTAATTTGATTATGTAATTTTTCAATGTTAAAGTACGTGACATTTTCGCTGCTGTTTCATTAATAACGTAAAAATTTTATCATTAATACTGCAAAAGAAATACGGAACAATTAATCAAATTTTCTAATTTTACAGAGTTAAAATATGTGAAAATTTCTGTACTCTGTCATTAATAATATAAGGATTTTATCATTAATAATGTAAAAGAAATAAGTGACAATTAGTGAGTCAATTTGCATTTCAGACCGAAGATTAAGTGTTACCGCAGATAAACTCAAAGAAATATGAATAAAAATCTCTTTAAATTCAGAACTCCTTATTAATTTTATTAATGAAAGATACACTGACGGGAAAAAAATCTCAACACCAAGAAGTTGCGCTAGGTAAACGATATTTGGTATGCGTGTGTATACATCTGAAAGATGGTGTCTACTCAGAGCATGCAAATCAGGTTTGCTTTAAATACCTGCTGTACATTCATGAGAGTTATTTATCGTTGAGATTTGCATAGTCAGTTGATGTT
>KK114023.1:102040-181117 GCA_000611955.2 Stegodyphus mimosarum | reverse complement strand
TATCCCACTGTGCATCATTGTTGGTAGCAATGGTAATGAGAAGGTACTGGCTCAAGATCGGGTTCCAGGTGGCAACGTGCCACTACTAGAAGGGAAGACCACCGTCACGTTCTATAGCGTGCATTCCACTGACTCCAAACCACTGTCTTTTGTGACGTCAGTGATGTCGAGTGCTCATTGGAGGATGGTATGGAGATTTGTTATGATTTCTGATGAAAGCAGGTTCAACCTTAGTGCCAGTGATGGCCGTGTGTAGGTTAGAAGGGGGTCCGGTGAGCGTCTGAAACAAACCTATCTGCGGCCTAGAAACACTAGACCTACAACTGGAGTTATGGCCTGGGAAGCATTGACAGCAGGAGCACTCATATGACATGTATGTCAGCAGGAGCACTTTTCTGGTTATCCCATGCACCTTTGTTGAAAATTTGTACGTCAGTCTAGTGATTCAACCTTTGTACGTCATCTGGTGATTCAAACTTTGTTGTCATTCATGAAAAGCACTCAAGGGCTGTTTTCCAACAGGTTAACGATCGCCCTTATACCGCTATTATAACTCAGTGTGTTGGCATATTTCCTTGGCCGGCTAAATCGTCAAGTCTTACTCTAATGGAACCCGTACGGGACATCATTGGACGACAAATCTAGCATCATCCACAGCCAGCATTAACCGTCCCTGTATTGACCGACCAAATGCAGCAGACATGGAACACCATCCCACAAACTGCCATCTGGCACCTGTACGACACATTCTTTGCATGAGTGCACGCTTGAATTCGAAATTCTGGCGGTTAAACCAGTTATTAATATACCAGCATTTCACATTTGAAACAGCTCTTCTTGCGCTCGCATTAACCTGTGATCTTGAAAATGTCACCAATTAAATGTGTTACCCGGACAAATATATTGCAGAAATTTTACTACTCTAGATTAATTTTTTTCTTAGTGTTGGAATTTTTTTCCCCTCAGTGTATAAATGTAAGATGTATTGAAAAAGTCTAAAATGTGCTTTAAAAGTCCTGCATAAATCTACTTTGAAATGCGTAGGAAAAATTAATAAAATTATTAAGTATAAAAAAATTAAAAATTTGATGTGTGCACCACGTAACTTCCTTTAACGGAATATTAAATTATTCGCACTTTTTCTTGCATTTCATTTAAACTTATTTTCTCGAATTTCATTGGAGTTGCATTTCTGATTCAATTAATTCAGTTCTCACTTCGCGGTGAGACAAAAATATATAAAACCTCAAAATATCTTCATTAAAAATTGAAAGTTATAGGAAAACATAAAACACCGCTTACAGTTAAAACAATTAGGAAACAATTTTTACGTTTAAAATTACAGTTTCTATCCAAAAACAAGCAATTCGGCAAGCAGGGAACAAGGCAGATTATTCGGTGCGCAAAACTAAAAATTTTCCTTTTGGTCCCACTCGACAAAAAGACACTAAAGGTTCAAAAGACTTAAACCTTATTAGACTTATTATTAGACTAAGCTAACTTATAAGACTTATTAGACTAAACTATTCTGCTCAAATGTAAACAAATATGGCTGCTATGGTAAGAAAAATTAGGCTTAACCTCACTTAAACAACTTTTAAAATGTTGACAATTCTACAGCTATTTAATTCAAATAAACTAAAGGCATAAAAACCTTAACCGGAGGATAAGAAGAAAATAATTCAATCATTTTTAAAGCAAAAATTGAGCAATTTACCAACATATAAGAATAAAATACTGAGCTCACTGAGACGAGTAACAGAATATATATATATATATATACACATTTGATGCGGTCGATTGCAACCAAAAAGGGAGGTTCACAATTACGTGTTATAGCAGTCCTAGATACAAAATTTCAACGTTTTAAGGCTACTCCTTTTTCAGTTATGCGAGATACACATATATATATATACGTACATACGTACGTACAGATGCCGCGAAAAAAAACTCTTTCGAATCCATTTTAAATCAGTTTTATAATTCGTTTGGGAAAAAGTGTCCTTTATTCTGTCCTTACGTGCAGATATCATTCAAAAACATATTTAAATTGCATTCGATAGCACTCAAAATGGATGTTTGCGTTGAAATATGATACCCAGAAATTTTCGTGACTACAATGCTTCATTTGGTTCTTACAAGGAAGTAAAACTAAAAATATTATTAGAAAAATCTTTTATTGGCTCGAATACAAAATGTTGCATTTGTATAAAAATGAGCCTCTTAAAAATAAGCTCTGACTAAATGTATATGCGCAAACTAAGATTTGAAAAACATATTCTGATAATTTACCAATTACACCCTAATACTGAGGTAAAACTCATCATATGGCTAATTGAGAGTTATATTATTTCATATGAATGTGTAAAATAGTTCCATTAAGTTTCTGTGTATTTTGTCAATTTGCCAAAAATTTAGCAAAAAGGAAATTCAATAAACCTCTTTTTGAAAACCTGCAATTAAATCCGTTCATATACTATAAAGAAACGCAGAATATTAATATGTATATTTACATAGAATATTTGCAGGTAATATTTATATACAATACTTTTATGTTCATAGTTTCACTATAACTACTCAAATCCAAAAAATGGAAGATAAAATTTTAATAGAATTCCAGTAAATCCTTTTTGTGCCTCAGGTGTAGGATAATGGCCTAAAGATGAAATACATAGCACCTTATGGAACTCTACTAAAACGTTTACTAAAATTAATTTTTGACACTAATGGAATTTGAGTCCCATTAAGTCTTGGAGTTCCTCCTGAACAGCTAGCTAGTTCATCTGGAGCTATCTATAAAAATCCTAAGGGCTTTGGAAATGTTATAACTATATGCACAACTTTTCTCAAATAATGAAAGTGCCAGTCACATTAGAGGAAAGAAAAGAAGATGACCTCGAGGAAAAATTCTTTTTTACTTCAAGTAATGAAATTCGCTGTATAATTATATTTTCGGATAATTTTAAATTTACTCTTTTTCGTCAGAAGTGATATTTTTTCGGATTATAAGATCGATCTAACTAACTAATTTCTTCAAATAACACGACTTCTAATTCATTAATCTACACAGTGTCTGATATTGTACTTGGTAGTGACTCATAAGGAGAAGTGAAACTCACAAACAACTCTTTTAGGAAGAAAATATCTGTACTTATGTTTTCTTTGTTATTTTTCTTCGATAATAGAAATGAAAGCTATTTGTGGGGAAATGATTCCTTTGATGAGGGCTCTGTAATAGTAACTGGCTTATTAACATTACACGTCAAGAAAGTCATCGAATCACCTGTGCAGTAAGACATATGTCAGGTTTTGAACTTAGGTTGAACTATCAGTGTGCGGCAATCATATCAGTTCCATAACTGAGTGAGTGAATGCATTAAGAAATAAATTCTCGAAACCAAACTAGAGTGAGAGCTATAACAGTTGTTTCTAATTCAGACTGGCCGATAATTTATCGAATTTTATAAGGCTTTAAAAGATTTAACCCGTTGCACGCAGTAGTTGTAGTCTAGAAAATGATTGAAATTGATAAATTAACATCAAAGAAGCATTTACACATTTCTAGTATTTAGAGTTTACTGGAATTTCATTGATTAGATTTTTCTAGTTGCTTCTGTGGTTTAAATCTCGAAATTAGTTTTTGATAACAAATACTGGTATTATTTTCTCGAAACATTTTTAGCCATATGTATTCTGTGAAATGACAGTACAATATTAAACAGAGTTGTTTCTTAACTTCGAGAAAGAATTTTTCGTTATTGTTTACAGTTATATCTGTCTTACACCGCCCACTTGAACGGCCAAATAAAGGTCAAAGGATTTCGTTTTTGTTTATTTTACCGGTTTCCATTATTTTATCGGATAAATCGAAAAATAAACTTTCATATAGTATTTGTTATGTTTACTTTGGTTAAGGTACGGTTTCCCAACCATTTTCTCCCTAAGAGCATATTCTTGAATATTTGTTGGACGGCGGGCATCATTTACTTTTTCAATGTGAATTTGCTGTTGGAAAGAGTTAATAATACGTATAACATAAAAAAAGCGATCGGTCGCATTTCGCGTTTTGCTGTAAGCTCGTTGGACGCAAATTCTATTTCATTAGAAACTAGCTAAAGTACCTGTTGCCAGTTAAATTAGATTGAGAGTAATGCATCTAGCAACAGAGAGAACGATACCGCTGTAATCCTTCTCTACTAGCTATGCAAAAAATACGATTCATTGTTATACATTTTTCAGTCTGATGCGATATGAAACCCACATAAAAAATTTCTATAGAAATGTAAACTAATTTTCCCTCATTACATCAGCAACAATTACACGTAATTTTTAATGATTTTCGTCTTTCTAATCAAGTGGTCGTAAAAGCTCAAGTTCCATCCATAATTTCACTTATATCCAGTTTTAGTCGATTAAATGTGGCAAAATATTTAGCAGAAGTCATTAACGCGAACACACAAACAAACGCACAAATACATCTTCTTTATATATATATATACAGGTTTCGTAAAAATTACAAATTTTTGACTAAGAAACTCTACGTTTTGAACGTGAGCAGTGGCAACACTTTTCGAAATAAAGCATTTTTATCTCCAACGCGCGAGACTGTTGCCACTTCGAAAAATGAGTGCGAAAATTAGCGCTTTTATGGTTTTTAATTAATATTTCGGCTGAATAAAGTCGTACGAAGATGTGAATAGTCGAAATAGTTTCTCACAAATTTTTGGAATCGAGAATAATGTATTCAGTATTTGGCAAAACTATTTTTATTTAATGGTAAAACTTGGAAATTTTTTATTAACAAACTAGGATTTGAAGGCGAGCAGTGGCAACAACTTTCGAAACAAAGCAGATTTGTCATCTCAAACTTGCGAGACTATCGCCACTCGGAAAAATGAGGGCGAAAATGATCGTTTTTTTTCAAGTTTTTAATTAATATCTTTGATTTTAGCTATACGTTTTTGGACAAAAGTCGACGTCGATCTTTTCCAGGACCCAGAAAAGAAATGCAGAAAGTTAGGTGACGATAGCTACAGTAGTGACTGAGTTATTACCAAACAAACAAACGTACTTTCTTCTTTATATATATATACATGTAGCTATAATTGCTAATAATTGTTGATACAGATGGTAACTGTTTTCTTAATTCATTGAATATAAATGATTAAATTCGTTACTGTCAGAATAAAGCAGGTAAACAATATTGCACAGAACATAGTACATAAATAATAACTTAGAAGCTTTAGTCAATTTTTAAAAAGGACTACCAATTATGTTTGCGCAGTCAAAGAATTTTGCTACTACGCCTAGGTAATACATCTTATTCGGATATTGTCCTGTCTGTTGCAGTTCGAATTTGTGCCCTGTAACTGTGTAAATGATGAATAATAGCGGACGATGTTCCGCCATTTTGAGTTCTGAGCACATTGTTAACAATAACTCAGTTAATGATTTCACTCTAATGCTTTGAGGCGATGTTAAAGACACGACTGCTTTGACAGAATGTAGTGTGAAATTTAATTAGAAGTGATGTTAATGAAATTTAGTCTGATAAACCTGGTTCATTTTTAATCTGATATTAACCTTTACGCATTCATAAATGCGTGTTCTAGCTTATGTAAACTGCTTAAGCGAAGCTTGTATAAGTGAAAAGAATCGTATGTAAACTTCTGAAGGCTCTAAACTTTAGCTGTTTGTCTGTGCAGAATAAATATGTTAAAGCTGAAAGTCCTTACACATTTGGCCTTAATCATTGTAGTTTTTTATTTATAAATTAGAGTTTATAAGCCCTTTACATTCTTAACACCGAAGTATAGTGATGTCTGCATTTTAAGGAGGAAAGGAGGCCAAGCAAAATAGAAATCTTTACGTGGTGTCACTTCTTTTATTTATCTGCCAATATGAATAGATATTTCTAATCAATTTCAAAACGTTATCTATTTGTATACGTAGAAATAAGAAAATTTAAATAACAGTCTACAAATAGATAGAATTTTTTTCACTTTACTAAAGAGAAAGCTTTTGATTTTACAGCGCTTAAGTTTTACGGAATGTGCGGAAGCTCGCTCGAATTTATGGTAATTGTTGCTGTATTTTATAGACATATGTTGCATTTGCTTTGTTTATATTAGTATCTAAACAAGGCCGATACTCCTGTGGTGTTTATAAAAATGAAGTTAATTGAGAACAGAAAAATATCCACAATTTACTTAGTACAGCGTCCACAGTTGATGTTTGGTGTGAACACTGTCAAGACAATTTTATAAAATGATACAGAACCCTAGATTAGTACTGATACATTATCATAGTATTTCAAATGCTACAGTATTCTAAATTTGATACGTTACATACTCAGAAAGATAAATTGCACGTTGTATTACAGTGCCTGCTTACAGGAAGCGCTGAAAAATAAAACACTTAAGAGCTGTTGAATGCATATTAACACACAAATTTAAAATTTTACAATGAAACAATAAATTCGTCTGTAATACGATATGGGAGAAATGCACAGTTGTGTACTATGCTTAAACAGCTAGTATGTATACTGCGATAAAAAATAAAAAAAATAATAAAAAATAAAAAAATTGAAAGGTTTCAGATTTTAAATTACATCCAAA
This sequence comes from Stegodyphus mimosarum, assembly GCA_000611955.2. NCBI lineage: Eukaryota > Metazoa > Arthropoda > Arachnida > Araneae > Eresidae > Stegodyphus > Stegodyphus mimosarum. The sequence continues at coordinate 174,500 of KK114023.1, read as the reverse complement.
AAGGCGTTTTTTTCTTAACATTTTGTGTGCTACCTTTATTTATTAAATATCATGTTCTTCGCATTTAAGCCATAAAATTCAGTTCAAGAGCGGTATCGCATAAATTGAGCATATCTTTAGAATTTCCAATATAGAGTTTCACGCGCTGGAAATAAAAATGATTTTTCTGTACAATGTTGCCATTGCTCGCTTTGAAATCTTAAAGTTTTTTAATCAAACACAGGTTAAAGTTTTACAAAATATGAAATAGATAATAAAACAAAGTACAAATTTCAAAATTGGGCTTCCAGATGCCCATAGTCGCAGTAAGATTACGTCATTAAAAATTTGATGGCACTTGGTACCGTCGTTTTATCGCAATGCGCGGAATTTATGCAGATTCTTCATTATTTAATTTCTTCAAATATAATGCAGGCCGATAATATTTCGTCTCAACAATTTGAAAAGTGGAACGGACATTCGGAGTGATTCGACGCAAAATCGCAAAGCGAAAACTTTCAGGGCAAAGCCCGTTTGGATTAAAAAAGAAAAAAAAATGACGCAATTCTATATCTCATATTCTATTAGGCCGACTAACGAAATTCGACTTGCGTTTTTCATATCTCAAAAGCGCGACTTAGGATATGCATTAGATTTCGATATATAGCATTGTTCTAATATTGGTATTTTGACACAAAATCGGACTTTTTCTGAAATGGCATGGCAATGTTTTTCCATATTTCGATTCTATGACTCATATTATGCCAAACTACCAAGTTTTGTAGAAATCGTACGACAAGTTTTTAAAAAATTAGCTCGCGAAATTTCAGCCCCTCAGTGTTAATTGAGTTTGATATATATTTATTAATATCTGTTTTTTTATTAAACTTACAGTTTCCTTCTTCCAGAATTTGAAACTTAGGCTTAATCCAAATATAATTCGCACATTTTTATGGTTTATTTTTAAAATTTGTATTCTTAAATATTTTTTATAAGTTTTTCGATAAAACCCTTTGTATTATAACATATAAAAATTTTAACATCATCTTAAAGTAAATGTATTTCTAGGCACAACTGCAAAAAATTAGAGTTTTTGTTCAGAATTTTTCAAGATGTACATGAATTTACATATTGGCGCGTTTTGAAATTTGGGATATATGTTATAAGCGATAATAACGTTAAATGTGGTTTACGCACTTTGTTAAAATTATTTGAAAGCATGAGTGATGAATATATGTGACTTTTTTTTTCCGCCCGAGCGCAATGAAAAAAAAAGGAAATTAAAATAGGTTGCCGTAAATTAAGAAGTTCGCAAAATGTATTCTTGGCGGGAACTGAAAAAAAGCGCCAAAATAAATTTTTGAATTTCTGCGTAAATTTCGTACCAAAGTTTACAAAATCTAATATGTAAGCATGATTTGTGCCGTAGAATCGAAATATGGAGAAAAAAAAATTGGCATGTCATTTCAGAAAAAGCCCGTTTTTTTGTCAAAATAGTTATATTAGAATAATGGTGTATATAAATCTAATAAATATCCTAAGTCGCGATTTCGAAAACTGAGAAACGCAATTTGAATTTCGTCAATCGGCGCAGTAGAACCGGAGATATAGAACTGTTTCATTTTTAATCCAAAGGAGCTTTATCCCTGAAGGACTATCGTTTTCGTTGTTGCGATTTTGCGTGGGAAACATTAAAAGTCTGAATCGCTTTTCAAACTGTTGCCACGAAATAGCGCAGCCCTTTATTTTATTTAAAGAAATTAAATAATGAAAATCTGCATAAATGTATGTATATTTCTCCAAATGTGATAAAAAAAACGGCACCTAGAGCCAACCAATTTAAAATAACGTACGTTTCCACCCTAATATGCGCATCTGGAAGTCCGAATTTGGAATTTGTTTTATTATGTATTTCATATTTTGCAAAACTTTAACGAATTCTTCATGAACAAACTCAAACGATTTAAAAGCGAGCAATGGCAACACTCTACGGGGGAAAAAACGTTTTTTATCTAAAGCGAGCTGAACCGTGTATCGGAAATTCTAAAAATATACTCATTTTAAAATTATTTTGCGATATTGCTGTTGAACGGAATTTTATGGTTTAAGTGCGAAGAACATGATATTTAATAAATAAAATTAACGCAGAAAACGTTAGTCAAACGTTAGTAATGTAAAATCTGAAATTTGTCAGATTTTTTGTTAATTTATTTATTTATTTTGAAAGATAAATTTTATCAAGCTATCATATGGGCTCTGTGTGCATACAAGAGGATATATCTTTTTTAATCCTTCTTATCTCTATTTCATTCTTGGGAGAATTATTTGTCTGTTTTGTGTATTATGTATTTCAGTATTAGTTAATTAAGGAACTAATTTAATTGTTGCGAATAAAACAATACGTAGAATTTTTAAGCATATTCCTATTTGACTACATCGGCGTCTGCATATACGTTTTCATCGATGACCTTATGTCTTCTGAATGCTCTTTCAAATATTCTCCAGAGTATCTTTCAAATAATCATGAAATAATAATTTTAAAACTGTAGCCTGATAATGTTAATCATTGTGCTATCTACTTTAAAAAAGTTTCAAAACAATTAGTTTTGACTAAAATCAAAATTACCTAAAAACATTCTTGAAATTTATACATTGTTATATCGCATCTCTGTGAAAAAAAATTGAAATAATTCAATTCTTCCATAAAACTTGAAGAAACTAAAAATAGATAATTTTCAAGCAAATTTTATGACTCCTCTTGTTAGGAAATATTAGCAGGGAAATAATTAACACCATAGCAAATTTCTTCTTTTAAACATTCAGCAAATAAAATGGGACACCGTAATAAAAATTCAATAGATTATACTCGAGAAGAATGCATTTTAGCGGAAAATTTATAAGCAGAGGGTGAACGAATTTGTGTATCAAATGCGCCAGTTACTGGAAAAGGGCTGACGATGTTGTTGCAGATGTCATTCAATCTCTTAAACTGATCAGGTGGCGGTGAGAGAAGTGGTAAAGAAAGAACACACAAGCCAAATATCGATCAAAACGGGAAACAAAAGCGTTAAAAGACCTTTTTGTTGATTTTGTTTCCTTCTCTGTTTCTGGAAAGGTAATGAGACTCCGTTTGAAGAGACGTAAAAGGAGCTCTCACGTCGCTGACGATTAATGAGAAATTTATTTTGTTGATACACTCTTTTCGTGCAAAGTGACAGAATTAATTTAGAGACATAGTAGCTCTTGTTAATAAAAGCGAAACTGCTTCGAATTTTTCAAACATTGTTTAAAAAAATTTCGCAGCGATATTTGCTGAAAAGTTTAATTTACTTTGCTTGTAAAATAGCTTTAAAGTGTAACATGCTGCAAAACACTAGGCGGTGTTGAAGAACTATGTGAATCAAGAAAAATTATGTACCGTAAAATAAATTTATGTCAAATTAGTGAGAGCAATAAAAATATATTTCAATAAAACAGCGCAAAAGAGTACATGCATATTGCTTTGGACTTTCTACTGACTTTTTTTTAGCTGTAGGTGCATATTTCTAGCTCTTATTCTGTATGTCAAAATTCTGCTAATGCAGTGGTTCTCAACTATTTTTGCTCCACGCACCCCTTTCATCAATGATAGAGAATGATCCTTCCCCTTTATTCTAAAAACTCGAATAATACAAATACATTCATTTAAATTTAGGGTATTTTTTAATTTGTTTTATAAATAAAGCAAGAAAAAGTGCAGAAAATTTTGATAAATACCAAAGCCTGAATAAAAGCAGCTTTTTTATATTCATGAAATAAAACTAAATTTTTATTAGCCTATAAGGTATTCCTCTCGTCTTCTTAGCATGCCTTCGTGGTGTAATGGCCAGCACACTCATCGCGTATTCGAGAGGTTTGAGGTTCGAGTCCCGAGGAGGGAAATGCTCATTTTTCACGTCTTCTGCTTCTAAATAACCTAATGTCTCCACGAGGTATATAAAAGACTGACCACAGCCCCCTTGAAACTATGGAATTCCCTCCTAGGAGAGAACTGCCCCCTTTTTGAAAACCGCTATCCTAAGATAGCAAAGAAAGACTTACGTAAAATCTCTTTACACCTTTCGAAAATCTTATTAAAATGAATACGTAACTGAGTTTTTCCACGTGTAGAAGAGTAAACATAACCAAAATATTTAAACGTTTTGGGAATGCAACTGCTTTGGTAACTGAAATTTGCAAGACAGAAGATTTAATTCCATAAAAAAAATGTAATTATCAGACTCAAAGAGCAAAAAGGGCCATTTTTGCATGAGAGGCAATCAAATTTGCAGCTAAACTGCACAAATTATCTTAAATCAGCCATTAATTAATTTTAAATTATCACACGTCTTTCAAACCTATATTAATTTCATTTTCAAAAATACTGCCCTGTCATGGTTAGCAAAGCTGTCTGCCTGGTTGCGAATCCCGGAGAAGGCTTTCATGTTTGTAATTGTATAGTTTCTGTGTGGCAAGGAGGCATTTAAAATACTGACGACTTGAAAGGCAGTTTGACTGTAGAGAGTGGAGGAACCTTGGATCCATTCATTCCCTTGGGTTTCTCCATTAAAACTGGGGTGAAACTCCCTCATTTTCTTTGTGTGCAATCCGGTTATCTTCTATGGCGCACACAAACAGCTTTCTCAATGATGAAAAGATAGACGACCGATGAACATCGGTCGTCTCTCTTTCGTCTATCTTCGTCTACCGTTTCGTCTATCTATGGTCTATCTTGCAAACGACCAATGTTGATCGGTCGTTTGCAACAAATGGGTTAAGTTGTAAGGGTTGGCTCATTTAGAATAACAACAACAGTTTCATAAAAATAAAAATCTGAGCGCTTTGAGATTTTACATTGCATCCAAAGGTGTGTTTTTTTAACGTTTTTCGTGTTACCTTTATTTATTAAATATCACGTTCTCTGCACTTAAACCATAAAATTCAGTTCAACAGCAATATCGCAAAATAACTTTTAAATGAGCATATCTTTAGAATTTCCGATACACAGTCTCGCACGCTGGAGATAAAAATTTTTATTTTTCGTACAGTGTTGCCGTTGCTCGCTTTGAAATCCTAGATTTTTTTAATAAAAAATTCGTTAAAGGTTTACAAAATATGAAACTGATAATAAAACAAATTCCAAATTTCAAATTTGGGCTTCCAGATGCCCATATTTGGGTGGAAGCGTATGTTATCCAAAATTAGATGGTTCTAGGTACCATTGTTTTATCACAATGAGAGAAGCATACGTACATTTATGCAGATTCTTCATAATTTAATTTTTTAAATATAATACAGGGCTCTAATATTTGGTTGGAACAATTTGAAAAGTGAACCGACATTCATAGTGAACCAACGCAAAATGGCAAAACTAAATTAATAATTCCTCAGACCATATTGCCCCTTTGGAAAACGTATATGTTGTTATTTTTAAAAACAAAACATATTTTGTCTTGTACCAATATTGTAGTATTTTTAAAATATAAGGAGCTGTTGTTTCCGGTTTGAATCTGTTTAAAAGAAGAATATGCCTGAATTCAGCTGGAACTGTCTTTCTCTGACCATTAAAATGAAAGTTTCATCCTCTAACAAAAATAATTTTAGGCAGGTTTAATAACAAAAATAATTTTGGTTAGGTAAGAAATTGTCATAATGTCTACTGAATGAATGAATTTTATCATTACATCCTCATTGTCTTGAATCATGACGAAGTTCTAACTCTTGTTTATGATCACAAATGCCCAACCTTTTGGGATTATGTGGTAGACCAGTAAATCCATCCGCAATTAATTTGTAAGGGTTATTTTAATATCCTAAGAAATATTTTTAATTTTGAGTAACTTTCCTCTATTTTCTTGCTTTCCGCCTACAATTCCATGGCAGAGTCAGTCTTCAAGATCGCGTTTCATAAGGTAGAAGCAGTGTTTAAGGCGAAGTCTCGATCACTTATACAGAAGAGCTTAGAAGAGTTTGGTATAGCTTGCTGTGCCTTCTAGCCACGTGTTGTTACTCAAGCCTTTTAGAAGTCGGCGAATAGTCGCTACACACTTCTCGAGTATTCTAGTTGCCAAAAACAACCAATTTAACTAGAATCTTATAACTCTAAATGCCATAAAAAAATTTCCTGAGACAAAGCTTGGCAAATAAGGGAAATTAGTATTTTAATGTGATTATAAACGGTTTTATTGACGATGCCTAAGTCTGCGATTAATTACAGTAGAAACGAATCAAGTACTGGATGAATTTCTTGATAAGGAATACTAAGCGAAAAATGAATAATATTTTTTTCGTTTTATTCTTAGATTAGCAGAAATATTCGGTGGATGTGAATGAAATATGAGACAAAGATGTGTAAGATTACAGTTTAATACGCTACGACAAAAACTTCCGTGAACGAAATAAAGAAAACCTAACAAGTTACTGCCAGTTTTTTAAATCCAAACTAGAGTACTAATTAAGTGTTCTTTACAGAGAGTCACAAGAGGAGATTCTTACATAATTATTTCTCAAAAAATATTTTTGCATTGTTATTTTGTTTTTTAACATTCCTTACCTAATTCTGTCCAAGCCTTAGCTAAGATTAATTTTATTCCGATATTATGTTGACAGCGTTCTTTGATGCCTTCCCCCTAACTCCCCATTGACATCTTGAACATTGCTCCACTGACATGTGCCATCTTAATATTCGTAGGGCCCTTAACCTCCTATATTTTATTTTATCTCTTTCTTAAAAGTAATATAACTATAGACTATTCAAATATTGTTGCGTGCGTACGGGTTCGTAATAGATTGAATGCACAAAGGTTCAATGACAATTCCATAAAATTTATTTTTTCACAAGAAACGCTTTAAACACTCCTACAGCTGTTCGCAGTATCACAGAGTACAATCAATAGTTACATTTCAAACACAACACAATGCAAAGCGCACCTGAAGAGTGAAGTTAAAACGGAGCTAGCTCAGTACTCCGAACCATGCTGAACTAACAACTACTGAGAACCTGATGCTCTCTCCGGTCTTAGATAGTTTCCACCGGGCCCCCGAGATAGTTTTAATACTTTCCGCCTCTAGAAATTACAGGAATGCAAAAGAGGGCCGGATAGGGTCGCAGCTATGTAGAGGATGAATTACAGTTATTCAGTTACAATATCCATTACAGTTATACAGGAGCCGGACCAAAATGTGGCCAAAGGATAGCCAGGTTTGGCGACTTTTGGCAATTTCCTGCCAAATATGGCGACAAAACTTTGTTACAAAACCGTTCGCAGCTTATCGATATCTCGCTAAATTAGCGAGAGAGCCATTTACTCAATGTTAAATTGACTTACCCCTGCATTCTTATTTTTCTTTGGCTGAGCATCGTCTGTCTGAAATTTCATGTTATATTATACAGAAAAATAAAACAATTTCACTAAAAAGACTCATCTAACAACAAATTCTTAACAATATTGTTGCAGATTTGGTATTTATTTAACTATTTATTTAGAATTGTAATTAAAATTGCTTTATTTTCCCATGCAGCGCAGACGATTTTTGAAAAGAAAGCTACGTCCGAAAAGTGAAAATAAAAGAACTCGTGCATTTAATATTTAATAAATAAATATCTCGTAATTGCTGTTGCCATCCACAAAATCGAGGTTTTACCAGAATGTTCTAGTAAATAATTAAAAGCTTATAAAAGCGGAATTGAAACACCTCATCTCAGTTGTAGTTGTAGCTGTTTTAAGCGAATTGTTTGTTTACTTAATGCTGCTATTGATTGTAGAGAATTCGCTGTGAGATTGGATTAGTTTCTCTGCCTTTGAATTGAGTTTTGCTAAATGTGATCTTGTACGAATATCTCTGAAGAAATATTTCAGCATTTCGATTTGTTTCCTGTGGAAAGAATAGAATTTTGTTAAATTTTTAACGACTTGTGCATTCAATCCATAACGAACCCGCAATCACACAACAATACTATTATAATATTTTCCAACTGAGATATCATTTAAAATACAATAACAATAGAAATTATTAATAGTCTATTTAAAAATCTGAATAAATTAGAAATGTCTTTGATCTCGAATCTATGCGAAAAGATTAAAACAGCCGTGATAACATAAGCTTTCCTAGAGAATAGAATGTGACAAAGATTTGAAAACTAATCATTCAATCTGGGAAAGAATCATAGCAGCGATAAAAAGTAAGAGGCTGCATGAAAATGTTTCCATTAATACCATAGAATATTTTCGAACTGGGGTAGCCATTAATATGCAATAACAATAGAGTTTATTAATAGTCTGGATACATATTTGAAAGATCTTTTGTTTCGAGTTTATGCACAAAGAACAATACAATCATAATAGCATAAGTTTTCTAAATTAATGGAGGAAATTAGGAAGAGAAATCTGTCATTCCGTCTGCGACAGAATCAGTAGCAATAAAAAGCAAAAGGCTTGAATATTAATTGATCAGCTTACGAAACAAAAGACGAAAGAACGTCGGCTGTTGCCAGTTATTACACTTTAATTTTAAAAAGATTTACGTAACTGTTTCTGACATGAAATAAAATTGACAGAATTACGTTTGAATCCTGTTTAACGGGATCTTATTCAGATATATATTCGCTCTGATGGAAAGTAGTTTAAATAACTGATTAAAATGATGCAATAAATATAATAGACAGATATATTGATATGTCTGTAAATGCAGCAGAGACTTGGTGTATAAGGTACTTTATTTTAAACTAAAATAGATAAACAGAAGGCCCACCTTGTGCTTACAAATCCGCCAGCATTTTGAACGAGAACTAAAGCATTAAAGCAGAAATTCAAAAGTAAATCTAAATACTAATAGTCAAAGACTAAGCAGAGTAATTTACCTCGAAGTTGGCTCAGACTTCACCGGCGAGAATTTGAATACCGGCAAGTATAATGCAACAGGAAAAAGATAGGAAATCTTATCTTTGAGTAGTAAGCTTAGTAACGTAACCTTCAAGAATAATACGTACTTTACAATAATACAATAATAATACAATAATACAATACTTTTGAACAATCAAAAGCACTCACTTATATACACATGAATTAATTTTCATTCTGGGTTAAAAACAGAAAAAGAAAAGTGACAGTGAAGCTACAAAACATAGAATAAATTTTTACTGAAATTTAACTTTCGGGTCGTTTATTCTCCCATCAATAAAATTCCGAGTTCCATACTCTAGGACCCCATTCCGGATATGAATTCCTGGGGTATTTGCAGGATTCCTTGCCAGTGTGGTTTAATTTTCATTGGCCAAACTAAGAGGGCCTTAAAATTTCGCTTTAAGGAACATAAGGCATATGTTAGAAAACAGGAAACACAGAAGTCTTCTGTTGCCCAACATTGTTGGTCCGAAAATCACACTTTTAATTTTTCTGCTGCCAAAATTATTCAAAAAACATCTTTCATTGGTGAACTGGATTTTCTAGAGGCATTTCACATTAAAAAAAATCTTTCTGTTCTAGTTAACGACCCTAATTCCAATCCATCTTTGCCTTGAGCCTTTAAAGAAATTATGTTTTAGTTCTGATTTCATCAACAGATGGCGCCAGTAGCTTGTCTCCTCCCCAATCATTCTTATCTTATCTAATCATTATATCTTATCTCGTTCATTTGGGCTTTTGCAGCTGAGGATGGTGGTTGGGTAAATACCGTCGAAATAGTCCTGTGAAAATTTGAAAATATAACGCTGATTTTTGTTGTTTGACTTCTAAATTAATATTTGTTCCGCGTGTTATTGTATCTTAATTATAGAATAGCTCGTTAAATAAGTTAAATAAACCTCAAACTTTATTAAAAACACAAATATGTAAAAGGAATTTCATATCATTTAAGAAGGATATCTTAATTTAATTTTGTTAAAAGCTATGACGATTCATTTTGGGCTAAAAAGTTAATTGCCACTACAAAAAAAATATTAAATTCGTTTTTCGTTAGAAGGCCTTTAAGTAAAGTTTGAATTTGGGTGCTTGGTGTTTCCACTTACAGTTTAAAATCTTGATTCCATCAGAATTTATGAATTGGAAATGCATCGGCAGAGTTCGCAACCCAACAGTTGTGGTTAAATTAAAACATCAATAGCTGCTGTTGTAAATACATTCTCAGTTAGTGAAAGCAAATATTCATTACTCTATTATTAGCTACATTAAATTTAAAATATCATTATTTCAATTACGGAGGCATTTGCACATTTTTAGACGATTTTTAATTGCTATAAAAAATCATCTGATTGGAAATTTGCTTTTTAGCTGCACCTATATTTTTTAAAGTATAAATTATCGTCTGCTGCTTCACAGTTTTGTCTTGATGCGAAATGGTGCTTTTAAAAAAGCAATGGATGGAAGACTATGTTTGTGCTCTTTCTGAAGAAAATTATTTGCATCTAGTTACTAAGAAACACCTGTGAAAGCTGTGGTTTTTCCATATCTGAAGATAAGATAGGTAATATTGTCAACAAGAAAGGAAAAAAGTTAAAATTTGGCTTCAAGTGGAAAATTGTTAAAAATACTTTTCCAAGGACAAATATGGAGTGTTTCCAATGTTAAAGTAAGAGATTTAATGTTAAAGAAAAATCAGCTAATTCAAAGAACAGTTGCAAAATCATTAAAGTGGTTAGTATCAACTGTAAAAAATGATTAATGCTGATTTGAATTTTAAAAAGGCAAAAATACATAATGTGCATCGCCTTTCTCCACAATATATCACCGAACGCGAAATGTGCTGCAGAATTCTTTATGAGAAATGTTTGTCCAGACAAAATGGAGAAATATTGTCACAATAATTGAACCTCAGGTGTATTTAAATGACTGGAATAAAAGAGATATGTTTGTTATCATCAAACTGGAGGAAAATGTCTTAAACCATGGTTAAAAGAATCTAAAGAGAGTTTTTGAAAGGGATTTATGATTGTTGCTGATTTTTCATATAGCGGCAATTCAAAAATAAAAAGATTGGAGAAAAATGTTAAAATGAACTCTACACATTATCAAGAACATATTTTTATCCAATTTTCAAATATGAAACACTTCTTTTTACCTACAGTGCCATCAATCTGTAGAATAGCATCAAGACAAAGCAAGCGGCTACATGCCAAAATTCACTGTTAATTTCCTGGAAGAAATGGGACAGGAAGCGGGTATGAAGGCCATATCCTTCATTTATATTCCTACTAAATCTCCTGATGTATCATCCATGGGTGTTTGCGCTTCTCGACATTTAAAAGGGATGTTGTCCAAATGCGTACCAACAATCCTCCTTGGACTTTGGAAAGCTGTTGAAGATGAATGGAATAAAATATTTCTTCGGATACTGCAAAAGGCTAAGATAATTTATAGATTCTCCCAAGATAATTCTTGGGAATTACGGCTTAGAAAGGTAGGGAAAATAAGGATTATAAAACAGAACATTCAAAACACAAAAGTTTTAGGTAAAATAATTCTGTAAATGCAATGAAAATCGTCTAAAAATGTTCGAACAAGGTATGTATTATCTTGAAAAGGCAATCGATTGAAAAAATGAATAACGGAATAGGGATATCCAAACAGTATGCTCAAAAATACATTTTATAGATTGTAAAAACTGCTTAAAAGACAAAGAAATAAGCCATCGTTTAGGTTCAAACTCTGCATGGAATAACATTCCGATAATGAAAGGTTTAATAGCTTGACAACTGAAGTAGCAATCTTTTGTGTTGCTGTTACTTCCAGAGCAGGGGATATTGATTTGAATTAGAGCACTGTTACTATAATTCTACGGAATGATAGCGAATTGAGGACGAGTCTAGATTGTGCTTGAAGATCGGCTCTGGAAACATAATCATTTACAAGGTGAACAAAAGAATACAAATCAAGAAACATTCCATAAATGCATGTATTTAAAAGTGAAGAAATCATGTTCTTGATTGGAAGGTTGTCAAGTAACTGTGGTTTTTTAATAACCCTCAAGCGTGACTTCATGAAGAAACAAAACTCTTGAGTGTCTAGGGAAAAAAATATACAGAGAAGAGATCGATTTCTTTTCCCAACTGAATACATTTTAGATTCTTAAAGATAGAAAATTTCAAGAATGTCCCCGCCCCCAACCATGTATCCTTCAAATGAAAATAAAAGAAATCTTAAGAAGCAATCAAACTTTCATACTGTATTTGACACATAATTCCTTTCCGAATTCGTACAAATAATATGAAGAAATCTTCCTAATTTTATATTTCTGTTAGAGGAAACCAGGGCTCTCGTTAGTTTTTTGTATGAGTTTTTATTCATTAATCATAAACAGTCAATCAATAGTTCTTTTATTCTCATTTTATATTTCGTTGAAAACTAAGACTGGTTCATTTTAAAATTTATAATACTCAAATTTGATTCCCAGATGCTGTGAATATAATTCTTTTCTATACAGAGAGTTGAAAGTCGGTAGTTGGGTTCGTTTCCATTAGTTAGTCGTTATATTTTATTACCTTTTCTTATTCATTTAAATGAATGATATTCCTGATATATTGGTGACTAAACAGTGTACTTACTCTAGAAGTATTATGATACTGTTTGCTGCTGGTGTAACATTTAAAATCAGTAAGGTTATTTGAATTTGAATTTGGCGAAGACACAAGGAATATCTGACTAAGAGGAGGGATGTCTTCGTAAAGGACTTTCTGAGGGAAATTGGTTCTTATTCACGTAACATGAGAGAAATTACGAAAACGTACCATGCAACCAACCCACTTGTCTAGGTTTGAACCAGATCGAACTACCAGAATTCAGCCGTCTTAACCACTCGATCACTCGTGGGTTTATAATGTTAAAGGTAGTCAATCAATGACCAACTAATGAACATGACTAATGACAACAGAAATTATGGAAATAGTCCAACTAATGACTCCAACTTTTGACAGTACAACTAATGACATCCAACTAATGAGAAACATCTAACATACAGCTAATGACAGCATCCAACTAATAACCAACATCCAACTAATCCAACTAATGACCAACATCCAACTAATGACTAATGACACCCAACTAATCCAACTAATTGAACCAACACCCAACTAATCCAACTAACAACTAACATCCAAGTAACGACAGTCCGATTAATGACTAATGACATCCAACTAATACAACCAACACTCAACTCATCCAAATAATGACCAACATCCAGCTAATGACAGTCCGATTAATGACTAATGACATCCAAATAATCCAACCAACACCCAACTAATCCAACTAATGACCAACATCCAACTAATGACAACACCCAGCTAATCCAACTAATGACCAACATCCAACTAATGACAGTCCAACTAATGACATCCAGTCCATTAATGACAAGAGAAATTATGGAAATGATCAATTCGATTTGAGCACTCCAAGAAATTCTGTGCTTCTTATTTACCGAAGTGTCTTTGAAGAGTGCACCTGATGACGTGAAATGATTGCGGTGTTATTTTTCAGTGATGCAGGTACTGCCTAGCATAGACCTTTTTCTTGAACATACTCCCAAAGAACAAGCTGAAAGACTGAGAATGGTTATTTTCGAAGTAGCTGTAGTTACAATATCATAGAAATTTTGAAATCCATCTGTAAGCTACTTTTCTTAAGATGTAATCCTCAAATGTGTTAATCAATAGAACTATTTAAGTTAACTAATTGAAGTTGAATGAGGTTAATTCCACCAGAAAGTGGAGCATTTTGTTGCTTTGTACAAAAGTCTGTTTTAAGAGTAATCAGCTTTTAGAAAGATTACATCATCTCCAGAAAACAGAAAAAATTAGTGCTTGAAAATCTTGGAGCTAAGCTAAATAACAAGAATGAAGAACATCGCCATTATAGAATATGTCAGCTTAGATAAAACTGTCGTACTCAACTTTGTTAAGATTTTCTCAATCATGATTCAATGGACTGAGATTTGTCTATAAGAAGACACATTCTTTCATGTCTTGTTGGGCAATGCAAATGAACAACTGCGAGGTTTTCAAAATTATGTTTGCTTACTTGATGTAGTTTGTTTATCGGTGTCTGTTATAACTAGAGTCTGTTATGACTGGTGTCTGTTATGTCTGTTACCGGCAAAGAATGAAACGCCGGCATTCTGTAGAATGCCTACGCATTGTATATAATGCCAGACGATTTTAGGCAAAGTATAAAATATGAGAATTAATACATACTTTCTCTAGACATTGTATATAATACCGCTATTATTTAAAAGACGTTCATTCCTCAAAAATACAAATGTTATTTTGAAATATTAAGGAAAGAGGGCCATTAAAAAACTGTTATTCGAAATATGTAAAAAAAGATAGTGAGATGGTCTTGATAAAACATAATGACAATTGTATTTTCTATCTGGCTGAGACTGAGAATTCGTAAGATCAACCTGAAAACGAAAATTAAATTCAGAAGCAATCACAAGTTTCACAACAATGCCCTTTTTAATAACTTGGTGGTTGTACAGTTCTATATCATTACGTGTAAAGTTTCTGTATTTGATTGAAAATTTTCTCAACGTTCTGTCACATCGTCTGTGTCCAGTACTCAAATGAGTTTTTATGAAAGTAAGGGAAATAACCCAACGTTCGTGACGTAATACTGTATAGTACTGACGCTTTCTTTAAAAGGATAAACGAATGTAATTTTGTTTTGCACAAATATTATATCCTAGCGATTCAGCAGCCAATAGTCTCGTTGTTCCTTCTTACTAGTCATTTTGGCCTTTTTACGTACATCATTTATTAACTTCTGGTAATTACTTTGGTTCTTTGAAACGAATCAGAAATGTATTTCATACTTTGCCAGTTTATCATTTGGCATTCTATGGAATGTCTAGGAAATGTGTGAAATATGAATCGTTTTATACATTGCTGGCTAGTTTTAGGCGTTATATACAATGCCTAGGCATTCTATAGAATGCCGGATTTCAAACTTTTTCGGTAACATGTTTATTATAGCATATGTAACAAAATGGTATTAAATTTATTCTCATGTAGAATTATTTTAATCGCATTTCAAGTACTTGTCGCAGTATCAATTTTAATACAGCATGGTAAATGCGTCAGCTTGCCCTGCCACTTACGTACTTGGAATAAAGTGAAAAAAAACAACTTTTATCTTGATTTAGTTCTTCATTCATTTTCAGCTTTGATAGACCTAAGATATTTTTATGCCTTCTTTATCATGCTTTCGTGGTGTAATTCGACGCATGCTTGACGTGTAATCGAGAGGTTCAGGGTTCGAGCCCCAGAGAGGGCATTGCACATTTTTCACGATTTGTGCTTCAAAAACAGAACCTAATGACTCTATAAATGGCGTCCGGAATAAAAGACGATGGACAATAATTCGTCTCTACCAGGATTTGGGGATTGGGTGCCCTAATCGCCCGTCATCCTCTAAAAGGGGAAATATATAAGGTACTTCTTCTAGCATGCCTCTGTGGTATAACCGTATCACACTCGGCCCGTATTACAGAGGCCCAGGCTCGAGTCCCGTAGAAGGTCGCTCGGTTTCTCACGTCTGCTGCTTCAAAAAACCCTAATGACTCTACACATTATTTGCACAATAATAAGTATTCCTCATTTTAAATTCAATGTTAAGATAATAGAACACAATTTTAAAATAACGAAATAAGCGATCTATAAATAACAAGGGTGAATTCTTCGTAAAATCTAGCACAATATTTTTAGCCCAAAGGGACAATTTGCGCAGGAGGACTATTAATTTCGTTTTGGCATTTTGCGTCGCCCACTATAAAACAGCGTTCCACTTTTCAAATTGTTGCCACCAAATACTGAAGCCCTGCATTACATTTAAAGAAATTAAATGAAGAATATGCATGAAATAATGGAGAACATGCATGAATGTTTGTTTCTCGCATTGTGAAAAAGCAACGGTAGCTATAGATATCAAATTTTCCATAACTTAGTCCTCCACTCGAAGATGGGCATCAGCAAGCCCAAATTTGGGATTTGTTTTATAATCTAATTCATATTTCGTAAGACTTTAACGGATTTTTGATTAACAAACTCTGAACTTCAAAGCGAGCAATGCAACACTGTACGAAAAAAAAATTATCTCCAACGCGCGAGACTGTGTACCGGAAAGACTAACGATGTGCTCTTTTTAAATATTTTTTGATAGTCTTGCTGTATTGAATTTTATGGTTTAAGTGCGAAGAATATGATATATAAAGGTAACACACATAAGGTTAAAAGAACTCTAATTTCGGCGTAATGTAAAATCTGAAAGCTTTCAGATTTTTTACTTTTTATTTCAATACATTCTGTGGTAGAAATCTAACGGTAGAAAACTATTGATGGGAAACCAAATTAAATGCAAGAGGCTTTTTGAAATAATGGAAGAATGAAAGATTTGATTTGCAATTTCATCATTCATTCATTCCTTTGAAAATAAGAGAATGATTATATATTTGAATGTTTAATAGCAGCGAAGCGAGAAAATTCTTCGTGATAGTGCATCTTTTAAATTATAATTACCTGTCATCTAATGATGGTAGATTTCTAATGATACTGCAGTAATGAAAAGCAATTAAAATGAGAATTATTATACGTTGTAATGAAGTTCGGGAAGAAGATCATTAAAATAATTCCTTTCGCTAACATTAATGATTTCAGTGTTACTCGCAAAGAGAATAATCAGCCCCCACTTTTTTTTTGCTTGTCTTAGTTCTTTCCCATTTGAGACAGAAATTTTCCCATTTGAAATAGAGTGTATTAGATTCTTTATGTTTAGCATCAAAGATTTTAGTCAAATATCAAAGTAGTTTTATTGAATCAGAAAAGCTTCTAGAACCTCAGACCTTTGTTTTATAACTTGAAAACTATTGGGGGAAATTTCAATACGTTCTTAGCTATTTTTCTTGCGTAAACGTTTTGTAATAAAATTGCTTAAGGCTGGGAGGTGTTCAGATATTGTTCATTATTTGAAAGAGTGACACTATTTGAAAAAATGATGTTTTTATTTGCATACATATTATTTGGGTAGTATAAATGTGTCACATTTTGTTAGAATGCAAATAAGAAACCTGCACTTTTGCTATAAAGTTAATTCCAAAGAATATGTCCCTTATTTAAATAATTTAAGAAAGAATTTTCAATGATATATGGAAAAAATTATATTACCAAAAAAATCCAAGACCCAGATTTAGTATGAAACCAAAATCTGAAAGGTTTCAAATTTTAAATTACGTCCAAAGGAGAGTTACTAAATATCCTGTTCTTCGTACTTAAACCATAAAATTCAGTTCAAGAGCAATATTGCAAAATAATTTTAACCTGATCATATCTTTAGAATTTCCGATGCAGTCTCACACGCTAGAGTTAAAAAACATTTTTTCTATACAACGTTGCCATTGCTCGCTTTGAAATCCTTGAGTTTGTTAATCAAAAATTCGTTAGAGTTTTACAAAATAGGAAATCGATAATAAAAAAAATTCCGAATTTCAAATTTGTGCTTTCAGATACCCATGTTCGTAGCACAATTATGTCATTCAAGCTTTGATCACTCTAGGTACCGTTGTTTTATCACAATGTGGGAAACATACATACATTTATGCCTATTCTTCATTATTTAATTTCTTCAAATATAATACAGGGCGATAATATTCGGTGGCAACAATTCGAAAAGTGAAACGGACATTCAGAGTGATTCGACGCAAAATCGCAAGACGAAAACAATAGTCCCTCAGGGATAAAGCCCCTTTGAACTAAATACTTAATATCTTATAAAACGGTTATTCTTTAGGATTTTACATGAAAATAAACTGAGCAAAATGTAAAATAGAATCGAAATATGAGTTTAACTCCCATATTATGAATTTGCAAATATTCGCATTGCAGTTAACTTTCCATTAGGATCATCCGAATACTTTAAACAAGAGTTTAAATAATTTCCCAATACTTATTGGATAAAAATTCGTTGTCGGATAACTATCCAATAATTCGATTGGATAATGATAATTAGATTTTCCTTTTGCTCATTCCAAATATATCACAGCGACTGGTTACTTAATGAAACTGTTTTCATGCATAACAAAGCTGATTTCTCGTATCAGTGGCAGTAATTTTTAAAACTAAACACACAATGTAAAATAGTTATACGGAAAACACAATTTCCAGATAACCAAAAAATAGACTATGAAAAATTCCCATGGAGATTTGCAGATTTTATTATGATTTCACATAAATCTTTCTTTACCACAAAGTCGCCCCTTTTTTGCTGTTGTACTAGCCACAAAAATACGTTATTTTACAAAATAAGGACTTTCACCGAAAGCAAATCAAATTTGCTTATTAAAATTGTATTGAACTAGTAATCAGTTAGTTAATAATTTATCAATTATTATAAATCCAAAAGGGTTTAGCCCTGAAGTGCTGTTAGTCTCGAAACGGTATTTTGCGTCAGTCACTAAAAGCGTTGAATTACTTTTAAAATATTGCCACCAAATATTATCGCCCTGTAGAATATTTAAAGAAGTTAAATAATTAAGAACCTTTATGTATTCATGTATGTTTCTCCTATTGTGAAAACCGACGGTACCTACAATCATCAAATTTTCACTAACGTACTTCTCCACCCGAACATGGGCACCTGAAAGACCGAATTTTGAATTTCGGTATATTTTATTATCTATTTCACATTTTGTAAAACTTTAACGAGTTTTGATTACAAAACTCAACGATATAAAGCGAGCAATGGCAAAGCTGTACGGAATAAAATATTTTTATCTGCGGAGCACGATCATGTCTATCGGAAAATCTAAAGATATGCTGTTCTTAAATATTGTTACTTTCTTTTCCGTCGTACGTAGGTTAAGGACTTCGTGGATTTGGAGTGATTACCGACGACGCTTGATGAAGAATCGGAGCACAATTTATTAGCCAGTACCACTCAGGACAACTCCAAAACCACGTTTACAGTCGTCAAGAACAACTATAAACAGGCTGAAACAATCAGCGACACAGCCTTCAGGGCATCGCTTTCAAGTAGCGCGTAGCGCGCATTAAAATATGCTTGCAAAACGCCCAGCTGCGGTAAGACAGTTTCCCCGCAAGGCGGATTTAGAGTTGCCAGAAAATGGAAAGGGAAGGCAAGGTTGCCAGATTTGGCAAGAAATCACCCACTGGGAGACAAAATTGGAGATATGCCATAGACGGATGGAGAACCTTCTGGAACGAATTCCTACCGGCTTTGTCCAGAATGTTCTCGAACGTAATCCAAAAACTATATAGAGCGTCTATCGAGATGATCGCGATTAGTTTTATCTCGAGTGCGTTGAACTCCGAGAACAGTCGGGAGCTACACTTCCGACTATTGCTTATTGTCGAGTGCATCGCGAGTTGTAGCGTGGAGAGTCTCGAGAGTACGTAGAGTTCCGAGAACGACTGAACCGAGTGGGGAGCCTTACTCTGCTGCTTTGCTGTGAAGCTGTCTCTATCGTTGTAGCCTGATGGCCTGAAGAATGTGATTGCTGATAATTTCAGCGTGCTTGTCGTAGTTTTTAACGACTGTAAACGGGGTTTTGGAGCTGCTCTGAGTAATACTGGCTAAATAAATCGTTCTTCATTAAGTATTGTCGTCAATCACTGCAAATCCACGAACCCGTTCCAAAGTAGAAATGCAACAATATCACGTATATATGTACGTTTGTCAAGACCGATTGCAACAAAAAAAGAAGGTGCACAATTAGATGTTATAGCAGCCCCATATATAAAATTGCAACATTCTACATCCAATCTTTTTTTAGTTATATGAGATACGTACATCATACGTACGTGAAGACATCACGAAAATAATCCCTCCTGAGTCCATTTTAAATCCAATTTGCAATTCGTTTTGAAAGAAAAGAATCCTTTATTCCGTCCATACACACTAATCACGCAAAAAAAAAAAAAAAAAAAAAAATCATTTAAATGGATTCGAGAGCGGTCAAAATAGATATTTACCTTCAAATATAATAACTGAAATTTTCCGCAAGCAAAAAATTTTGGGTACCATATTTACTTTCCTTTGCTTTGAACAGAAAAGTTTAAAAAAATTACTCTCCTGTACAAAGTTATTTTCCTGTTTTACTTTCCTGTGCAAAAATATTTTCCTTTATTTTGTACAGGAAAGTAAAAAAAAATCTTTTTCGTGGAACTGGTAATTACATAGAGTTTTATTATATTTCTGAATAGCCCTCTGTTTGTTTCATAACTCCGCAGGTGGTAGAATGATATCCTAACTCTCCCTGAAAAACAACAATAAACGTAAACAAAAGATTCATTATGCCAGCCAAAAATGAATGCTACTCTAACTTCGATAATGTAAAAGGGCAATTGGAACATAGGAAATAATTCATAAAGCCCAAACTGAGATGAACTGCAATTTTAATAATATTTCGATGATTCAAAGACTTCTCGAAATACAGACAACTGAAATAAAAAGAAATATGTGGTGACAGCTTTAGTTTTCCTACACATATAACAGCTGTTAGATTAATACAGAAAAGTCAGAAAATATCACCCTATTATAAATGACTATCGAAAATACTAATTTAATGAGTACGTGTTTACTTGTGATATATGAAATTAAACTCTACTACCCAAATTTCTTGTCACATATTGTAGAAATTCTACGTGACATCCGTTTGTCACGCGATACATATGCAGTCTGTAATTCATTTCAGTTCAGACACCTTAGGAAATCCGACGTGATTGATGTGATTGGCAAGCATAATGCGGATTTTGAGTTCATTAATGTTCGATAGCACTGGAAAATAAACTCAATACCTATAACGTAATCCTATATAATAATAATCATGATAATAGCAAAAACGTTAAAACGAAAAGGAAAAAATAAATTAAAAAAATTTGATGTGTACACTACATGACTTCCTTGTACGTAATATTAAATTACACGCACTTTTTGCTGCATTTCATTTAAACTTATTAGATATTTTGATTTTATTTATTTATTTATTTTATCAGAGAACTTCTTCAGATATTTCTCATCCAATTAATTCAATTCTTATTCAAATGAAAAATATAGAAAAAAAAATATAGTACAACAAATACAGTTAAAATAACAAAAAATTTTTAAAAAGAAAAGTCTGCAGGCTTTCAGATTTTAAATTACGCCCAAAGCGGAGTTTTTCTTAACATTTCTTGTGTTACCTTTATTTATTAAATATCATGCTCTTCGCACTTAAACCACAAAATTCAGTCCAAGAGCAATATCGCAAAATAATTTCGAACTGAACCTATCTTTAGAATTTCCGATAAACAGTCTTCTGCCCTAGAGATAAAAATGTTTTTTCGGTACAACGTTGCCATTGCTCGCTTTGAAATCCTTGAGATCAAAAATTCAATCAAAAATTCATTAAAGTTTTACAAAATCGAAAATGAAACAAATTCCAAACTTCAAATTTAGGACATCACAATACAAGAAACATACATATATTGATACAGATTATTCACTATTTAATTTATTTAAATATAATACAGAGCGATAATATTTGGTAACAACAATTTGAAAAGTGAAACAACGCTTGTGAATCGACGCAAAATGCCAAAACGAAATTAATGGTTTTCCTGGGCAAATTTCTCCGTTGGACTAAAAAAAAAAATTTACATTTAAAATTAGAGTTTCTATGTAAAAACAAGCAATTCAGGCAGCGGGGAACAAGGTAGATTTTTCAGGGCACAAAAATGAAAATTTAATCTTGGTCCAACTAGACAAAAACACACTCCAGGTGCAGAAACTGAATTCACAATTTTGCTAAGTTTCAAATATAAACAAATATGGCTGCTATGGTAAACAAAAATTAGGCTTAGCCTTACTTAAACAACTTTTAAATTGTTGATAATTCTACAACTATTGCGAGCAGATTAATTAAAGACATAAAAACCTTAACCGAGAGATAAGAACAACATGTTTCAATAATTTTTAATGCAAAAAATGTGCAATTTGCCAACACATAAGAATAAAAAAAACTCAGCTGACGAAGCCGAGTAACAGAGTGGATATATATATATATATATATTTATATACGTGTGGTGCAGCGGATTGCAGCTAAAAAGGGAGGTGCACAACTGCATGTTATAGCAATCCTATATGCAAAATTTCAACGTTCTGAAGGTACTCATTTTTGAGTTATGAGAGATAAATGCATACGTACGTACGTACACTGCGCAAAAAAAAATGGGACAGTTCTATAGTTCCCGTTCTACTGGGCCGATTGACGAAATTCAAATTGCGCTTTAAATGTTTCGAAATGTATTAGATTTATACATAGATTTGTTCTAATATAGGTATTTTGACACAAAATTGAACTTTTTCTGAAATAACATAGCAATTGTTTTCCATATTTCGGTTCCAGAATTGAAATTATGCCTAAATATTTAATTTTGTAAAATTTGGTGAGAAATTTTCGGAGAAATTCACAAATTTGAATTGGCGAATTGTTTTCAGTTAGAGCTAAGAATAATTCACTTGGCGAACTTCTTAATATGTGGCAAACTATTTTCCTTTCCTTCCATTGTGCAGAGGAGGAAAAAAAGTCACAAAAAAAGTCACCATCTTTCTACTTTCAAATAATTTTAACAAAGTGCGTAAACCACATTTTCGTTATTATCGCCTTCAACAAATATGCCAAATTTCAAAACGCGCCAATATATAAATTCACGTATATCTTCGGAAATTTTGAATAAAAATCTCTAATTGTTTGCAGGGATGCTTAGAAATACATCTACTTTAAGATGCTTATAAAACTTTTATAGGTTATAATTCATGGGCGAAATTTATTTGGAATGAACCTACATTTTGAACTGTGTAAGAAGGAGTTAACTAAGTTTCATAAAAGAAGAGTTGTTAATAAATACATACCAAATTGAATTAACATCGAGGAGCTAAAATTTTGAAGGCTAATTTTGTGAAAACTACTCGTGCGAATTTTACAAAGCTTGGAAGTTTGGCATAATTTGAGTCGTAGAATTGGAATATGGAAAGAAACTGGCATATCATTTCAGAAAAAGTCCGATTTTGTGTCAAAATAGCCATATTTGAACAATGCTATATATAAATCTAATATATATCCTAAGTCACGTTTTCGAGACATGAAAAACGCAATTTGAATTTCATCAATCGGCCTAGTAGAACGGGAGACATAGAACTGTCCCATTTTTTTTTTCGAAGTGTACATACAGACGTCACGAAAAAAATCTCTTCTGAATTCATTTTAAATCGCTTTTATAATTCATTAGGGCAAAACATTACACTTCTTTTAATCCGTTAATATTTTTGGTCGTCCTGATTTTCGAGGAACATATACGCCTGGCACGTACTTCATAAAAGCTCATTGGCCGAAAAAAAAGTTGTCCAATGATTCATTGCTTGATCACTGCAAATTTCAGATAATAATGTAAAATTTTGCTGCTATTAAAGTTTATTTTTAAAGTCTGATCTTTTCCTTTCTAAAGTATCCTCTGCCTATAGACTACATTTCAAACTCCATTTGAGGTTTACTTTCTGTACGCAGGTTAGGTTATCCAATAGAAAGTTGTAATTGTGTAACCGTTAGGTTGAAAATAATTTATTTTTAAACTTTCTTCCGAGTTATTTTATTTCGAAATTCAAGACGAGACGGTAAGTCATTTGACCGCCTTTGTGGGTCCAAGAGTTAGAATATGGTGGATCTGTACACCTATTTGGAAAGAACTTAGGAACTAAACTACTGTGCAGACGTCTGCCGTGTCACACAAGGCCTCCACATCAAACATCTGTGCATGCGCATGGAAATATGAAGAGTTACGAGTTCATGTTATATCTACATTTGCGAAATAAATTCATTATGGTAGTGACAGGCATTTTTCTTTCTGTAACATTAGTTTTGATTTGCCATGTATTTGAAACACAGCTCAAAATTAAACAGCTAGGTTGAAGAGTTTGGTTGGTAGACAGATGGAATATGTCGAGGAAGCGTTTGTATAGCCCGGCATGATCTACTAGATTTATTAGCAATTTGTCCAGAATTATCGTAACGATTCAAGGAGTGGTTTCGAGGATTTTAAATGATGTCTATAAACTTTGTTATCTATGTCCAAAATTATCGGGATGATTCGAGAGATGTTTTCGAGAATTTTCAATGATGCGCAGTGTACTGATTACTAAAAAATTCTGGCAGATTCTGTTGGATGCCACCCTGAAATACTGTATCAGTCAGGACCGCCGTGAGAGGTACTGATTACTCAAAAACCACTGAAATTGCAATCATATTCTTCTTTTGGCGAATTCTTCTATACTGGTCATCAGCAAAAATAGTTATTTCAAAGTTTTCGAAAAAAATATTAAACGATTTCTCAAGTTAGGATCCAAAAGATTGGAATGATCTAGGTATGTTGTTCCTTGTGTAATTTGTGTGGAGAAACAAAATTTCTTTTAAAGAGAAGCATAAATAAGTTAACAGCTTATTTTTAAATAACTATTCTTAATCGAATAACAGTTTCTCTACATTGCGCGTTGACAGACATTCTTTAATTTACCCTTTCTAAAAGACTGCTCATGAGTTTAGAAAAAAAAACTTAATTTCTTTTTAAATAATGTTTTGTAATTTACTCAAATAACATTTATTTATGTAATTGTAGATCCGATTCATTTTTCTTCCACTTGAATAAAACAGCAACAATTATAAACGAAGAGTTATAAAAACAATCAGAAGAAAATATTTGGTTTCTCTACCTGAAGAAAAAACGCTCAGTTGCCCGGTACAGGAGTTACGAATTTTTATTTTCTTCAGACTTAACTTTCCTGAACACAAAATAGTAGGTATAAGATGTATTTATTCGTATTTATGTGTAATCATGTAAATAACATTCATTAATTTGCTTCAAAAGTTTCTTTATATTCAAAACCTGTCTCATTATTTTTGAAATGATATAAATTTGGACTTGCGGCTCTGGAACGTTCATAAAACTATAATGCGGCTTGAAGTTTGACCATCGCTGATATATAGCATTGTTCTAACATAGGTATTTTGACACAAAATCGGACTTTTTCTGAAATAACATACCAATTTTTTCCATGCTTCGTTTCTGGGATCCAAATTATGCCAAAGTGCCAAGTTTTGTAAAAAATCGCAATAGTACTTTCTAAAAAAATTAGCTCTCAGAATTTTAGGTCCTCCATGTTAATTGAATTTGCTATGTATTTATTAATATCTCTTTTTTTTTGTTAAACGTATTTTATTCTTCTTTCACCTTTTGAAATTTAGGTTAATCACAAATAGAATTTGTCCATTTTTTTATGATTTATTTTTTAAATTTGTATTTTTGTATTTTTAAATATTTTTTATAAATTTTTCGTAAAATATTTTGCATTATAATCTATAAAATTATTAGCATCATCTTAAAGTAGATGTATTTCTAGGCACACCTGGAAGAGATAATAACGCCAAATGTGGTTTACGCACTTTATTAAAATTATTTGAAAGCATGAATGATGACTTTTTTTCGCTCCTGTTCACTGAAAAAAGGGAACGAAAACAGGCTGCTATAAATTAAGGAGTTCGTCAAAGTGAATTATTTTTTGGCGCAAATTGAAAAATGCTCCAAGATAAAATTTTTAATTTCTGCATAAATTTCTCGCTAGAAATTACAAAATTTAATATCTAGCCATAATTTGACTCGTAGAATCGAAATATGGAAAACAATTGGTGTGTTATTTCAGGAAAAGTCCGATTTTGTGTCAATATACCTATATTAGAACAATGCTATATATAAATCTAATACATACCCTAGGTCGCGCTTTACAGACATGAAAAACGCAATTTGAATTTCGTCAATCGGTTCAGTAGAATGGGAGACATACAATTGAAGCTTTTTTTCTCTGGGGGGACATTTTTATTTTTTATCTCAAAAAAAAAAAAAGAATTATAATTCTTTATCTGATATTTTAATAATCTTATAGTACTTTATGCACCGCATATTTTTAAAGAATAATAAAAATTAAATAAATTAAAATTATGAATTAAAGAAAATTAATTTAATTTTCTGTTTTATCTTTCAGTGTGTGACTTACTGGGCGAAGGCATGGCTGCCATTTTCGGACCCCAGTCCACAGAATCGAGCAGCGCCGTGCAATCAACATGTGGAGCACTGGAGGTGCCCCACATTCAGACACGGTGGGATTACAGAGTGAGACCACGCATGCATACTCTGAATCTCTATCCACCCCCCAATGCACTTGGGTCTGCATATCTGCAGTACGTCAAAGAAAAGAACTGGAAGCAGTTTGCTATACTCTACGAGCAGAATGACGGTAAGTAAAAAATATATTTCACAGTAACAATTTTTAGTGTTTAGACCTTAGGGGACTTTTTTGAAAATATTTGGAAAGTTCATCTACGTCACGTTACACAACTATGAAAATATCATCCTTTGCGAATGTTATCACAGCGCGAAACGTAAAGTCGGTTATTTATCTTCCAAGAATTAATCGTTTAAAAAAATTAAAATTGCTTTATTTTCCCGTGCAACGCAGACGATTTTTGAATAGAAAGCTACGTCGAAAAAAAGAAAATTCAAATGAAAGAGCGTGTGCATTTAATATTTAATAAATAGATATCTCATAATTACTGTTGCCATCCACAAAAATCCAAGAAAATTAAGTTTTACCAGAAAGTTCTAATGAATAATTAAAAAGCTTATATAAGCCGAATTAAACACCTCAGCTCAGTTGTAGCTTTTAAGCGAACTGTTGTTTACTTATGCTGTATTGATTGTATCGAATTCGCTGTGATATTGGATTAACTCTCTCTGTTTTGAATTGGATTTTGTTTAACGTTTGAGATATTGTGACAGTGTACGAATATCTCTGAGGAAATAAATCAACATTTTGTTTCATTTCTTGTGAACAGAATAAAATTTATTAACTTTTTATCGACTTGTGCATTCAATCCATTACGAAACCTTACACGCATAACAATGTGTTTTATAAAGAACGTGTATGACAGGCAGAGCATTTCCAGATTGACTGTTATATAAAATAGTTAATGTGTATGCTATTTATTACTTTAAATTTTATAAAATTATTTTAGAAAAGCACCTGGCGGGCCGGATCATTAGTGCTCCCTGGCCAGATTCTGCCCGCGGGCTCTAGTTTGGAGACCCCTGCCCCAATGTATAATTTTAATCACATGAAAAATAACCAACAAAGAAACATAAGCACTAAATTGAAAAGTGATACGCCGTTTCTTGTGAAACAACGCAAAACGCCCAAACGAAAGTAATAGTCCTTCGGGACTAAATCCCTTTGGACTAATGATGAGCAACTGTCTTTTCTAAAAAATGATTAACGTGTGTTCCCTTTTCGGCGAGAAAAATCTGCCATTATGTTACTATACGTTCTACATTTTCAAGGTCAAAAACTTCGCAGTTTAAAAACATCGCCGTCGAAAATATCGTGGTAAAAAATAAAGTATGTACAAATCATCGCATGACGATAACATCGCAGACATGCGTTTTCCAGGCTTTAATAATTGTAAAATTTAATGATTGTTTAATAATTGTAAAACCTCGCATAATGATTTGTGAGCGCAAGATGGAAAGAAGGATAATTTTCACTTTCATATTTTTTATTAGCTAATAAATAAATGCTGAAAATGTAAAATGGAAACTTAAGCATAGAAAATTAACGCAGTTTATAGCACTTAATTTTAAACTGACATAGTTAACTAACAAAGGTCATTAATAAATTATTTTTTATAAAGTTTTAATGGTAATTTTTCATGAAAGGTATAATGTGAAAAAGAATAGAAAAAGAAAGATAAGTAACTGCATGAACTCACCTGTAAAAAAATTGTTAAGTTAATTATTATATTATTTTCTTTACTTTTGTTAATCAGATACTCTTATAATGAAAATTATTTCTTGTTTTTAAAAATTTATTAGTTAACAGAAAATATGAAAGTAAAAATTATTCTTCTTTCCACCTTCCTCTCATAAATCATTATGCGGATATCCATTAACAATTATTAAGCCTGAAAAACGCATGTCTGCGATGTTGTCGTCATGCGATGATTTGTAGGTACTTTATTTTTTACCACGATATTTTCGACAGCCATGTTTTTAAACTGCGAAGTTTTTGAGCCGCTTTATTTTCGACGACGATATTTTATACCACGATGTTTTAGAACTGCGATGTTTTCTTTTTGCTTTATGTTCTTCCACGATGTTTTGTACCACGACGTTTTCGCCTTGCGTTGTTTTCTCCACGACATTTTCGTAACCGATGTTTTTGCCGCGATATTTTCGGCTGTAACCATCCTTAGTCACATACCATCAATTTAAATTTAGAAATCTGTCTGCCTAGCGACACCACTATAAACCGGTAGTTCGAATACCATTGATTTTGACTGCAGTAAATTTACACTGTATACGAACTGAACAATTGTTGAATGGTAAAGCTGATATCCTCAGTCTTCCAAATCAGATGGAATAGAGCTAGATCCGAGAGTTAATTATTATCAAATAAACTATAGCGAATCCTAGTACTGACATTTCCCTAACGTGTGAGGCAAGATCCATTAGAGTAAACATGAAACTATTCAGATTTGGGATCTCTGCTAAATGCGGTTTCTAAAGTTATAGATCTCAGTCAAATTTCAGACAGGACTTTTTTGGATTAATACTTTAGAATCAGAAGACGATAAATATCTTTATAACTACAATGAATACATTGACTTGAGCAGCATGATTTCATGTTGGTTAGGAATACATGCTTCTCCTTTAATTTTATATACTTGTTTGTACGAAGTAAATAGGAAGTATTGTAATCGCGAAATATTTCGGGTATCATATTTCAACGAAAATGTCCATTTTTACCGCTATCGACTGCAATTTAAGGATGCTTTTGCGTGACATCTATACATAAAGCCAGAATAAAGGACTCTTTTTCAATAAAAAAATTATACAACTGATTTAAAATGAATTCTGAAAAGAATTTTTCGTGGCGCCTGTGCGTACGTATGTACGTACGCATGTGTGTATGTGTCTCCTATAACTCAAAAACGAGTAGCCTCAGAATGTTGAAATTTTGTATATAGAACTGCTACAGCATGTAAATGTGCACATCCTACGTTGGTTACAATCGGGCGCACCAAAAGCCACTCTGTTACTCGGCTCAGTGAGCTCAGTTTTTTTATTCTTATATGTTTGTAAACTGTGCATTTTGTACTTTAAAAATCACTGAATTATGTTGTTCTTATCTTTCTGTTAATATTTTTAGGCCTTTAGTTAACCTACATGTTATAGTTGTAGAATCATCAACAATTTAAAAAATGTTTAAACGCGGCTAAACCTATTTTTTGTCATAGCAGACATATTTGTTTACATTTGAAACTTAGCGGTATAGTGGATTTATTCCCAATCTGGAAAAACTAAGCTTCGCAACAACAAAGTAACGCCTTCTTTTATTACTGCGAATGAATTAAATTGTTCTTAATTCATAGTTTCTAGGCCTTCATTGTCTTTTTCCCGAGTGAGATCAAAAGTAAACCTTCTGTTTTGTACACCGCACAATCTGCCGAAATGCTTGTTTTTGCCTAGAAGCTGTACTTTTAATTGTAAAAAAAATTATTTTTCGTTGTTTGAACTGTATTTGGTGTTTTATGTTTTTCTATATCTTTGAATTTTTAATATAGATATTTTGAATTTTTATGTATTTTTGCCTTGTCGCGAAGTGTGAACTGAATTAATTGAATGAGAATTATATCTCTAAAGAAATTCGAGGAAATAAGTTTAAATGAAAGGCAGGAAAATGCGTATAATTTAATATTCCTTACAAGGAAGTCATGTGGTGTATACATCAGATTTTTTAATGCTGCTTTACGGATTTTCAGTGCGCTATCCTAATCCAAGATGCATTTTCTCCTGGAATTACTTGCAGGTAATCGTGTTAGCTTCTCATATGAACACACAGCGTTCATTCTACTGTAGCCAAAAGAACAAAACTATAGAAAATTATGTGTTTGAGTGTTTCATCTGCTTTTTACAAACATAATTTTAAATACATTTTAGAAAACGTTACAGCCTTAATGCAAGAACACGGAAAGCAAGGTAATCCAATCTTTAATAAATTATCATTTTTGTAATTGTTAAGGCAGAATTGAAGTGACGCCAAGATCTAATGAGAGTATGATTTAACAAGAGTGATCTGGCAACCACGAGGACAACGTGGAAAGCTAACGTCTAGTGATGGAGTGCGTGCTGGTAGCTCCGGTTAATCAAGTGTATGTATGTGGATGGCAAGAGTGTCCATCCGAGTAAGAAATATGTAATTTCTCCTGTGTATATGTAATGTCTGTTAACAGAAGTGAAATAAAAGAGGATACAGGGCATTTCAAATTTCGTGAGTGAATTCCGTGAATATTTGTGTAATTAAGTTCTATTCTCAAACAGTAATGTTACAAATAAAGGTGAATTAATGGAATTTCATGCTTCAAATAAGTTAAACAATAATCGGAGTTAATAAGTAATCTAGAATAGTAAAAAGCTCATTATATACTGTGAAGCTAAGCTTATTTTGTCTTAAAGTCACTAATGTCTTAAATGACTTACCATTTCAAAATGAATAAAATTAATGCATCCACAAAGAAACGTACTGTGTTATAGTTCGACCGCCTTATCCGCGACCATGAGCGCAAATACGCATGCGCCATTCGGTCCGAATTTTTTTCAAAATAGGGTGGAAGGAAGGGGACTTTTTTCCCCTCCAGCATATCTTTTTCCAGAGATGAGAAGACTCTCATGTAACCATTAACGTCGTTTCAAATAATAACGTCCCATCTAGACGAGTCTATGTATTTTGGCAGAATGCCAGCCAGGGTTGCGTTGGAGACGGTCGAACTATACTAACGCTCTTTATTCAAACTGCGTAATAAAACATTGTGGGCTGGGGTTTGCAATATAACAAGTTTAAGTTTTCAGCTTAGGCATGGAGAATGTTTTTTTCTTTTTTTTTTTCCATTGGCAAGTTATTTGAACTTTTGGATGTAAACCAGGATTTTCTTCTTAAACGTATTACAGTGAAGTTCATACTTTCTACCAGAAGAGAAAAAGAAATCACTCGAATGATTATTCAATTCTGAAACGACAACTTTATTTCGTGATACTTGTATCTCGCAAATTATTTATATCTTCTTGCTTTACTTTTGAAAGTATTCTCTATGACTTAGGAAAAGTGGCTGAAGAAGTTAATTATAAGCAAAAAGTAATGACAAAAAAATACACCTAGATGTAAAATTTAATACCAAAGTATAGAATAATAAGCAATGCCTTCGACTGGTCTATATTTTAGTGTACCCTTTGGATTATCGCCAAGTGGTTTCATTTATCGCCAAGTTGTTGCTTGATTAATGGTAACCTGAGAAGTTGAATGTTTTGGAAATCTTATTATAACGTGATTGGTTATAACGCGTCATCGCGGTGATTTTAATTTCTCAGAGCTTATTTCTGCGTTGAATGTCGCGTAGGAATTGCCTTGCTTATTTGTCCTGTTCACGATAAAATGGCTGCCTGTGATAAGATTAATCTGATGTGTCTGTACGATTTGGAATGAATAAGAAAAGAAGAATTAAATGACTGGTGAGTAAATGAGGTTTACTCAGTAATTATTATAAGTGTCCTTTTTGTACGAAGTAAATGCGTATAGTCAAACAAAGAGATTGTTCAGATGGCTTTGACTGGGTTTGTCCGACACTACGGAGTCCGACAGTCCGGCACTATGGAGGATATTTTTAGTCCAAAGGGACAATTTGCGCTGAAGGACTATTAATTTCGTTTTCGCATTTTGCTTTGAAACGTATAAACGGTAAATTACTTTTCAAATTGTCGCCATCAAATATTAGAGCCCTGTGTTATATTTAAAGAAATTAAATAATGATGAACCTGCACGAATGTATGTATGTTTCTCGCATTGTGATAAAACAACGGTACCTAGAGCCATCAAAATTTGAATAACGTAATCTTCCATAGAATATGGGCATGTGGAAGCCCTAATTTGAATTTGAAATTTGTGTTATTATCGATTTAATATTTTGTAACACTTCAGTGACTTTTGATTAACATACTCGAAGATTTCAAAGCCAGCAATGGCAACACTGTACGAAACAAAAAACTTTTTTGTCTCCTGACTATTATTTTCGTTTTGCGATTTTGCTTCGGAAACATTAATTGTCGGTTCACTTTTCAAACTGTTGCCACCAAATATTGCAGCCCTGCATTATATTTAAAGAAATTAAATAATGAACAATGTGCATAAATGTACGTATGTTTCTCGCATTGTGATAAAACGACGGTAACTAGAGCCATCGAATTGCGAATGACGTAATCCTGCTGCCTATATGGGCATCGGGAAGCCCAAATTTGAAACTGGAATTTGTTTTATTATCGAATTTTGCAAAACTTTAACGAATTTTTGATTAACAAACTCAAGGATTTCAAAGCGAGCCATGGTAACACTGTACAGAAAAAACATTTTTGTCTCCAGCGCGTGAGACTGTGTATAGGAAATTCTAAAGATATGCCCAGTTTGAAATTATTCTGCGATATTGTTTTTGAAATGAATTTTAAGTGCGAAGAACATGATATTTAATAAATAGAGTTATCACACAAAACGTTGAAAAACGGCCCACTGGGCGTAATTTAAAATCTGAAATGTTTCAGAATGTCTTTTATTATTATTATTATTATTGTTTCTTTTCTTTTTATTGATTCTTTTTTTTTGTGAACTTATGTGGCGACGGCAGTATACAGATTCCAGTTCAGATTAGATTCAGATTAGACTCCAGTTCAGATTATAACTTCAGACACTTTTTGGATGATGTTAAGGAATTCTATGTGCCATGTATATTGAAGGAACAAAATTTTATTTAAACTAAGTCGATATTTCCTTTTTGTACTGCGTACATTTGATAACATGTGTTTTCCTTTTTATGTTATTTACTTGTTTGATTTAAAATGCAGTTATTGAGATTATATATTTTTTGTTTTAATTACGTTTTATTGCATTATGTTTTGGACGCCATTTTACTGGGGAGGGTGCTGTACGTAAACAAGAATGGCGCCAAAAGATCGCCAATTTTCGCCAACGGGTAGCCTGAAATATGTTTTTACCAAGCCTTCTTTTTACAGCTAATTTTAGATTCTGCTATAGTAATAATTTGCTTTCTGCTGCAATTTTGGTATTTTTTTGGAACAAGAGAGATGAAAAATATGCAATGCCTTTGCCGGGGATCGAACCACGAACCTCTGAAATACCGGCTCAGTGTGCTGACCATTACATCACGAAGGCACGATAAGAATGTGGAAGATAAACCTTATAATATTATTCTAAAAAAAATACGAATGAACAGAAGCAAATGAAGTAAGCCCCGATTTTGTTCTTAAGCCGTCGTATATGTGGAAGCAGTTATTTACGGATAATTAAACGGCGTTTATACTTAAGATTTAATATAGAGTGTAGGTAATTTTCGATATTAAATGTGCTTTGAGTAGACACCAGCTTTAAGCAGCGAATGGAGAAATGTCAGTCAACTTTCGAATTTCTACTCCAGGAGTGTCAGCCGTTCATATGAAAATAAAGAAAATTATATAAAAAAAAGCTATAATTAGAAATAAAATTTTTGATTTTTAAATTAAAAATTTATCGAGTTACACTACATTAAATTATTACTATCTGAAATGGAATTCATTTTAGAAGAATATGTTTAAATAATTTCCAATGATAAATGTAAGAAGGAGTAAAACAATTAAATCATAATGTAAAACAACTAAAAATAATAAAAATATATCAATATGAGGAAATTAGTTATTGTTAATTATCCTACGTTAATTAATTAAACATTAGATAGGAATGCAAAAATTTGGGAATTATTTAAAGCGATATACAGGGTGCTTCAAAACTAATAGAATAAAATTTAGAGCTGAAAGAACAGATCCAAGCAAACACTTTTTTCAAAGAGTGCAAGATCCTGCATGTGAGAATTCAAGTTTCCCACACTACGAATTTTATCGTCACTGATCCAATCGTAATCGTAGAGCTACACGTGGATATAAATTCTCGCGGAACTAGCTCCTCCCCTTGTACTGACGCCCTGTGCTGAACGCACACAATGAAGTGCAGAATGTCTTGTTGCTGACGCTTAGAAATGGCGTGGGATTCTTCGAAACGATGAAAAAGATTCAAGTTGCAATTTCCTAAATTTTCCTAAATGTTATTTCTGCTGCAATATATGTGCATTCCCTTGCAGTAACAGAGCTCATTGATGTATATATGAATGAACTGCGAATAGCCAAGATCTTATCGATGCTAGAAATAGACGATGGTGTGGAAATCAGCTCATCGGAATCTTCTTTACAAAAATGAACTGATCAGTCAGAAGAGTATAACGTCAGGAATTGGTGCGTGCAGGATCGAGGCCTTTTATCAGAAATACGAGACGATGTCGACAGATTAGTGTTCTGATCCATATTCGCTTGAGGTTGCGCAACCTATTAATGGTGCCATAATTTTCATTTTGTGTATTTAACCTAGATAGTAACTAAAAGTATGCATAAATGCTTAAATAAAGTAATCTGATTAATATTTATATGTTTATTTTCTGAAAGGCACAGTACAGTAATTGGGGTAAGTGAAATATTTATTTATTCCTTTTCTAGGGTTAATAACGAAATGTACGAAATACTGGTGTAAGCCAGCAACTATTGGGCATATGCAACATTACTTTTGACACTTAAACGTGTCTAGCTAATTATTAGTCACCCTCTTCACCATAGTGCGCTAAGCGTTGGAGGTTACCTGGTTACCTGGTTAAGAGCTATACCGGGCTACTGCCTAGGCAGCGATGCCGGTTCATGAAATAAAGCCTTAAGGCACATGACGTAATAGAATCCGGACGAGGGTGAATCTCGGAAGAGAAGACGGAGGCAGAAGAAAAAAAAAAGGTGGCCTAGGACATCGCAAAAGAAGTGACAAGACCAGAACAGCGGAGAAAGCTATTCATTGACATTGAAAGAAGGCAAAAACGAGGCAAAAACTTGACTATAAACGAATAAAAGTTCAAAAGATGCTACAGAATTCCAACAATGATATTTACATAGATAAAAATACACAGGTGCAAGAAGGAGTAAAACAATGATATATAAATGCAAAAGAAGGTTAAGCAACTACCAACGAGGAGTTGTCATGAGTGCTCTTGTCAGATTCCATCTATGATTGTGTGAGCAGCTAATGGGCGAATGAATTTGTCTTCTGAAAGGACTTCATAATTGAATATCTGGGAGTAGTTCACAAAGTCACACTGCACAGCCTTGTTGAAAAATTTATCATTGGATTTTTTAATATAGTCCTGTATTGTTTCAAGCTTGAGATCTCTGTGGAGAAGTTCGTTTCTAATAAAGAAGTGGGCATCAGTGATAGTTCTAAGGAATTTATTCTGAACTACTTGCAGATGATAAAGTTGCTTACAGGTAGCAGTGTTCCAGGCAGGAGAAGCGTAACAAAGAATTGGCCTAATACAGGAAGTATAGATATGCCTTTTGGTACGTAAACTGAGATTAGAGTATTTTCCAATAACAGGCAAAAATCTGATCATGATGCCTAATGCTTTGTTCTTGACACTTTGAATATGATCAGACCAGGTAAGCTTACTATTAAGAATGATGCCAAGATATTTAGCTTTAGATACAATGGGAACAGGTTCTTGAAACAGAAGGAGATCTTGAAGGTTATTGAACTTTTTAGATTTATTGAGGATAAGTAATTGCGACTTGGTGGCGTTGATTTTGACTCTCCAGTTAGTGCACCAGTCTTCTACTGAATGAAGATATTGTTGCATCTTGGCGATGGCTTGCTTCGCTTGGATGGATTTAATAGCAATTGCCGTGTCGTCAGCGTAGCAGGCGAGAAGAGAATAATGATTAAGGTTTGGTTTAGGGAAGTCAGAGATGTAGAATAAATAGAGAATTGGTCCTAGGATACTTCCTTGGGGGACGCTTGATCTGATGGGCTTGATATTGGATTTTTCGTTGCCTTGAATAACATAGAAAGTACGATGCTGGAGAAATGAGTAAATAAGAAGAATCAGTTCTCGTTGGAGACCCATATTGATAAGTTTGAAAATGAGCCCCTCATGCCAGACGCGGTCAAAAGCTTTTGCTACGTCTAGCATAAGGAGCGCAACACTTTGCTTGTTATGAAAAGCAGCTCCAATAAATTCGACGATGCGTACGAGTTGTCTTGTGGTACTAAGATTCTTTCGGAAACCGAATTGCTCATCAGGAAGAAGAGGAAGATAAGGTTCCAGTCTTGTTAGAATAAGCCGCTCGTAAATTTTCCCTAAGCTCGAAAGCAGACTGATAGGTCTGTAGCCATCTGGTTTAGAAGAATCTTTTCCAGGCTTGGGCAGGAGAAAGATTTTGGCTTGTTTCCATGAAATTGGAAAGTAGTTGTGCGTAAAACAGGCATTAATAATACTGGTTAGTTTGCAAATGATGGTGTTAGGGAGGTTTCTGAGCATTTTATTAGTAATTTGATCAATACCTGGAGCTTTCTTGATGTTAAGTTTTCTGATGATGTTAGTGATTTCTATAGGAGTGGTGAGCCTGATCAGATTATTAACACTAGGGATATGCAGCCAAGAGTGCACGTAATTTTCCAAGTCTTCTTTGAAGGTTTGATTCATGGGTTCTGTATTAGGAGTAAATTGATTTTCCAAATATTCAGCAAAGATTTCAACTTTATCTTTGAGCGAGTAGGCAACTTTGTTATTTGAATAGATAGGTTTGTTGTAAATGCTAGGTCTTTTGAGATTTTGAAGGTATTTCCAAAGGGAGCCGTCATTTATATTGAGTTTTGAAATAAATTCATCTCTGGTTTCTTGTTTAAAATCTATGATGAGGCTTTTGATTCTTCTGTTAAGGGAGTTAATTTCTCTTTTAAGTTCTGGATCCCAATTCCTATGCCAAAGTTTGAGAAGCCTGTTTCGTGTACGAATAATTTCTCTGATGCTGTGAGGAAGTCTGTAGTTCTTGCTTGTAAGTTGAGTGGTGGTAGTAGCATCTCTGAAGGCTTTAAGGATGGTGTCAGTAAGGCATTGAATGGCATGATCTATATCCTGCTTAGTGGAAAGGGAAGTGAATTTAGGAGGATGCTTGACCAGGATATTATAGAAGTAAATCCAGTCAGTATTATGTCTTATAATCGGCGGGTCTTCTTTGATGACTCCTACGTCAGCAATAACAGGAACATGATCCGATGTGAGTTCTGCTTTTACTTCAAGGGATATGGGGATAGAAATGTTAGAAAGCATGATGTCCAAGATATCTGAGTATCTAAGATTTGCAGGTCGAAATGTAGCTTCAGAAGGTATATGGATATAAATAGGATGGTTGCAGATATAATTGTGCAAGATGCGACCATTGGTGTTGGTGCGTCGACAACCCCAGTCGATGTGCTTAGAGTTCAAGTCCCCAGCAATAATTACTTGTTGGTTTTCAGGAAAAAGTTCAGTGAGCATTTCGTTTGAGAGTCTATGTTTAGGAGGATTGTAAATTGCAGTGAAGTGGATGGTGTCGTTTTGAGGCAGAGTGACTGCTATTGTTACACTCTCATAGCCTGAGGATTGGTTATGCGAGACAAGGCAGGACTGTAAGGATTTCTTAACAAGAATGGCTGTGCCGCCGCCACGTTGTGAAAGTCTATCTCCACGGTAGGTGTGGTAATTTGGTACATAAAGTCTATCTGCTGGTATGAGATGAGTCTCTGAAACCATGCCGATATCAATTGAATATTCAATTAAAAAGTTTGTAAATTCTTCAAGTTTGTTTTGAATGCCAGCAGCATTCCAATAACAAATTTTGAGAGGAGAGTCCATATTATTGAACTTGCTGATTGGAGTTAGAAGCATCTGACGTATTTGGATTGTCTTGTTTTCTGATGTTTTGAGCAAGGAGTTGAATGCCTGAGCTTTTTAAGAAATTTACCAGAGTGTTTAGATCATCAAAAATCTTTTTGGCCTCTGTGATGAAGCTGGGAGTAGTTCCATGTGATGTTTTAAGAGCTTCAGCAAAAGATTTGTTAATTACAAATCTGTCAGCGTAAGATTTAACATCTTCTTTCCTTTGAGGCTTGGGGAATTTTTCACAACCCCTAAATGAGGCTGTGTGTTCAAGTCCACAGTTTGCGCACTTGGCAGGTGCATTTTTATCTTTTTTACAAGTTCTGGAGTCGTGTCCTTCTC
Organism: Stegodyphus mimosarum; assembly: GCA_000611955.2. Classification (NCBI taxonomy): domain Eukaryota; kingdom Metazoa; phylum Arthropoda; class Arachnida; order Araneae; family Eresidae; genus Stegodyphus; species Stegodyphus mimosarum. The sequence goes on along the minus strand of KK114023.1, from coordinate 136,205 downwards.
CGCATTTCACGCACTTGAAATCTTTATGACAAGCAGCTTGTGAGTGATGGAAGCCCTGGCATCTGAAGCACTGGACTGGGCCAGTGCGTCCTTTGTATGGTTCCACCTTGATGTGTAATCCGGCGATTTTTCTTTCAGTTGAAATTTCCTTGGATTTTTCTGTTTTTGGAAGAGTGATAAGAAAAAGGGGATATTTTTTAATTTCCCCTTTGTATCTTTTAGTAAGTTGAGTAACGTTTATTACAGTGTAGTTTTTGCTAATTAGATCATCTTTGATCTCATCTGTGTCAGTATCTATAGGTAAGTGGCGGATAACCACTTTGTGATTCTTTTCTTCAGGTAGTAAGAAGGAATGGTATTTAACTTCTTTTAAGTTTAAAATACGAGTCATTTTTCTATGTGTATCTATGCTGGATACTTTAATTTTGAATCCATCCTTTTGCATATAACCGGTATAGTCCGTTTTATCAGATAAATCATGTTCAAAGAATAATGATTTAAGTTTTGACCAGTTATATAATTTGTCATTAATATATATGGCTGGAGGTGCTTTACCTTTTCTAGTTTGATTTTCTTGATTCATTTCATCAGTAGAGGCTTCGTTAGGGTCAGTTGTATTAAGATCCATTTGTTCTTGGTTGAGTGAAGTAGCTGTATGTTTTGTTTGTGCAGCATTCATGGAGTAAGAGAAACCTTTTTTCCTTTTTCCTACAGTTCTGTCCCCTTTTGGGCGTTGTTCTTCTTCAGAACTATCCGTGTCTTGAATCAGTGAGATTTCTGTAGAAATTTCTGTATTCACTTTACTTGGTGAACTTTTCAATTTTTTGCGTTTAACAATTTTCCATTCATTTTCTGTAGGTAAAGAAGAATTTTCTTCTTGATTTTGTTCAATAGATGTTTCAATTTCTTTTTCAGCAGTTATTAAGGCTTCATACACTTTTTGTAATAAATCCAATTCTCGTTCTTCTTTAATCAAAAGAGATCCATCTTGCTTTTTATTTTTGAGCTCCTCGATGGTAGCCGCGAAAACTTTCAAAAGCGCGTCCATGTTTCCGTATCCAAAAGAAATCCTATCCAAAATGGAGCCTGTGCAAATCCAAAAACCTTAATGGATGGAGAACGGCGCCCCGGAACCAGACCCACACGAAGGTGTTCTGGCAGACGGATGAGCCGTTGGAACCTCGCAAGGCCCTTGACTTCCACCTGACAGCGGAAGCTTGAGGGTAACTATGTGAGGTATGAAATCCAACCAATAAAACGATCCGAGGATCAAAATCCAACCAATAAACGATAAGCAATTAATGGCGTTAAAACTACTGAGGGCGAAAGAGCAGACGATCATCGAACAGCAGCGAACGCGTCACGTGACGGTACAGGTAGAATCCTCGCAGAGAGCAGCGTCGACAGGCGACCTTACCTCAGCGCGTTTCCCCCTCTTAGATCGCCAAGCGTTGGAGGACGCTTTCTGTTTCCTTATATACTCCAGTTTTCAAAATAGAAAGTGGTAGGGGGCTTCCAGATGATTTTTTTTACATGTTCGAATATTATTTACTTGTATTCATTTTATAATCGTACTTACGTTTTGGATTTTTCTTGCATTTTGGTTATGTACGTTCCCGGGTTAAAGCAAATTTCTGCTTTTCGACTAATGATTTTTATTTACCATGTTTTCTATTAGCAGTCTTGGAATTTTTTCATTACCATCCAAGTAACTAATCTCTGGCTAAGAGACAATGATCTCATTCCCTTACCCTCCTTCCTTATCACCCTTTCAAAGAGAGCATCAGTTCCAGACTCACTTACGTCATGGATCTTCAGTGACCTTATTTTCACAGAAACGGGCATCTCGTGCGCCACATCATATATCCAGCTAAATCGTCAGGCTCGTAGTTTATGTGCTATCATTAACGATTTGAAATGGATTTTGATACTAATGAGGCGATGGCGAATATCGTCATTTGTCTTTACGCAGCGAAGGATGACACGTAGGGTGAATAAGGCAAACCCCCTCCAGGGCTTAACGTTTAATATGCGATTTTGCATTTTAAATCGAAAAATGAGTGTTTCAGTGTGTTCTCTCACCCTTTAAAGTTTGTCCTATTAGCTGCGAAATGCCTGTCGCATTCAGTTTTGAAACAATAGATTCATGATTCTCTTATTAAATATATTTTCACTAAATCCTCGATGGGGCTGTTGAAGTTCAATCAATCATGTTCTCTCATTCAATACATTTAAGTGGAAATAACAAATAATATCAGTCAATCTTTCGAGCCAAAAATCTCTACTTAAGAAGATAAATCAAAGATAATTATGTAGAACTGCTGATTTAACAGCATTTGTAGGATGCTATCGAACTTCACTAAACCCATTAAGAATAGCAATTACTTATTAAGAATAGCAATTACTTATTAAGAATAGCAATTAATCGAAACTTTAATGAGATTTTCAATAAGCTGCAATTAAAAATAACTATAATTCAACAGAAATATGCATACATATATATGTGTAAACAATATGTTATTATTATTTGATTATGATGATTTATTTGATAGGTAAAATTGTTCATTCATAATTGAAAATCAAAAGACTTAACGTTCTAAACAGATGCGTTCTTATTTAAGTTAATTCTGATTGGTAATTTAATAGCATAGATCAGTTAGAAAAAGTTAATGAATGATGAATCTGGCAAAATATTTTCTCTGTAGCTGTTAATATTTAGCTTACATTCAACAAAGAGACCATTACATGAAAGCAATTACGTATACAGAGTGGTAAAAATAATCGTTACCTTTGAATTTTTGACAGAAAATTTAATAAAATCTTTCTACGATGACCATACACACTTCCAGATAATTTTGGCTTTCCGTGAATTTGATTAATGTAAAGAACGGAGCATTTTTATTATCGAAAATTATTTATATGAACAGAAATAAGTGTCATTCTGTGACGTAGTTTCTTACGAAAGGGAAGAAGTCCATATCTATATGAAATATTTTCTAAAATAATTCTTCTTTATTATTTAAAATGCAGAAAGGCTGTGGCCTAAAACTGATAGGCATCAAAATATAAAGTACAACAGCCTCAAAACAACTGAAATTTGCTGCATTCAATTAAAAAAATAATTATATTTTTAAAATAATTGATAGTTTCCTATGTGTTAGAAGTATAAGTGAAAGAGTAAACAAATAAAATATCACTTGCAGAGTCATTAGGTTCTTTTGAAGCAGGAGGCATGAAAAATGAGCATACCCTCGCCGGGACTCAAACCTTGGACCTCTCGAATACGAGCCGAGTGTGCTGATCATTACACCACGAACGCATGCTAGGCTGGAGAAATACCTAACATAATCCCCCTTTTAAAGGGCAACTGGAGATTGAGACTGAGTCACCAAATCCTGGTGGTGGAGAATCATCATACACCATCTTTTTTAGTTCGAGCGCCACTCTAGAGTCATTAGGTTCTTTCGAAGCAGGACACATGAAAAATGAGCAATGCTCTGGCCGGGACTGGAACCTCGGACATCTCGAATAGGCGCCGAGTATGCTGATCATGACACCGCGAAGGCGTGGTACGAAGACAAGAGAAATACCTTATAAAAATCTTGTAATTGTCTTTTTCCATCTTGCATATCATACAAGATTTGAAGGATCAAAGGATTCTGTAACAATAAAAAATGATGGTAGACGAAGGAGAAAAGGGATAAACAAAAGTTCCCAATCCAAGTCCAGTAGTTTCTCTCCGAATGATTAAAGCAATATGAGATCTGGCATTATCATATTAAAAGATAATATTTTTAGGACTGACAATTTTAGGTCATTTATCTACCATTTTTCCCACCAGTTGTTCAAATGCTGGCAATGGATGTCACAGTTACATGAAGCAAGCTTCAGAGGCTTAACTCTTTGAAGACCACATCGGGCCAGACGGCCCTTCATTCAAACGACCACAAACGCCCGAAATCCAATGTTGTTTCCTTCCCTTCCCTAAAGTATGCAGTAGCAGGTGCACTTTCCCCCAGTGCATTGTATCAGTTTGTTGCAGACAGCTTGTCCTAAAAGGATTCACTTGTGGTTTTTTATGTTTATTTGTTAGAAGTAGAAAGAATGTCATTTGAAATCTTTACTCTTCTTTGAGAGTTAATCGATGGGGAGGACAGGAAATTGCTGACTCTCGAAATCCACTTTGGACGGTTCGGTATTTTAACATACAGCTTAGCGGAAGCTCTAGTTTTTACTTTCCTATCTACCATGCATTGAAAAAAACTTTAATCGAGAAGCAATTCCTTCTTTGACGTGGTGGAGCAAGTTGTGCTACCCGACGCGCAGTCTTTTGAAGTTGGGCATAGCGGAAATGTAAGCCATCACAATTCGTTCCAAAATTGTTTCATTTCTGGAACATCAAAGCAAATAAAGATAGGTACTTGTTTTCACCTATAATTGCTGTTGAAACAACTGACGTACGACCGTCTAATCAAGCTTTGTGATAAATTCTGGATTTCTGGAACAGCAAAGCTATAAAGATAGGTACTTGTTTTCACCTATAGTTGCTGTTCAAACAACTGACGTACGATCGTCAAATCAAGCTTTGTGATAAATCCAAGTGCTTGCGTTCATTTTTCAAGTGTTGTTCTGTGTCACTGTTATTCTGTAACCTCTTAAAGCTCGTGCGTCCATCATTAAACTTAAGAACCAGTAACTGTATGTATTGCCGTCAAAACATCTTTTCCGCATATTTAATGAATGTTTCGACATTCTAGAGCTGCCGTACTGCTTTTTATCAATATTCCTGCAACAAATAATGTCTGACATGCTGCTTATTCATAGCCACTTTAAACCGCTTGATATTTTTTTTTTACAAATGATTTACTCTTATAAGCATTTTGCCTGTAAATACTGTTTCCCTTGTATTTGCCGGACCTTTCGGTTGTCTCAGTGTCATGTATGATATCATGAATCTCCAAAACAGATTAAAACGTTTCCATTGACCTCATACAGATCTCCTCAACCTTGTAGCAATCACGTGGTGAGTCTGTAGCGGTCTCGTGAGCTACTCAGTGCTCAGAAATTTGAAAAAAGTTGGAATTCTTGAATCTAGCGCACGAGAGCTCTTTTGCACTAGTGGTAGAGAATTCGACTCGCATTAAAACAGACCCAGGATCGAATCCTACTCGGGCGCTGCAGCACCTCTCATTGTTGCTAATAGACGGCTACGGGACCATGAAACTACCGGGTTCTCGCACCACGTGATCGCTACAACCGTTTTTGACTGCGGGTCGAAATCAATCAAAATGTGTGTATTTAAGAACACCTTTCGGGTGAGGGGTATTTTCATTTTAGAATAATCTTGATTGTAAATAAGAAAGTAATTACAATACGCTTTAAACATAAAAATTAAAATTAGAATTATTATGAAGACAGATGTAACTGAATGAACTTTATTTTTCTGTTCGAATTCAATGGCTTTCTTGATGCTAAATTTATGATGTCAGTTTAGTCAACTCTGACTCATAGTTAATCCTCTTATGACGAATAATAGTTATTGGTCTTATGACAAATAGTTATTGGTCTTGTGATAAATACAAACATCTGAATTTTCAGTTTTTAAACTGTTCCCGTTCTTACTTACCATAAATTTCATAGGTAAAAATATTTGCTCGCATTTATAAGCTGAACCGAAAGCGGACAAAATAACAAATCCAATTTTTTGGAAATATGAATTATGGATTGGCGTTGCCAGATTTATCAATTTTTCCTTGAAATTATGCTACACATTTTAAAAATACGTGTTCTTTATTTCAACGTCGTAGCCAAACAAACATTTCATTATTATTATTTGTTTTCGAATTATTTTTTTCCTCTATCCTCGTTCATATTTTCGTTTTATAATTTATTTTTATATAATAAACTTTATTTTCGAAATTCAAGTTAGCCACTTTTAATTATAAAATGGCTCATTCAATAACCCTTGGGCCATAGGCTGCTTAGGCCTATGGCCCACGGGCCACATTATTTTCGTGTATTTTCAAATCATTCCCAATGCCACTAAGAAGTAAAGGCATTCTAATGACTAATGATTAAAAATGTATTAATACATTTTAATCATTAGAATGCCTTTACTTCTTAGTGGTATTAGGAAATGATTTGAAGATACACGAAAATAATCATAAAAATGTATCCTTACCAATAAGCACACCACCACATTGTACAATGAACATATCAGGAGTTTTAATAATTGCAAATAACTAGACATGATCTAGAAAACCAGAAAGAACGCATTTCCTCTCATTAAAGACTTTTGTGAACGATGTTTAAACGATGACTCCGTGTCTTTGTCTAAATATCGAACTCACTGAAAGAGAAGTACAAAGAAAATGATTTCAGTAACATTGGAAAACGTTTGGCTTACCAAATACTCCATCCAATGGAGTTAAAAAATTTCCAATCACCAAGAAGAATCAGCTTTATTTTTAATAATTTTCATCGAGCAAACCGTTGAATTGTAGGAAATTCTGAATTACTGAAACTCGGATAATTGAAACTCTCTCTTTCTTTCTTTCTCTTTCTCACGCACACACATATATAAACTTAATTACTAATTTTGTATTTAAGATTATCTCCTAGAAATGAAAATGTAAAACTATTCCAAACAGAAATTAGGAAATGTGAGAGCGTAAATTTCTCAGTCCATGCAGTTCATCTTCATCGTAACTTTAATCGAAATCGGGGAACTACCGCGTGTGTAAATACCATAGAGGTTAAAATAGATGAAGTAAGCCTTCTCCGTATGTCCCGTGCAATGAAATTGAAGTCATGAAACGTCACTGTATGACGTAACGTCTTATCATGGCCGCTCCCTTAAACGGACTTTGTTTACCTTCTAAGTGGTGTTATTTGCATGTTAGCTATTCATCACTGAACGTTTATAAGTCTCACATTCTAATTTTAATACTTAACATAAAGGATTTTCCAGTTAGCATATAGAAAAATCTCAAGAACTGCAAATAACATTTTCAAATTTATTGACATCTAGATACATGAAAACGTGAAAATGGGCACAAAATGCATATATGGTGAAACCTGGAAGATCACTGGAAGTACATTAATATGTTATGCAAATTGTGCCTAGAAACACTTTTCTGAGCCTGCCGACGTTGATATTTGGTTTCAAATTCAGTGTAATTTTATTTAACGATATGTTTCGTAGTCTTACAAGTAAGGTGTATGGCGGCCATGATAAGACTTACGTCACGTTGCTAACAGTTCCTTAGCTTCAATTTTGTGACGTCATGCTTGCTCCATCTATTCTAGCCTCCATGGTAAATACTGAAAAAACTGGTTATTCCCCCCTTTCTTCTGACGAGTTTCAAGTGAGTGTGTGGGGCCTAGCCCTCACAGATGTCGCCCTCCTGTGATAATGTCGTTTTGGTTGGACGAAAAAGAAGGAGCGAAAATAGCCTAAGAAATTGCACGAAGTAGCTGAAAATGTTTGGGTGAAAATGAATCTGTTTTGATGCTGTGTTAAAACTTAAACCATCCTCGAGCAAGTTATTAATATGTGTTTTATCTCCAGAAAGTGCCGATATTGAGTCATCAATCATCGCCTCGCCGAAATTACTATGTGCTGAACGAAAAATATGTGTGAAAGAAATAACTGTACTCGTGAAAAACTCCATCTGCCATTTGTTTAGTATACTTAAAAGTAGTTACAGTGCGCAGGAAGAACGATGTTTAAAGATTAAAAGTTTGTGTTCTATTTTCAATGTAAGGCGCCGAGATACCGTCCAAGTTTAGCTTCTCACGTGTTGTGTTCTAAATTAATGTATTATGCTATTTTTGTGTGCTATGTGATCTGTGTTATATATATTTAATCAAGAGAAGGTTTTTGATAAAATAAGTGTGAGATTAAAAGAAAAGTTTTCTCCCCAAGTTTCATGCATGTGGGTTAATGGGTAAGTGAAACATTTATTATTTTTGATATTAAATTCCAACGCAATGTACAAAACGTAATTTTAGGCCAGCAAGTATTGGGCATATACAACATTCGTTTTTGATGCTTGTAGTATTAATTTATTTAGGGAGTCACACTTAAACACCGCATAAATGTGCCATTTTTACACCACAGGAAATGATAATACTTAAGAGGACTGTGTTAAAACTATTCAAAATACGTAATAACTTAAATGAAGTTTAACATTTATAATGTTGTGCATTAAAAATCATAGATTTTTAAAAAAGAAAAAGAATAGAACAGTCATAAAATATTAAATATATATATATATATATATATGTACTATTTCATGAATGCATTCTTCTTATATATATAATATGTGTGTATATATATGTATGTGTGTATAAGATATATATATATATATATATATATTTATGTATTAGTAGCACTTCAACGTTGACTAGAGTGTGATAAGTACAGTTAACACAAACACATGAAAAAGAACAAAATGTAAAATTTGGAACATAATTTGCTCAGAACAGAAACGTCAAACCTTTAGATCTTTAAGCGTAGATCTAAAGGTTTGACAAAGGTAAATTTAAAGATTGAAGATTTTTAAGTTTCTCTCTCGCCTTACAGTATCTGTCATATAGATGTTCAGCCACTTCAGGGTATTTCTTAAGATGAGAAACATCCATAACAGTGTTTCTTCCACATAATACACAGTTAGGGAACAAAAGGAGGCCAAATCTAAATAAATGACCCGCAAGGCGATCATGCCCAATCTCTAACCGAAAGGCAGCAACAGCGATCCGTTTTGGGGCAGTAGATATTTTGAAAAGAGAATCTCTCCAATCTTTTCTTTAATTTCATCTGCTTGCCTGGATGGAAAGCCATTATTCATGCGTTCTTTTATTACACGCAGTACAGTAGGATAAGGGATAGGATTCGATGGAATCTGTAGGATTTTGGTTCCTTGTTTAGCTAATAAGTCAGCCATTTGTTTACCAAATACTGCGCAGGGAGCCAGAACCCACTGTAAAATAACAACTTTTGTATGTAAAGTTTGAAATGTACTTGAATATACAGTCTTTAATACTTTGCGAGTTAGCAGGTTTCAAAGAGATAATAGCCTGTATTGCAGACATAGAGTCTGACAAAAATAACAGCGTTATAAAAATTCTGACATCTAGTAAGCAGTTGTTGAGAAGCTAACCTAATGGCCTTTACCTCTCCATCAAATAAAGTGGTACACGGACCAAGGGACGAACAGAATGCAAACAAGTCAGAAAAGACACCAAGTATTGTATTTCCATTCTGAGACAGGCGTGATCCATCCGTATATATATGCTACCTGGCCAGGATAATTGGTGTGTATAGTCTTCAGAGCAATAGTTCCCAAGTAGGATTCGCTTGTCATTTTCTTATGCGCAAACTGGATCAAGTGGACTCTACTCTCAAAACAACCACCAGACCGAGGGTCTAATGGATTTGGAAAATTTTCAGCAGCAGAGAGACATCCAGTCTCTTTTTTATGGTTAGGATTCTTTGTATAGGACATGTCTGTGTTCTTAATCTTCTATTTTCGTTTCTGTTATGATTTCTCAAGTAGGTGTTACCTAGAAGACGAATTAATTTTTCATAAACACAAAAGCACTTTTCCCGAATAATCTTTTCTATTGGTTTATTAACGGTAAGTAATAACATAGCCTGAATTGGAGTGGTTTCAACCACCCCAGTGATCAATCCACTACAGCTCTAGAGCACAAATCTATGAAGAACAGATGTATGCGTATATAAAAATATACAGAAAATTGTATTACCAAATTAAAACATAATAGGAAAAAATTGGCAATAGACCTTTAAATTACTAATTTTCAATTAAAGCACAACCCCTTCAAGATATCTGCAATTTCCGTATTGCTGTAAATTCTTGCCCAGTCGCTGTGTCGAATTAAAGTAAAGCGCTCTGAAAATTATTAATTCTCTGGCCACTATATACGCACTCTATTTTGCTAGCCACTAGCTAGTTAATAGACGTCTCTTGCATGGCTGCTTCTATTCATTGTTAAAAATGATAATAAAATTAATGATAATTCCATTCATTGGTAGTAATGATAATGAAATTAATGATCATTAACAAGGATAATTAATATCCTCATAATCAAAATTATGGGGGGAGAGCAGATTGTCTCTATTGTGATGCACCATACCATGGGACAATCAACAAGTAATAAAGATATGTTTGGATTATCAATTCCATACAATTTATCGACGTCTTTTACTAAGTAACCAGCGTTTCAGTGCTATTCTAATTTCAGTCTACTCGCGACTGAAAAGTAATTAGTGGTTTCTGTAGTCAAGCTGTCATCAGTATCAAATGAACTACAACGAACAAAATTATTTCATCACACACATACATATATATCTATATACCTATATAGATACCTATATACCCATATATCTATATACCTATATAGATATATACCGAGATCATATACTTTTATTTTCAGCAGCTGGTAAGCACATACCTCCGCAGCTGGTAAGCACATACTTTTAACTACACAATATTTTTAACTCAACGTTTTAAATGATACAAATATTCATGTTTTGTCATGTTTAAAATTACCAAACGTAATATTTTATTCAACCCTTCTGTCTCTATAACTAATTAGATTTAGTAAATGTTAATCCTTATTCTATTTAAAACCTGAACTTACAAAATTCGACACATGTATGACAGACGCAGAGCCATATTTTTAATTTTAAAGTTTGATATAATTTTTAAGGGTTAGATTTTGTCAAAAATATAGAAGTGTGGCAACACATCATCGCATCGTCACCAGCTGTCATCATTATCATCAACCTCTATGATATAATCCACAATTTATATTAAACACATAATTATAAATATCTGTTGATTTCTAAAATACTCAAATAAAATTGCTAAGACACAAAACTGAAGACCATAACCAAATTCCTTGCACAAATGTATATTTTTCCTAACTTAACTGTAAGTTATTTTCCGCTGTTTACGACCGAATTGAATTTACTTGTCACTTCTTCCAACTGACAGTATTTCACCGACAGCCATTTTTCCCGTCTCTCCTATAATATATGCTTGAAATAATAAAATTTTAGTGCTTCGTGAGCGAAAACTCGATCGCTAAAATTGATCTCCAAAAGCAGGAATTCCCCGAATGATTGATAGAAAGCATTACGCAGTTGCTTTCTTTTACGACGTTCTTGCGTAGGCCATTTTTAAAGGAAATGGCGACTGCGTGAGCATATGGCGTTCAATGTACTTAACGATGGAAGAATTCGATTCCACGAAGAAATCTTTCTTGCTAGAAATGATGTTACGAAACGCGATTTTGAAAACTTTATTTTTTTGTTTTCTCAAAACTGCGTAGACATCCAGTCGCAAAGGATAAATAAAGGCTTTCGAACTTCTGCCATTCGCAGCAATATCTACACTGGGTAAATATACCAAAGGAAAGGAACAAAGGGGAAATTCGCCGGATGTAATCTCAGAACTGTTTGCTTTACTGGCGTCTCTATTTGAATCGACATTGCTAAACAGAATGACAAAGCTGAGTCAGTTTATAGTCTTTCGCTGTGATGCAAACTTAGATAAGTATTCGAAACCAGTTTCTTTCGTGCATATTTCCACAGAAAATACATAAGAAAAGAATGAAATGTTTTTACGGTTTAGAAAAATTACTTTATGCAGCCGGAATATTTTTGCTAATAATAACAATAAATTCTGTTGTGGCAATGGATCGTCGAAGAAGCATTTTGGAATTATTAAAATATTTCATGTATGCGAGTTCTTGGTATTATCTTCCGCAAGGGAAATAAGTTAAAATTTTCAAATTCCTTCTGGAGCTTTATGGAATAGATTTTCATGTTTTCGGTATTTTCTAAAACCATTAATTTTATGAAAACTAAAATAATATATATATATATATATGTATAGAAATCTGAAAGCTTTCAGATTTGACACAGCGCCCAAAGGGGCGTTTATTTTAACGTTTTGCGGGTTACCTTTACTTATTAAATATCATGGTTTTCGCACTTAAACATAAAATCCAGTTCAACAGCAATACTGCAAAATAATTTTAAAATGAGCATATCTTTAGAATTTCCAATACACAGTCTCAGGGACTTGGAGATAAAAATGGGTTTCTTTTCCGTACAGTGTTGCCATTTCTCGTTTTGAAATCATTGAGTTCCGTAATCAAACATCCGATAAAATGTTTCAAAATAATAAATCGATAATAAAACAAATTCCAAATTACAAATTTGGCCTTCCAAATGCTCATTTTCGGAGGAGTTATTCAAATTTTGATGGTTCTAGGTAGCGTTGTTTTATCACAATGCGAGAAACATACATACATTTGTGCAGATTCTTCATTCTTTAATTTCTTTAAATATAACACAGGGCGATAACATTTGGTGGAAACAGTCTGAAAAGTGATACGGACGTTTACAGTGAATCGACGCAAAATACCAAAACGAAATTAATAGCCCTTCTGAGTCAACGCTCCTGTGGGCTAAAAAAAGGTTTTGTTTCAAAACATGCATTGAGATGCATCATTGAATATTTGTTATTATTCAGAAAGTTTGAGTAATTAAGTATATATGTAACTATAGCCATAATCCGTTCCAATGCATAGTTACTTGTAAAATGCGAAGCATCTGCGAACATCCGTGATTCGCGTTCTTACTAGTGACAACTGGTTATTATTATGCAGCTTGGGAAACATATGAATTAAAATTTTAATTCGGGTATTTACTGCTCAGTTAGAACTCGTTCGTACTAGATGTAACCCAGTTACATAAAAGTGACTTCTAGGTACACAACAAAACACATTTGGTTTCAAGAATTTTTATTGCGTTGCGAAATAAATTGACTTATGTATTATTACTTGGGCCACTATTGCAACATTTGGAAATACATAACAATTTATTTATTTTTTCACTTATACAAATTAGTGAGACATTTATTTATAACTTCCAAGTGGAAAATCCTTGGCTAAACCCTGATTACAGACGAAGACGCATGACATAAAGATATTTGCTTATCCTATTGCTATCGTTGTTATTAATTTCACTTGCGTGATCTAATCAGAACAAGCTCACGAATTGTTATTGTAGCTAGATATAAAACTGCGTTTATCGTTAGTCAGAGACTAAGACTTGAACACCATACTGGTGGGTGGCATTATAACATTATGCAAAGTTCCACCACAGTTTTGAAGTAGATTACAGGGAAGGCGGATCCGAAGGTTTTCCATCCCTCTTCCTCTGTAACCAACCTCTTCGACTACCCCCATATTCCAAGCGCCCCGATGTAGCACGGACACTATACATTAGCAAGCATCCATGCCCTCTCCGAGATCCGAATCCAAGCTCTTCGGCATGGCAGTCAGCGTTGCTAAATATTTTCCCGTCTGGGCAACTTGCTTATTGTTCTTTACTACAGCGACGTCACTAAACTTTTATTCACATATATCAGATCCGGATCTGGTATATACAGATCGGAACAGATTATGGTCACTACCAAACCGACAAACTTGCAGAGTGAGTAGAGGGCTCAGAGACGACTCGGAATCATATAGGAATGTCGCAAATGCTGTAGCTGTGAGCTATGGTGCAATGCAGCAGAGAAAGAGAACAGAAACAGCAATATATTAATGGGACAAAAATATTTTATTGAAAAGTTGTACTACAACCAGGTGTTCGAAATTACGACAAGTCGTCAGGCAGGCTTGAGAGCAGCGCTGCTTACGCGCGCGGGATTCCTTACGTTCTGGAAGATTCTTCCTTGCAATCTTGCTGTAAATGGCGCTGAACGGAAGGCTGTGTGAATAGCGATCCTGCTGGACGTCGTTATATTTGTTATCCTTTTTCTGAGGTAGTAGGATGAACGCGTATTCAAACAATGAGCTTGTCGAAATGCTGATCCTGTATGGTGCTGCGGACTGAAACGAGCATGCTGGTGGGCGTTTGTACCAAGCACGTTACCCGAACGGGCGTGCTTCACGTCACATGACCTTCGCAAGGGTGAACAGAAGGTTACGTGAGACTCGTTGTTTAACGAGAGCTGCAATGAATCGACAGTAACGACAGGAACACCTGGCAATTAGGAGGTGGTCTTACGTCTGGCAGGAAGAAAATCCAAGTACGAGTGCTGGAATGATAGTCTAACAGGTGGGCTTACGTCAATCCATTGTCTGGAGGATACTCGCAGCAAACCAATTCAGCATACCATCTCCATCGCATCGAATTATTAAAATCTGAATATTATCAACTTCGGAAGACGTTTGCTACATGGTTCCCGCAACAGTGTGCTACAGACCGCGCATTTTTTGCGCCCTTATTGCTCACGGATGAAGCACACTTCACACGTAAAAAAGCCTTCAATCACCATAACGCCCATGTGTGGGCTTATGTTACGCAACCATGTACAGCTCATTTGTGGGCTTATTGTACGCAATTTCTGGGCCAATGTTTGAGCCGGCATTCTTGGAGACTAACTCAATGGAACGTACCTTGTGCCCAGTACTTTGGATTATAGGGCATACCTGATCTTCTTGCAACAGGTCCTGCCCGAACTTCTTGACGCAGCTGATATTACTCCGTCGTTGCGCCGCTCCATATAGTACCACCATGAAGAGGCTCCTCCACATTACACGATTGATGTCAGCCGACAACTTCACGTAATTTTTATACAGCTGTGGATAGGTCATGGTGATCACCGGATCACCTCCAGATCACCGGACCTATCATGCACGGACTTCTGGTATTACATAAAATGTTTGGTGTACGAGATGGCCGTTCCTTCAGTTGAAGACCTGGTCGCTCTAATATCTGTAGCTGCTGGAAGGATACGTGACACGCCAGGAATCTTCCAGAGCTTAAGAAATTCAATGCAGCGACACTGTTAGACCTGCCAGACGACTTCTGATCGTAATTTCGAAAACATGTTGTACTACAATTTTTCAATAAAATGTTTTCTGTCCCATTTATGTTTTGCTGTTTCTGTTCTTTTTCTCTGAATCTTTGCACCATAGCTCGCAACTACGGCATTTGATGTGATTCCGAATCGTCTATGTACCCCCTACACACCCTGCAGGTTTGTCGGTCTGGTAGCGTACAAGCCTGTAGGTGATCTATAACACCGTGCTTTGTACGTAACTGATAAGTGTTTTCGTCTGTCTTTAAGAAAACTGCTTTGTCCACGTCAGGAATAAGTACTGTAACATGTTTGCCGACATTAGCAGGAGGGTGGGTTTTTGTAACTGAATTTTCCACCTTTTTAGTCTGTTGAATTAGGGACTGACTTGCTTCAAACTCTTTTTCATGACTATCCCACTCTATGTTTAAACCTTCTTCATGTGTTTCCGCCATGTTACTTTTAGGGATACCAATACGTTTTTCGAAATTTTCGTCCTCTCCCCCTTTAGAAAGAAATAACGTCAGTAAGCAAAGACGATGTAGTTAACCAAACCCTTGGTAGACGCTAACCTGAGTCTTATATGGAGTTTGCTTTGCCTGAATGAAACACCCGCATTTTCGTCAACTGTGCGCATTGTGAACCTTCTAACCATTTTACATTTGCAATATCGGATATTTACTCACCAATCATATTTTCAACATCTTGCTTGTCTTGGTCAACTGACCTTTGCTCTGGCGTGGCTCACCGTGTATAGTTTTCAGTTCTGGTCAAAAAGACTTAAATTTATTTCTAGCGGAGTTGTCAAATTAGTGGCCACTATGTGATATGCACAAATGTAAATATATTTTGTTTAATTTATAAGCTATTTCTTCTTCTCATTTAGATGTTAAAGCTCTTAATAAAGTAAAACTTGGTTAGATAATCTTGATATACCATGATGAATTGTATTGCCCATCTGCTTGACTTTGCATATCAATAAGATCTACTTGGCATGAACTATCAAAATCATTGTGCAAAAGTGGTTTAGAAACTAGTCACTTGTTGTTCTTAGATTTTTTACTATTGAAGGTTTCGCATATTGACAGGAACAAATTGATCATTTTGGTAGTAATACTGGCATATTTCCTACGTTTTTACTTTCGAAGCTGATCACGATACCATGCCCCATTGCTATATGAGCTTCTTCGATTACATCGAAAATTTCTTCAGCTGACATGTAATAGAAAATTTCAACGCTCTTAGATTTTACGATTATTCGCTGAGCGCTGCCTGTCTCTATAATGGCAAAACGGTTCACGTGTGGACACTGAAGTCTTTTCCGACATATGTTTACATTGTTTAATTTCCTACAGTAATTCTTCATATACACTCACGTTTGTGAAAATTGCAACACCATGAAGGACTTACGCGAGTGAGCTGAAATTTTCAGGAAATGCAAAGTAGCGCATGATATGCAAATGATTAGAATTGCAAATCCGTAGCGCATGCGTATGCTGAGCAGCGCCCTCTGAACGGCTGATGGATCCGAATAAATAGACAGCTGTAGCGAGGCGTGTATGGTTATCGGTGGTTATCTGCTAGTGGTAAACGTTAACTCAATCTGTACTTATGCCTCGTCGACGAAAGAGAGCGAGATTTGAACAACTTACAGAGTTTGAACGAGGGAGAATCATCGGCCTTCGTGAAGCTGGATTGTCGTATCGTGCAGTAGCCTCTCGTGTGCAGCGTAACAGCAGCACAGTGATGCGCGTTTGGAAGCAGTGGACGGACGAGTGTCGGACAACTCGGAAATCCGGGAGTGGACCCCGAAATGTGACGTCAGCTCGCGATGATAGACACCTGGTCCGCATGGCGCGGACGGACCGTACAGCTTCCTCTAGACAATTGGCAGCACTGTGGTCAATAGCTACAGGTGTTTCATTGTGTGCTTCATCAATTCGTAGACGTCTGCTGCAGTGTGGACTGCGCGCACGGACTCCTTTATACAGGATCCCCCTAACGCACGACCATCGCCGCCTGCGGCTACAATGGGCCAATCAGCATAGAGACTGGCGTGCTGATTGGCAGCATGTCGTGTTTTCTGACGAATCCCGCTTTAATTTGTGGTACCATGATGGCCGCATTCGTGTCAGACGCTATGCCGGTGAACGCCACCTTCCGGAGTGCATTATCGAACGCCACAGTGGACGAACACCCGGAGTTATGGTCTGGGGCGCCATAGCATATCATAGACGATCTCAATTGCTACGAATTGTGGGCAATCTGAACAGCAACCGGTATATCCGTGAAGTTCTACAGCCCGAAGCTGTTCCCTTCCTTCAAAGCTTGCCAGGCGCTGTATTTCAACAGGACAATGCCCGCCCTCATACTGCTCGGATTGTTAAATCCTTCTTTGCAGCGCAGCAGGTACAGCTTCTTCCTTGGCCTGCGTGTTCCCCGGATATGTCGCCAATTGAACATGTGTGGGATGTCATTGGTCGGCGTCTTGCTCGTGATCCTCGTCCTGTTGCGTCTGCAGACGAACGGGGGGTACGCGTACAAACGATATGGAATGCTCTTCCTCAGTCAGACATTCAAACTTTGTTTGACTCCATGCCACGTCCTGTAGCAGCACTTATTGCGGCGCGTGGTGGCCACACAAAATACTGATTCTGATCTCTTGTTCTTGTTTGTTTGCTTTGAACATTTAATCATTTATTTGTACCACTACCACTCAACTGTGTATTAAATTGCATTCAATTATGACGATTCCTTCTTGGTGTTGCAATTTTCACAAACGTGAGTGTAATTTCTCTGTTCATAACAGTCTATTTAGATAATTTAGCATCTTCCCTAGTTAGTAAACTAATAGAGTTAATGAAGTATTCATTTTCAAACTCCCTCCCGGGGAAAAAACGCTTGTAGCATTAAATTAGAACTTTCGACTGAACAGTACGAACGCCTTCTCTCGACAGGGTTGCCACATCGCTTAGATCATTTTCTTAGAAGGGGGCATTCCCTACTCGTCATCACCGATTTCCCTCAAATTTATAGAACATGCAGGGCTTGGCTAGAAACAAAAGTATCGGAAGTGGGAACTCCAGATGGCCAATCGTTCAGAAAATAAAAATTCTGACGCTGCTCTCGCACCGTATAAGCTATTTACGTTAGGGAGGCTGCCGAGCAGCGGTTGGCGCGGCGGTAAGAGCTCGCAGTAGTAATGCGTTGGTCGTGGGGTCGGCTCCCAGTGTGGATGCTTTTTTTTTTCGATTTTTATATTATTCTTTTTTCGAACTAAGCAAAGAGGCGAATATTTTATTTTATTCTATTTATTTATACTCAAAAGGCAGAAAAGGTAAAAATTTCGGACTTTTCAACAAGGGATTGTAATTAAAGAGCATACGAAAAGACTTTGCACATGAAAATACAAAACTTTATTTTGTCGACATTCGATGATTACGTGTGTCGGAATGATATTTATTGTAGAAACAGGGGAAACAAAAATTATTTCTGCATCTAGCAGACGTTATAAAGCCGCATTTTTACAACAACATCGTAGTTTCAACGTCTCCATAGAAAAACATACTTGATTGACATTCATAAAGCATTCATAAAGTAAGTGTGCGTCAATTTGGATTTCGGCTATTTACGATAGCATGTACATATACCATTGTAAGCGTAGCATTCAATATTTAACGTTTTTTTCCTTAAACATTTAATATAAAAGCGTAGATTTATAAAAATATGAAACAAATGCATGTTTCCAGTAACGTGTTATATTTGTTTCAGATATTAATAAAACATCCTTTGCAGTTTTCAAAAAACGTTTTTCAATTCTGCAGCGGAACTGCATACGTACATGGTGTCAAGATTGTCTGCAATTATACTATGGAAGCTCTCCGCACACTTTTTAGACGATTTTGCTTTGCTGTAAAAAAATCTTTCTTGAATTTTTTTAACAGCAACTGTGTTTTTTGAAAGCATAAATTATCATCTGCAACTTGACACTTTTGTTATCATGTAAAATATCGCTTTCAAAGAAGCAATGGATGGATGACTAGGTTTGCGTTTTCTTTCCGAAGAAAATTCTTCGTATCTAGTTATTAAAAACGCTGTGCGTTCACCAAATCTACAGCTACGATAGCTAATGTTGTCAACAAAAAGGAAAACAAATGTCAAAATTTAACCTTACATGGAAAAATTGTTCCAAATACGTATCCAAGGGAAAAAGGGTTAATTAACAATTAATAAAAACAATGGATAATAAAGGCGTGACATCTCTAACAAAGTTAAACATTGAATCCGAATACCTCATCTAAATTTTTGCATGAGTTATTCAGTGGTATGAGTTTCTAAAATCAACATTCAATGTGTGTTGAAAGGGAATTGATTAGAGTATCAAAACAAATTACTCTAATATGGAATCTGTTTATCATCTCATCAAGAGCATTCAAGCTGCATCAAACAAATCGGAAGGAAAGTTCTATTTCACAATGTTGCCACATAGCTTTCTCTAAATCAATGCGCTTCTATGAGAGGCTGGCTTTTCTATTCATAGGTAAAGAAATGTGTCTTTTCAAACTGCAACAGGGTTTATGCAGATTGGACTGGCAAAAGGACTTGAAACTTCGTACATAAGATGGAGTAATTAAGTAATATGGTAAACGAAAATCAGAGTTTTCGCAACACGAAGTGAAGTGATATAAAAAAACTGATGTGCACACAACACGACTTCTTTGTACAGAATATTAAATTATACACATTTTTTCTGCATTTCATTTAAACTTTTCAATTAAATTAAATATACTTCGTCGATAGCGTGTAAACCACAATAAGATAAATGCAGTCTTTAAAGTTCACTGTGATTATTTACCATAATGACACTCTGTCGCTGAGTTTACTTAACATTTTTGTATCTCATTCGTTTTATAACATAGAATGCAAAATAAAATATATCATCTGAAGAACTATCTAATCGTTGCCACATGTTCTATTCAAATACTGTAATAAATCTAAAACGACGTATAAAAAATTAAAGAAATAAAAAAGAAAAAGTTTTTCACAGACTATTCAGCGCCGCTTACCTAATGCGCATGCGCTACCCGTAAACATTCTCCTCTGTCCGAGGCAGATTAGTGACAATATTTGCTGCTAATATGAAACACTTTTTCCCCCCAATTTCATTAAAGATATATTTCTCATTTATTTAATTCAGCTCTCACTTCGCAAAAAAGCAAAAATGCGCTAAACATACTTTCATTAATAATTGAAAGATATAGGAAAACATAAACACCATTTACAGTTAAAACAATCAAAAAACATTTTTACAGTTAAAATTACAATTTTTACGCGAGAACAAGCAGTTCGGCAAGCAGGATAGAAGGCAATAATTTTTTCGATACACAAAACGGCTTAGCCGTACTTAAAAAAAATTTAAATTGTTGATAATTCTACAAATATTGCATGCAGCTTAACTATAGGCATAAAAACCTTAACCGGAAGATTAGAACAACATAATTCAATCATTTCTAAAGCAAAAAATGCACAATTTGCCATCATATAAGAATAAAAAACTGAGCTCACTAAGCTGAGTAATATAGTGGGTATGTCAAAATCGCTGAAACAAGCTTGTATTTGGCGTACATTTACTAAAACACTCAATCGATTTCGAGGGCAGCTACAGGTCGCTTCTCATCAGGAGACCAAAATAACTAGAAAGGGAAAGCAACCTCAGTAACGGCTTTTTATATACCCTCGGGTAGAACCACGCATGAGGAGGCAACGCCATCTATCGGCAAACCCAAGGGTATATAAAAAGCCTTAACTGAGGTTGCTTTCCCTTTCCAGATATTTTGTTCTCCTGAGGAGGAGGGACCTGCAGCTGCCCTCGAAATCGATTGAGTGTTTTAGTAAATGTAGACCAAATACTAGGTTTTTTCAGCGATTTTGATTGTCCCATTGGCGTGTTTCTCTTCTTTTCTATATATATACTTTTCATGCTGCCGATTGCAACCAAAAGGGGAGGTGCACAGCCACATGTTACAGCAGTCTTATATACAAGATTTCAATGTTCTACGACTACTGGAACATCAGAATGTTCTAATGTTCTGAGATACATAAGTGCATAAGTACAGACGCCAAGAAAAAATCTTTTCTGAATCCATTTTAAATCAATTTTATAATTCGTTAGGGGAAAAATAGTCCATTTTTCCATCCTTACATACATATGTCACGCAAAAACATCGTTGAATTGCATTCTAATGCGGTCCAAATGCATATTTTAGTTCAAATATGGCACCCGGAATTTTTCTTGAATGCAATAGTTCCTTTACTTCGTGCAAGGAAGTTCAGGGCTGGAAATTTAATTCAAATGAAATATTTTTCAGTTTTATTCTAAACTGTTTTTCTACTCATAATATTTAATGTTATTATTCCCTAGATAAATACCTAAATTGAAACCTGTTGTCTTTAGTTCGTTATCTGTTAATATGCTGATGAAAGTAAAGTCGATTTCTGGCTTTTAGGAGCTAGAAATCAACTCTACTTACTATTATAATGAGCTGCTGTAGGTTTCAGCTTTCATTAAGTTGAAAAACTGCGGCAGCTTTTTAATCGTAGTGTGCACTGTGTAATCGGGTAGAAAATTATAAAAAAATATTAAACATAATTTCTCATTTGCATTTCGAAAGATGTAATTATTTAGGAAACTTTAAAGTGGCTCAGAATATTTTAAATGCTGCTTCGTAAACAATGGGAATATATTTATTTGAAGAGAAATAAACAATATGCTTTGTTTAAGAATTTTTAATTGAATAGAAATTGCTAAACTCATTACTACTAGAAATTAAAGTAACTCAGGGAATTTATTATTCATTTTTCACTCGAATTTAATTTAATATGTTGTTTTAGGGGCATACTGTAAGCAGTTGTATTTAAATAATAATTTTTTAATAAAATCTATTGAAAATTCACTTTAATAAATATCATTCTAAGTTTTCAGTTCATTTTAAAAGAGAGATTTTATTTATATTATTTGAAGTTTTCCATTCATTGTAAGAGAGATTTTACCTAAATTATTTCTTAACTCCGTTCGAGAACTTCTTTGCATTTTCAACTTTAAATTAATATTTATTAGTAAAATCTTGTGTAGAACTCTTACTATGTGTACCATATCAAAAATAATTTTGCTTTATTCATTCCCTAATTTAAAGAGAATTGGAAAAACAAAGGTGAAAGGAATAAAAATATAAATGCAAAATGAAATAAAGAATGAAAGTATGCATATAAACAACCGGCATTCTTTTACCTTATTTATATTTCTTTTACTTTGTATTTATTTTATTTTTATTTATTTTTGTGTTATTTATTTATTTATGCATTGTTGAATAAATAAGTTATCTCTGGGTAAAATTACTTAAGTGTAAACGAAAAGCATACCTGATTACGCAAAAGTAAATATTAATTTGTGAAAAGTGTCATATTTGATATAAATGTTGAACAGAGTTAAAATTAATTATTTTAACTCATTACTTCTTATTAAATTTGTTACAATTTACAATGTTCTTTAGAACTTCAATTAGAAAAATACTTAAAACATGCTTTTAGCTTTTTCTTTAGAAACCAGCATAATTAAAAATTAAGCTAAAGAGCAGAATTAGGCTTAGGTTCAGGTTTTGAATACGATTCGATTAATTCCGAGGAGGATTATTCATAGGGCTTCTTCTTTAAGAACAATTTTTTATTCTAAGGAGGAGGGATCTCACCTTTTTTTTTTTTGCTTCGAAATGACTTTTGTAGCATTTTCTTTCTCTGAAAATAATCACACCATGTTATGATGGGTTTGATGGTATGCTTAGGAAATTGTATATGTCGAAGAAAATATCAAAACGACAGCAATCCTTTGTTGCCAGTCATGTCAGTCGATTTGTCAGTTTTATGTTTCTTCCTTTGTCTTTTAACAATTTTGTTTAATGAGTTCATCTGAGTGTTCAAGCTCATATCTCAGTTGCTATTGTAGTGTTTTTGGAGTTTATTTCGTTGCCTATGTTTTTTTATAATACTGTGAAGCAATATTCGAATGTCCTAGTTGTCACAAATAGCTCTGGTAGTAAAGACAGAATCATTTTGGAGTTCAAATCCGCATCATATAGTGATGGGGAGATCTGGGAAGTACAAGGTGATTTTTGCTTTTAAACTGACACTACTCAGAACTAACTCGATCTGTCATCTGGAATGTCACTAAATTTGGTAGAAGTATTACAGACAGCATGGAAAAAATGATTTCGTGAAAACAAAATAATTTCTAAAGCCACCGAGAGAGCAACATAGGTTCCTAACGTTGTTCTAGTCTACGCAACTGAACATTTGCATGAAAATGTAGATAACATTTGGAAATGCAAAAGCTCTATTATGTAAATAACATCAGTATCAGTAACTCAGATTATAAAGATAACGAGAAAACCAACAAAAGACATTCTAGATATTAGTTGGGTTCAGCATTTGTCTGTTTTTGCCTTAACCTTCGTAACTTGTGAAGTCATTTTTATCTTCATCAATCAAACGCAACCACTGTTCTTTCTGAGTTTAAAAATCGTAACAGTGTTATATTAGTGCCTTAAAAGAACACCAAATATAAACTACAGCTTTTAGTAGTTAGCACATTAAAACATGCTTTGTAATTATTAATTTAAAACAACGCAATGATTACTGGTGTGTATTATGTTGTAAGGTTTAGCTTATGTTAATTAACAGCTATTTTAAGTTTTGTGTCTGATTCCTGACTAGCGCGCGTTTGCCTTCTGGCTACGTCTCTCTTAGCTGTTATTACGCTCGGCCCTATCTTAGGCCCTTGCTAGGCTTCGCCGATTTAGTTAATACTTAGGGGCCAACTAGTTAGATTCTGATAGTTTCGGCTATATCCTTTAAGAGCTTTAGTTAAGCTAATTTTAGTTCAAATTATTAGTATTTAAGTTCAAGCCCGAGTGGCGGCTTTATATAAAGTTCCAAATCGGAACTGATCGTAAATATGCTGAGTAATAAAGGGTTTTAAACCCTTCTGAAGTTTCACGTGTCCTATTCACACTTAAGCGATTAGTCGCTTGTTAAGTGCTCGTGGGGTTTGAAGTTAGAGCTAGAGATTTAAAGAGAAAACCTCACAATATATAAGCTTACCTGGTAATAAAATAAAACATCATACTAAATCTATAAATGGAACAGACTTTTATTTTACTATTAAAATTAATTTAAACATTAGCAAATAGAATTTTATGCTCCTGGAAGTCAACAAAATATTGTACAATTAAAATATCAAGGCATTGATTGTTTTCATTCAAAATCATAGTTCATAACATGTTGCTTTTAGAGTAACTTGTTTTCATTTTAAATTATAATTCATAACATATTGCTATTGGATTATACGCACAGGATATTATTGAAATATCAGAAGACAATTAACGAATTTGAACCAAGTATTTTAACACATTAATTGTTTTTTTAAATCAATTAGGACTGTACCAAGGCAATTTTAACTAGTTATTTAACAATTTCCCAACAGTCATTTACTTAAACTCCTTTCAATCTGTCGTCCAAAATTCGTTACCTTACATAGCAATATTTGCTATTAACTATAATAAGGAACTGCGTTCAAACCGGTACTTAACTATGGCCTTCGACCCGGGAACGTAGCACGCATTTTCAAGCAGGATTTCTAGAAATAAACTAATAGATTTTACTAAGGTACTACTGCCAATAAATTTACATATCAAATTAAACCTTAAAACTTTACCAGAATGAACATTATTAACATAGATGATACTCACGCATCTTAGATTTCTAAATTTATGAAATATGACTTAACTTGTTGCTTCCTCCTGGACTTCGATGAAACTTCCACCAAAAACCCGTAGAACTTGTAACGCACAGATGTTTAGAAAAATTAACATCATCACTCCAGAGTCCACACCAAAAAAATCAACAGTAGGATACACTACTCAGACGAGCTGTACCGCAGGTTCACTGGTAGAATGGAAAATAAACACAATGGCTCGGTCTAGTAGCCCCAAAAAAGTCTTTAGCTGGCCGATCACCATCTCCATTCCAACATTCAGGAAAAACCGGAAAATTGAGCTGCACCGAACACATTGAAAGACAAACTGGACCGCAGATTCTCTTCTTGAAGATAACAGAACGGCATGGAGAAGCAGCTACAGCAAACCGGACACAATATTAGATGTTGAACGAAATGAACCCGGAGACTGGGCAGATATTTTAATCAGCATCTTTATGCTGAAGCCAGAGGAAGCAAGAAATGGCCCCTTGTCCTACGTAGATTCAGCACATCCAAAACCGGAGGAAAAGAGAGCCCAGGAGCGTTCGAGAGAGTGAAAATCGCGTGCACCGGCTTTTTTTTACAAAGGTTTACCAACGGAGCCAAAACACACTCAAAAGTGTGACAATTCCTGATAAAAACGTCCCGAAGAAAACAGTATAAAATTTCTTACTTTTCAAAGCGTTAATTCAACATCTTTCCTTAATCTCGACAGAAACTCGCCAAATTAAAACACCTGCTGATAGTAACCTTAAAATTCTGCCGGAAGCACAAGGTTACTTTCCTCATAAATCCTCATAAACCACCGCAAAGCAGCTTAAAATGACAAGATAGCAATCACACGAAATCCTACGAAAGCTACAAAATTTTGTTAATTAAAGGAGCTTATTTGACGAACTAATTAAGTTATTGACTTGAAAGTAATTTTAAATTAAAGTGCAAATCTTTATCTGTTTTATCTGTTTCTTCTAGTATAATTATAATTATATATACTCAAATTAAATATTTTAAAACCAGATTATACATGCAAAACGCACCCCATTCCCATTGTCTGCTGCCAATCGCATTCCGAAAACGAAAATATTAACTTACTATCTTAAGTACAAAACTCTAATTATGGTAAAAAAATTAACGCAGAAATTAAATAAAATACACATTGTGCAGCATAATTTAGAATATTAATTAATTAATTAGCTTAATTTCGCTACACAACAACAGCCTACGTAAACGCCCTGTATCAATTAATACATAGGACGCAGAATCCACTTTAAGTAGAGAACAGAATCCGGTGTCAGAACAGACGATTACTGATATTGCTACTGTAGACGTTATCGGTACCTATGAGAGCACTGCTGGTAGTAGCAGTACCCAGAAAATTGGTAAACAATTGGATTAGAATCTTGCAACGGTATCGCAAATCTTTCGAAAAATTCTTCACTTCTACACATACAAGACAAGCCGCGTAAAGGAATTAAAACGTAATGATTATGATAAAAAGGTTTTCGCTAACATTTCTTTCCAGGATGGAGGTCGACGATGCTTGGCCATAGAGATATCTGTAGGAGATGAGACCTGTCTTCATCTAATACAACTGTTAAAACCAACAGTTCTCCACTTTGGGCATCCGAACAATTCCACCCTGCTCAGGAAATCCTATTGTATTCACGATAAATCACTGTCTGGTGCGGCCTGACAGCGGATTTCTTCAGTAGATCATTCTTTTCTGAGAATACAACTCTAAGACATCTACATATCTTTATTATTACTATGCAAAGATTTCATGATATACTGACCAGTTTTGTCCTTTCATAACTTATGTTGTGGCAGATATTGTATCAGGTAAATTTTATGCAGAATGAAGCTGAGTCAGTCCTCTATCTCTGGTGCTCAGGTCTATGGATCTTTTGTCCTCCGTCTATGAGTTAAAAGATTCCTTGTATTCCAGGGGGTGGTAAAAAAAACCCACCCAATTTGTCCGAAATGTAATAATGAGCAGGCTTCTACGGCACATATCCACACATATACACGGGTTTGTTCTACGACAACCTATTAAGTTTTCCTATGCTGGTCTATGTCTTTTTGAAGGTGAATAAACTCATAGATGTCGTTTAGCAGAACCTGGACCCAAGGATTAGCAACAACAAAACTGCTCTCAAAAGAATCAATTAGCAACGTGCCCTTCAACAGGCGGAACAAGATCTGAGTTTATCTCTAAAATCTTCTTTAAATACTATGTTCTTTAAACCCTATTTGAATTCACGCATGCTAGAAATTTACATTCTTTCAGGGAAATGGGAAATAAGAAGGACAGAAAAGCAAGTTTAAAATAACTTGTTAGAAAACCTAGACGAAACCTCATAATATAAGCATCAATTATGTTACCAAGAACTGCATATTTTGTTTTAAATAATTCAACTTTTAGCAAACAGTGGACCTTCTGAAAATTGAAAGAGCTTAAGTCGCGGAGAAAGACAACAGTTCTAAGAATCAACAATTTGCCAGGCTGGCGTTAATCACTTGAAAAGTATATAATTGGGTAATGTAAGATAATGGGATGTATAAAGGTGGAAAACTAGTATTTGATATTCAATTACTAACATTAAAAAACTGTTTTATCATCGCTGAGTGATTCGTACGCGAACCACGAGTTACAATTTACTTTCTAAAGAAAAGACTAACAAAAAATAAGAATCTGAAAGCTTTCAGATTTTATATTACGCCCATAGCAGCCTTTTTCAACTCTTTGTGGGTTACCTTTGCTCATTAAATATCATATTCTCCAGACTTAAACCATAAAATTCAATTCAACAGCAATACCGCAAAACAAGTAAAAGAGCATATTGTTGCGTGCGTACGGGTTCGTAATGGATTGAATACACAAGTCGATAAAAGTTAATAAAATTTATTCTTGTCCCAAAAAAAAAAAAAAAAAAGGCTGAAATTTCCTCAAAGATATTATCCCAATGTCCCAATGTCTCACAGTAGTTGTATTCTGAAGTACTAAATTATAAATAGAACTCAATTCAAAACACAAATAAAGCTAATCCAATTTCACTGCGAATTCACTACAATCAGTAACAGCACTAAGTAAACAACTACAGTTTACTGAAAACAACTGAACTGAGATGTTTTCCTCCAGCTTTTATAAGATTTTTAATCATGCCCGAGAACATTCTGGTATTTTCTAGATTTTTCTGAGTAGCAAAAGGTAAAATTATGAGATACCGATTTATTAAAATGTTAAATGCATGTGCTCCTGTATTTTAATATTTGCGGTGTAGCTTTCTCTTCAAATAAGTCTCGTGCTGCATTGCACGAGAATATGAAGCAATTTTTAATTACCAATTCTCTTAAAAATAGCTAAATAAATGCAAAATCTGTAACACTGCCTCTTCCCAAGAACTGCCCGTCCCGAGCAGTATAGTCTCTAATTATCTCGGTAACATAGTTGATGCAATTCTTAGACAGGAAGCCAAACTTACAACTAAGGCATCAATGCAAAAATAAACATTACATTACAATAGCAAACAACTTAAAACAATAACTGCAATAAGTAACTTATCTCAAATACTATCAAACACTAAATACAAATCAAATCAAATATAAATTTAGAACCAAAGAGGACCATGGTCTTTTACTATTTACAATTATATACACTACGTGCTATGCCCACAGTAAGGAGCTAACCTGTCGTAATGAACGACTTTAGGTTTAGAGTTCGATGACTTACGGATCCGAACCATGACGTGGTTCAGCCTGTTTAGGACTGCATACGAATCATCCCAAGGTGACTTTAGTTTCGGACTGAGTCCTTTGCGTTGAGTTGGATTCCACAACCAGATCTTGTCTCCTTCCTTGAATCGATGTCCAATAGCTTCGGTGTCATATCGGGTCTTCACCTTCTCCGTCGCCAAGCTGACGTGCTCTCCAGCAAATGTGTGCATCACTTCAAATCGGGCCTGGAGATCTTGGATGCATTCCTCAGACGATGAAGACTCATCCGGAGGGGGACAATCAAACAAGGCACTGGACAGACGAAGATCACGACCGATGACCATCTAGGATGAATAATTACCAGTAATCTCGGGTTTCTCTTTGACCCTAGCAGCTTTCTGAGCAGGATCTGTCAGACAACGCGTCCGCGTTTCGAGATTAGGATCCCTTTTGATGATGGATAGGTATGACTTCTGATACTGAAAACAGTTTGTTGTCTTTGAAGTCCAAGGAAAAAGTGCATTTCCATAAAAGGTCGAATCCGAGTATGCAAGGATCCTGTAATATCTGCAACATATGTCGCTGATAGTAGGCGGCACTTTCAAACGTGATGTTCACTTTTAACTTCCCAGCTGTGTCAATTTCATTACCAGGCGCAGTCTAGAGGGTAACACAGGATGGTTCCAAATCAGTTTATCTTCAAACTGTTGTGCTAAATCTTTTCGAATGATGGTAACATTAGCTCCTGTGTCAATGATTATATTGCAAGGAACTCCATCGATATGCCCATTGATGGGTAATCCATTACTGTTGCTTCTCACTGCAGAAGTCTTGAGCGCTTTAAAATAGGGTTTTTGCACTATCGTTCAATCTCCGCTTCGCGTTATGGTCATTAGTTTGATTCCCGTGTCGTTGCTGGAAATGGTCTTATTTTCCACACTCTGGTGTGTTTTGCAGTTCTTTTTCAATAGGTTTTTTGCACTATCGTTCAATCACCGTTTCGGGTTATAGTCATTAGTTTGATTCCCGTGTCGTTGCTGGAAATGGTCTTATTTTCCACACTCTGGTGTGTTTTGCAGTTCTTTTGTACGTGAACTTCAGCTCCGCAGTTCCAGGACTTCGGTCACTCCTACTCCGTCTCATGGCATTTAATTATCTATTTAATTCGTCTGCCTTATTTTCCGTGCTCTGGGGTGTTCTGCGGTTCCTTCGTATGTGCCTTCAACACTGCAGTTCCAGCACTGTGGAATTCGTTTCTTTTCACTAATATTCTGTTTCAAGGCATAGAGTTGTCTAGTTAAATCGACTATCTTATTTTTCTTGCCCGGCTGTATTCTGCAGTTCTTTCGTATGGGCCCTTCAATACCACATTTCCAACACTTTGCCAGTTTGTTCTCACTCGTACTCCGTATCATTGACTTCTCTAGATAAATCATCAAAACGATCCATCATTTGATCCACTAGCTCGTGGACTTGCACAGCTCTGACTATGTGGCGATCTCTACGAGTTGTTTGCTGGGTTGCCTCGAATTTCATTCCGTACACTAAAGCGCTTTTTACATCCTTAACATCTGCCATTTTCAGGGCTTTCTGTATTTCAGGTTCCCGGATGCCACCGACGAAGTCTTGAAGGGACAGGATTTCCCTCGTTTCTCTCGGGTACTCCGAAAAAGCAAGGTGGAACAACCTTTCAACATCCGTGGCGAGCTCCTGGTGTGCTTCGGTGGGCTCTGTTGACGGGATTTTAATTGAAGCCTACTGTAGGCTTTCAAGCATTTCTCTCCAAATTCCGCAGCTCCATTACAGCGGATAGAGCTTCGAAATCTAACCTATGGTTTTCAAAAAGAATCTGAAGTATATCCGCTGCGTCTGCTCTCAAAGAAGCGGCGAGATGGCAGGCCTTAGCATAAGAATGCCATCCATTCCTTTCCGCCAATATAGAAAATTGTGTCTTATACACTTGCCAGGAGGTCTTCCCGTCATATGTGGATAGCTTGAGAGAGGGACGAGTAGGCATCGGTAAAAATTTAAAACCATCTGCAATGCTCCCTGCCATCGCTTCGAATTTCTTAAGGTGTCAACTTCTTTGACACCTTCACAAACTCTGTCATCAATTTGTTGTTAAGCGGCAGAAACTCTTCCTTCCATTTGTTTTTTCACAGAAGAAACTCTTTTTTTTAATGTGTCTAACTCTGTTTTCAACAGCATCTATTCTGCTTTCCATAGCCTTAAATTTGTGTTCTATTATGCAGGTAATTTCATTTTTATTTCCTCTTGACTTGCTTCAATCCTTTCTTGAACGGCTTTATTCTCTTCTTTAACGGATAATTCCATCTTCTCTTGAACGGCTCTCATCTCTTTTTTAACGGATTCTTCCACCTTTTCCTGAAAGGTTTTCACCTCTTCTTTAACGGATTCTTGGCCAGCTTTCATATCCTAACTCTTCTTTAACGAATTCTTGGTCAGCTTTCAACTCTTCTTTAACGAAATCTTGGCCAGCTTTCATGTCTTCT
Organism: Stegodyphus mimosarum; assembly: GCA_000611955.2. Taxonomy (NCBI): domain Eukaryota; kingdom Metazoa; phylum Arthropoda; class Arachnida; order Araneae; family Eresidae; genus Stegodyphus; species Stegodyphus mimosarum. The sequence goes on along the minus strand of KK114023.1, from coordinate 105,261 downwards.
TTAAGCGTAACAAAGGCTGCTAATAAGTGCCTTAAATTGTTCTTACCTTCCTCTTGTGATTGGCATTCAAATCACACTTCTGACACCAGAAAGTGTTTCGTGCGAACAAGTTTGTAATGGATTGAATGCACAAGTCGATAAAAAGTTAATTACATTGATTCTTATCCCAAGAAATAAAACAAAATGCTGAAATTTACTCAGAGATATTAGTACAATATCGCAATACCTCACAGTAGTTATATTTTGAACTACTAAAATATAGAACTCAATTCAAAGCACAAAGAACGCTAATCCGATCTCACCGCGAATTCGCTGCAATCAATAACACCACTAAGTAAACAAGTACAGTTCACTTAAAGCAACTGAATTGAAATGTCTTCCTCCAGCGTTTAAAAGCATTTTAATCATGGACAAGAACATTCTGGTGTTTTCTCGATTTTTGCTGAATAGCAAAAGAGTACAGTTACGAGATATCTATTTATTAAAATGTTAAATGCGCTTGCGTTTAATTTTTTCCGGGGTGGCTTTCTCTTCAAATAAGTCTCGTGCTGCATTGCAGGGGAATATAAAACAATTTTAATTACAAATTCTACTAAAAATAGCTAAATAAATACAAAATCCGTAATAATATCTTTAGAATTTCCGATACACAGTGTCACGCGCTGGAGATAAAAATGTTTTTTTCGTATAGTGTTGGCAATGCTCTCTTCGAAATTGTTGAGTTTATTCATCAAAAGTCTCTAATGTTTGAGAAAATACGAAATAGATGATAAGACAAATTCCAAATTTGGGCTTAGAGATGCCCATATTCGAATGGAACTCTGCGTTATTCAAAATTTGAGGTCTCTATGTACCGTTATTTTTTCACAGTGCGGGAAACATACATTCATGCAGATGCTTCATTACTTAATTTTTTTAAATATAATTCAGGGCTCTAATATTTGGTGGCAACAGTTTGAAAAGTGAACCGACGTTTATTGTAAACCAACCCAAAATGCCAAAACGAAATTAATAGCCCTTCTGTGCAAATTGCAACTTTGGGCTAAAAATAATTCCACAGGTTGGCGGTTGAATTATAAGTTATTCCGTAAGTTTAAGCGCGCGAGGAACGTTGATATGTTTTTGGCTTTGTAATGTATGCCAATATAATAGAGGCTACAGAAAAAATACCGTATTTCCTCGTGGATTTTCTGTTTTTTTTCTCATTTCAAATTTACTCGTATTGTTTTAAAAGCACGGGTGGAAAATTATGCAAATAGTTTAACTCCCGAATTAAGCGGTAAGAACATCACAAATCAAAAGTAGTCATGGATAAACTGCAGGTAACTGTTACAAGGTTCTTTCTTTAAGAACCCTACATCCAAATAAAAATACATAGTAACGTTGACATTACGATACCTACTAATAACATGTCTTCGTTTCTATTTACCTGTAACTTCAGTCTCGCCTGTTCTTATATTTGGCTCTGATATCCTTAGGTCTTAAATCCTACATAATTAATTAGAGAAGGTGACTGCGGAGCTAACGTTTTTTCTCAATTGCGGGAAATTGCTTATAACGGCACTGGCCACTCGTAAGGCCGGAAGTGGTGGCAATTTTATTGCGGAGACACATAAAAGGCGACCATCGTTACCCCCTATGAAGGAACAGACAATTCTGCGGAGCTAAGTCAATGAAATCGTAGAGTGAATGTCAATTTGAGTTTGCTTCGCTGTGATTGGTTGTTCTTGTTATTAAGCTGGCATAAAATTCAACATTTCAAAGGGAAATGTTCGGTATGACTTTCGCAAGTAGTTTGTAAAGGTTTGTCTTATAAGGTATTTCTCAGGCCTTCTTACCATACCTTCGTAGTGCAATGGTCAGCACATTCGATGAGTTGAGAGGTTGAAGTCGCGGCGAAAGCACTGTTCATTTTTCACATCTCCTGCTTTCAAAATAGCCTAATAATTTTACACTCGACGCGTATGCGAGAAGATCGGAGGTTCGAGTCTCGGCTAGCGCATTGCTCATTTTCATTTCTCCTGCTTTAAAAAATGGTCTTTATTGCTCTAGAGTCTTTGTTAGTAACATGAAAACAATCACTACGTGGAGAAACTCATTTTAAAATTTCAGGAAGCTCATTTTCTAAACACACTGAGATGGAAAAAATTGTTCAAATGTTTTTTTAAAATTCTCAGAACTTGTGGCTAAAATAAATAGGGGGAATGCGCGAGGAAATATGGTATGAATTATATGACTTGTTTAAAATAAAGCATTGAAAATTATCAACCGGATGTGTTTCATTTGACGCCAAAGAAAAATTAAGAATCAGAACCTGGCAGTTAGACTAAGAATATTTCTAAAACAGATTCTTCTGTGGTATAACATTTACAGTGACCGCTCCTAAAACCAGAAGTGGTGGCCATTTTATTGTGGAGATACCTAACACCTAACTAAATATATTTTCTGAATGAAATAAAGTATTTGATAATTTTTAAATATTTTACATCAATAGCTCATTTAGTATAGCTCATCATGAAATTCTTAGTTGTAAAATGTCTAATACACTGCATCAAATAATTTCATGGAAATCCTACTGAAAAGCGTTGTTAACTTTTAATACTCAAGATCTTACATTTTATTCAATTCGTTTCCCAATGGCGTCATCTAAAATCAAATTGTTTTCAGATAATCCATTTTTGAAATAAATCACTTAGATTGAAAAATGTTGTATTTTTCATATTGCATTTTCTGTAATGACATTGATGCAAAAAAATATTCCTAATTTGCATAAAGAAGTACTCGGGAGCAATCTGGAACGAATCATACTTGCATCAAATAATACAAAAATCAATTCAAAATACAAATCTACTTCGAATATGAAAATCTAGAATGATTACGCTGCATGTTTTCCATCTTTTTGCAAATGAAGTTGAATGCATTAAGCAAATGAAATTTAGATCTGCTCGACAACTTGCTTTCTTTAAGCTGATTTTGTAAGAGAAGAGCGGGAAAGGGAAGGAAAAATGGGACGGATCTCGTTTTCCATTAAAAAAGAACATTTTGTTACCATGAGAAGATATTAAAAGGAAGTAGCGAGAAATTGTTTCCATTTTTCTTGTTTCTTACGTTCCACATCAGCGATTCTTTAACATTTCCGAAATTTATTTCTTTTTCTTCCCTTCGATATCTTCTTTCTCGATAGCTTCACTTCACTTTACTTTTATTTGGTTGTTGATCCT
>KK114023.1:75848-93876 GCA_000611955.2 Stegodyphus mimosarum | reverse complement strand
GAATTTGTAGCAGTTTTTAATGGACATCCAACCAAGAATGATAGTTTACTTGAAGCCCATAACAGTTTTGCAGTAGTTACTGTATATATGAACTATATTGTTGCATTTAGACGTATTGTTGCATTTGCAAACATATGTTCAAATATATACTTCATATTGTTGCGTGGTGCGGGTTGGTAATAGATTGAATGCGCACAGAACCGATGATAGCTTGATAACATTTATTTTACCAAAAGAAAGACTTCTGGAAATTTCTACAAAAATATTCGTACAGCTCTTCTCAGTGTCACAAAGTATACTTAGTTACACTTCAGACTGCTAAAACCTTGAAATATAGGGCAATGTGAAGTGCATATAAACAGCGAAGCTCACACGGAGGTATCTAAATACTCCGAAGTCGATTCCGAACTGAGAAGCTGGTGCTCGCTCTAGTCTAAATCTCTCTCTAGTCATAATTTTACCCCAGCAGCAGAGTAACATTTACTATTTTCCACTTCTATAAATTACTGAAATGCATATGATAGCCGGATACGGTTACAGTTATAAATAGGGATCAATTACAGTTATTCAATTACAATACAAATTATAGTTGTACAGGGACTGGACTCAAATCTCGATAACTGGTCGCAAAGGTTCGCGACTTTTGACGACCTCTCGACGAACTTGGCGACAAAATTTAGTCGCCAGAATCATCGCCAGCTTGATGATATCTCGTCACTTTAGTCAGATAGCCATTTACCCAATGTTAAATAACCTTGCCCTGTAATCATATTTTTCCGGCAAAGCTTCGCTCTCTTCAGACTTCGAATGCATGTTACGTTATACGAAAGATACTACAACTTAAACGTCTCTAAAATTATTTACATGCAGTCGGAATTCGTAACATTATGTTCAAATTTATTGTTGCAACTGCATACATATTCTCGAATGAATACATTTGCATATGAACAAGTCTTGCTTACTGATACCTAAATATCTCGAGGATATACATAGGTATCAAAAGGAATTTAGATTTCTTGATACCTTAGAAATAATGCAGAAAAAAATTAAATTATGATATTTATGACAGAGTATTTATTTTTAATATATATTAAAAACATTTAGTTTTACTTCATAAAAACTAATAAATTACATGTTCTTGAAGTGTTCCATAAAATATAATTTTTTTCCATAAAATATATATATTTTTTTAATAAATAAAGGGACAAACGTTTGATTATATTGATATAAATTTGGCCAATTATACTTAACAAAATATAATCCAGAATTCCATTACAGTTCTGTCTATTTATTGAAACAAGTAATTAGATTTTGTTTATTGTTTAAAATTTTTTATTTGTGCTGCGATGCGTTAGCACATCGTCTGTGAGATTCGTCTGCGAAACTATCTGCGCAGTCGCGAAGCGTTACCATGGTTACAAGTTTTTTTCTTTACCATTATTATTGTTAAAAATAAAGAAAATGGCTGTTTTACAGATTTGAAGTTGCGTTTAGTTGCTTATTGGAGTACAAATTTTTTGATTATTTATAAACTATCAATGGGAAGTGATGCTTCTGGCAGTGAGCTTAAGTTCGACGGTATTTTAAACATGAAATTGTTGAGAAGTAATCTCCTGGTTACATCACATTTGTTTTATTTCCCTAGAATATTTTAAATTAGAAAATTAGAAGAAGAGTAAGACTTGAGGTTTATTTTCAGAATTTACATACACTCTTAGACAAAAAAAACGACGCATCAAGAAAGAGTTATCCGAATGGGACGAAAATCGGTAGAAGTGATGTACATGTACAGAAAAAACATGATTACAGTTTGAGAAAAATTGGATGATTTATTGAAGTGATAGAGCTTCACAAAGTGAAAACGTCAGTGACGCGTTTATCCACCTCTGGCTCTTATGCAAGCAGTTATTCGGCTTGGCATCGATTGATGGAGGTTGCGGATGTCCTCCTGACGGATATCGTGCCAAATTCTGTCCAACTGACGCTTTAGATCGTCAACATCCCGAGCTGGTTGGAGGGACCTGCCCATAATGCTGCAAACGTGCTCAATAGGAGAGAGATTCGGCGACCTTACTGGCCAAGATAATGTTCGGCAAACACTAATGCAAGCAGTAGAAAAATGTGCAGTGTGGGGCGGGCCTTAGCTTGCTGAAATGTAAGCCCAAGGTGGCGTGACATGAATGGCAACAGAGCAGGCCTTAGAATTTGGTCGACGTACCGCTGTGCTGTAAGGTTGCGACAGATGACAACCAAATGGATCCTACTATGAAATGAAATGGAACCCCAGACCATCACTCCTACTTTTCGGCCAGTCTCCTGGACGACAGTCAGGTTGATATCACACCGCTGTCTGGGGCGTCTCCAGATTCGCTTTCGCTGGTCATCGGGGCTCAGTTCAAAGCGGAACTCATCTCTCCAGTCAGTGACATTCCAGTGCGAATGAGCCAGACACCATTGGAAACGAGCTTGACGTTGCACAGAGGTCAATGGTAGTCGACGCAAGGGGCGCCGTGACCTCAGCCCCCTTTCTGTGAGCCGTCTGTGAATGGTCCTTGGGGTCACTGAAGCACTAGTTGCATGTGCAATCGATGATAATGATGCATGTGGGGCTATGAGTGCCTCTCTGACGATTGCTCGGTCTTCACGTTCTGTCTTTTCTGTAGGCCTACCGCTTCCTTCTTGGCGCTGTGTGCGGCCATGGTTCACCCACTCCTGCCACATCGTCTAATAGTGGCATAGCTCCTGCTCATTTCGAGCTATTCGCCGATAAGACCAACCGGCTTCTTTGAGCCCAACTATACAACCTCTCTCAAATTCTGACATCTGCGCATATCGTTCGTGCACCTGTATGCGAGGCATAGTTACTGTCTACCAGAGTACACGGAATGAAATTCGTGAAGAATTTATGACCTGGAATCGTAATTTCTCCTCTTAAATATCCTGCCAGTTGCGCAGATCAGACGCGCTGTAGCGATAACTGTTCATTTTTTGGCAGCCAAAATGTAAAAGTTTGCATTTTCCATGGAAACCTGTATGCATATAAATTTGTGTCCAATTTGCTTTACATCTTCTCGGTGCGTCTTTTTTTTTGTCTAAGAGTGTAGATGTACTTCATTAAGTCTTTCAAAAACGTTAAGAGTGGGCTTTCGAGCCTACGTAGGTTATCGAAATCAATTGTCATTGCAAAAAGTCGCTTTTCTTTTTGAATGAATGCTTCTACCGAATGTCAATAAAAATAATCTTTTCAATATTTTGATTTAAAAGGATCAACAGTATTTTAGAGTGAGATTTAAAAGATTCGAATAAAGGAAATGGCGCTGGAATTCGAGTTTTCAAATCTCAAACCTTTCGTTAGTTTGAGGGATTTAAGGATTAGAATGTTTCAATCCGAATGCAAGTTAATAAATTTTGAAAACGCAGTGTTCCGTGTTATTTTAATCTGAACGCAAGTTTGTTTCTGTTTTAGCTTTGATCCGCCTTCAAGAGCTGCTGAAGGATCCAATGATTAAGCAGAGGCCAGTGGTGGTACGTCAGTTTGAAGAAGACAACGACTACAGAAAGACTCTCAAAGAGTTGGGAAGGAAAGGCATAAAGAACTTCGTAGTAGACGTAGACACGCAAAATGTTCATCTGTTGTTGAAGCATGTGAGTAATAATTATTATTTCCTTAAATCTCTACCATTTATTTCAAAAGTTGCCAAGTGAAATTGATTGCTATGTGTTAAAGAATTAAAAATATATACCCCATAATAAATGTAAGTTTCATTTTTAATTTCATGTCAGTCACTTCTTTTTTCAAAATTTCTTTTCCAATTAAGAATCCGAGACCTTTAGAAAATTGAAGGCTTCGGTAACCTGTATGCTTAAAATACCGAAATGCTCGTCCCATCTATTACCTGTCCCCGTCCAATTTCCTCCCCTCCGCGTTCATTAACGCACAAACAGTTGTGAAGATTTCAAATGACATCCTTTCTGGTTCCTAACAAAGAAGCTTTCATTAGTCTTTTAACACAAGTTGTAATAAACTGATACAATGCATTTGTGGAAACTGCACCTGCCACTCGCAATCTCTTCGGGCGGTTCTGATGGTTTTAATGAAAGGCTCGGGCGTTTTGGCCTTCAAAGTTCTAAACAAAGGTAAAAGTTGATTGTTAATATTAGTCATTACTTTCTTCGTGAATGAGAATTCTTTCTCAAAGTAAGGATACATCTCTCATGATAAATATACGCCTCATTTTTAATATTAGTCGCTTCCATTTTTTGTACAGTATTCGAAATAACTGCTGCAAATTTTATTTCCTTAAATATTATTTCAGGCAGCAAAGAACAGAGTTTTGAGAAGAATCATTGTCTTTAATTAAAGTCTTAATTGTAAATTCTTTCTCGAACACCATGTGAATTTTACAGATAAAATATAGAAAGTTTTGCCCTTACCCTTTTAAAATATATGCTGTAATTTACTATTCTTTTTTTTAATCTAAATGGACTGTATAAAATGTTAGAGTTTATATTTATAGAACTCTTCTTCCTACATTGCTGAAATAATTTTCTTAATGTATTCAATCTTATTTCAAGAAAATCGCTAGTTAGAAGTACATGTATAGGACCAAAGTATAAAGAAATAATGTCTCTGGATATTTGTTTCAAGCGTGTTATAGGTACATATATTTCTTTAGAATTAAACAATTTTGATTTCAGATCAATAATTTATATCGCGGATAAATGACATGACGAATAAAATCAGAATCATAGTCAGTAGTCGCAACAGACGTAAATATATTTAATTACACCAAAATATCTAGGAATCTAGGTAAACGTCATAAAACAATAACACGAAGGTATATACAATAAACCTTCGTGTTAAGTCAAATTTGTGTAAACGTTTTAGTAAAAATTTAGTAGTTTTAGTAAATGTATAAGCTGAAAATGCTAACCATTAATTTTGTAAATTCAAAATTCCACAACATTTAAGTTACTTTGCTACTTTATGACGTTTAGCTTTACTGGTAACCACGACTTGTTTTCTAAAATAAGCATCAGAAGTGTGGATGAGTGTTAAGACTTGCCAATAATGTAAACGAATGATTATAATTTAACGTTAGAACATTGTTTTTTATGTAGGAGTTATTTCCGTTATATTTCGAAAGAAAGCAAGAATATCGATAAATGTATAGATTTAAAAGTGTTTTGCTTCTGACGAAGAAGAAAAGTAGATTAGGTTACTTGAATATAGGAGAGTATATAAAGGCTATCTGCCTAATGAAGGCATTTTTTAGAAGTTATTGGCTTGTATACACGTTAGTCATTAGACCCATGAAGCTTACCGTGCAGTTAATCGTTCGCTGCGATTTGAACATGAGTCGAACTAGCAGTAGTCAATAATTTTACCGCTAGTGAAGCCTTGTATCAGGAATATTTCTCATTACGAACAGAGTTTCTGAAAACTAAAGTTTTGGTTGATAAAGGTGCTTCAAGTAACGAATACAAAAGCTGACAAAAAACGATTTACAGAGTATTTTGAGGTCACGTTAGACTCATAGTGAATCCCGGAAACGTCTGGAATATTTTTTTAAAGCACTTTATTGTTTAATTCTCATTGGCAAAGTCTGACAGTGAATTGTTACTGATTTACAGGTTTCGGTTTGATGTACAGGTATTCGGTTTGAAAGAAACTCTGGCGAGATTAGGCTGTGGGGACAGATTTTGAAGGCTTCAAAACACTCAAAAAATTTTGTCACCTATGTTATCTGTCTGTTATCAGAAACAAATAGATTCGGAAATTAACAATGAAAACGTAAATGTAGTTGCTAGGAGACTGCAAAAAGAGCTCCGGAAAATCTAGAGCAATTTGAAAAAGCAGGTACAAAGGGTGATTTTGGAAAAGGTATGCGGAAGAAGAAGGAAGGGAAGAAGTTCCTAATTCTTTAATCTGCGAAATTTATACTAAGTGGGCTAAGGGGCAAATTTTCATGGAAAAAAATTATCTCTGTAAAGCAGCAACAAACCCCAGTTTAACATTTTTAATGACAATGCCCCTGTCTTATTAAAAAAACATTTAAATGATATACAGGACCAAATATAATCACTTGATGTTAAGAAGCAAAGAATAAGCCTCTAGAAAACATATATCCGATATTTTTACGGAAAGAGCCTCCCTCAACCAACCTCTCTCCCGTTAGTGCCATACTTACCACGTTTTAGCCTTATTCACTACCTTAATTCTCCTTCAGGTACAGTAAAATTAAATTCAATATCTATTTGTTTCATTGTGTAACATTGTAATTCTTCTTTTTTTCAGTTATTAATTTTTGTTTAGCCTGAAGAGGCAATTTGCTCAGGGCTATTAATTTCGTTTTGGCATTTTGCATCGTTCACTATAAAACTGCGTTTCACTTTTGAAATTGTTGCCACCAAAAATTAGAGCACTACATTACATTTAAATAAATTAAATAATGAAGAATCTACATGAACGTATGTATGTCTCTCGCGAATTGTGGAAAAAACAACGGTACCCAGAGACATCAAACTTTGAGTAGCGTAGTCCACCACTTGAATATGGAGTATCTGGAAGCGCAAATTTGGAATTTGCTTTATTACCTATTTCATATTTTGTAGAACTTTGACGAATTTTTGATTAACAAACTCAACGATTTCAAAGCGAGCAAAGCAACACTGTACGAAAAAGAAAAAAAAAAATCTCCAGCGCGCGAGACTGTGCATCGGAAATTCTAATGATATGCTCGTTTTATATATTTAGCGGTATTTCTCTTCAATTGAATTTTATAGTTTAAGAGCGAATAACGTGATATTTAATAAATAAAGGCAACACATAAAACGTTAAAGAAATTCCCTATATATATAATGTAAAATCTGAAAACTTTCAGATTTTTTTTTCTTTTTACTTATTTTTATATATTTATTTATTTGTTGTCTTAAAATTAATTAATTCTGTTGGTCTGTGTTAAGAACCTGTTCACAAAATACTACTAAAATTTAAAGATTATCTTTGCTCTTATATAATTATCTATTATTTATAATCTTCGAACGGCTTAATCCATTTTACATAAATTCTGAAGGGGAAAGTTCGGCGTGCAAACATTTAGGTAGATGAAAGACTTTCAGGAACAAATTAAATTCGTGAACTCAGACTGCATGTCAAATCATTCTATAAATATAATAGACCTTCATGCAAAAAGTATGCCTATGTAAGATTGGCTTTCCTGCCTAATTTTGAGTATTTACCTATGTAATATATTTGTCCTATTTTTATAACTTATCCCTCCTTTTATGACACGTACCATACTTAAAACTTATGTTTTGAGCCCTTTTTATAACTTGAAAATGTTACTAGCATTATACAAACTCTGAATGATTTATCTACTGAAAGATTTCTGGATGAAGTATTACAAGCTCTTTTCTTTTTAATGATGTCACTTAAATTTTTCTGCACGTTATGAATCGTTTTTAAAAGTTCACTCTTTTTTTTGTAACCTTAATAATGTAGCTATCTCTCATTTAGAAGGCTGAATAGCGTTTCAAGAAAATCTCTTTCAAGAAATTCTAACGCTTATAAATGTGTAAAGAATTTTTTCTCCTTTCTCAGCTTTAATACACCTCTCTGTTTAAATGATAAATGGCTCCGCAGCTTCCGAAATTTCTCCATTCTTCATATTTTAATTCTTTCTCAAGATACCTTTTGCACATCTTAAACATCTGTTACCTTTAATAACATGTTCCTTAAATGGTTGAAAAAAACGATATCGGTGAATTAATTAAGAATTAATTTAAATAATCTCTCAATTATGGCAAAAGCAAGCAAATTTACTTAGTTATTCAAATTCTTAAGCACAGAGAAGTAGTTTAAATTAATTTTAGAAATCGATACCAGATATTTTTCCTCTTTTGTTATAGAGTGCATAAAATGTCATATAACGAAAATGGCTCACATTTTATTAGCGCTCAAGATATATAAGTATTTAGTGCAAAAATACTTAATGAAATTTAAGTATAATAATCAGAAAGAAGGTTGCATTCAATGTGTCTACATTCTTTGTGGTAATTTCTTAGAAACGGTTCGTCAGGTTGTGATAATTTCCTGGAGTAAATCTCTGTCAGTTTTAAGAACATTCGCATTGTCCACTAGAAATTGCACTACGTTACATTAAGGGAATAATTGTCAGTTTTAAGAACATTCGCATTGTCCACTAGAAATTGCACTACGTTACATTAAGGGAATAATAGCTTTTCTAGTGTTGATGTAAGCTGTTGATTAGATTTGATAAGTTGTTTATATGGCACACAACTTGGAAAGGTTATTTGCGCCAGACAAATGTTGAGAATACACACTTGAAACACACAAAGCAGTAAAGCACAATCACAAATTTAACACAACAACAGACATGTAAAATCAAAAGAAGTAATAAAATGGTGAATATTGAAATGAAGTTTCCTTAGTTCATTATTCATTTTCATTTTCTTATGATTTACATAAAAAAATGAAATCTGAAGCATGTAGAATGTAACCTGTTGATTTTGAAAGAAACGTTTCCGAGGTCCGGTCGACTGTCAGTTTCCACATCAGCAGAAGTCGCAGAGATTGATACCGAGCTGTGTGGTGGTCAAGTTGAACAATCAAGATGTCCGTAGGGACAGGGACATCGGGAATACCACAGGGGCTTAATTCTCCCATTTTATTCTAAAATATTAATAACATTTCTGGACTGCTTCATTTCTAGCTCAGTCTAAGTTACACGGCTTGTGTATCGCTGAGGACGTAGCTAATACGGAACCTTAACTCAAAATTTCGAGAACTGAAGCCTTTCTCTGAATAAATAAACTAAACACAAATCTTCTCTCGGCGAGCCTCAATGTTGGACATTTGCACACGTTTGCGTTTACTTCGATTGTCACTTGGACGCTTTCTTGCTCTGCTCGTTTCCTATCATAACAGTATAAAAAGTTTCTTGAATAGCACAAATAGAGTGCCGATTAAATTGTGGCGGAAAATTTCTAATTTGAAATACAAAATCGGATGTGCATACCACATGACTTCCTTGTACAGAATATTAAATTATACGCATTTTGCATTTCATTTTGTGAGGTTTTCTCTTTAAATCTAAAAGTTCTAACTTCGAACCTCACGAACACTTAACAAGCGAATAATCGCTTAAGTGTGAACAGAACACGTGAGACTTGAGAAGTGTTTAAAACCCTTTACTATTCAGTATATTTACAAGTCAATTCCGACTTGGAACTTTAAAGCAGCCACTCGGGCTTGAACTTAAAATACTAATAATTTGAACAAATTAGCTTAACTAAAGCTCTTAAAGGATATAGCCGAAGCTATCAGAATCTAACTAGTTGGCCCCTAAGTATTAATTAAATCGGCGAAGCCTAGCACGGGCCTAAGATATGGCCGAGAGTAATAACAGCTAAGAGACACGTAGCCAGAAAGCAAACGCGCGCTAGTCAGGGAATCAGACTCTCTCGCTTGAAGTCGGTTAAGTCACGACATAAATAGTACTCTTTCTCATTCGCATTATCTGCGTTTCTGAATTTAAATTCTGGCAGTAAATTGTAAGCTGAAATTAGAATAAGAAGGAAAGATACAAAACTTAAAATAACTGTTAGTAAACGTATAATAAACCTTACAATTTAAACATATTGGATTAAATTAAATCTACTTTGTTCATAGTGCGTAAGCCACAACAGAATAAGTGCACTCTTTAAAATTCACTATATTTCTTTACCATGGAGACACTTTGCCGGTAAACAGCGTTGCATCTCATTCGTTTTATAACTCAGAATGCATAAACATTATGTATATCATCTGAAGAATTATCTAATTGTTGCCACATGTTCTATTCAAATGGTATGATAAATCTAAAATGATGTATAAAAGAAATTAAACCAACAAACAAACAAAAAGAAACAGTTTCTCACAAACGATTTATTATTTCTCATTCAAGTAATTCAGTTCTCCCTTCGTGACAAGGCAAAAAAGCATAAAACCTCAAAATATCTATATTAAAAATTACGAACAAAGTCTTAAACACTTATTTTCTCGAATAAATTCCAGAATGAATCAAGCATGATTTAATTCGCAATAAGAAAAGAAGACGTTATCTTTGTTATTGCGATAGTTAGCTTAGTTTCACTAGATTGGCAGCAAATCCACTATTCTCCTGAGTTTCAAATGTAAACATATATGGCTGCCATATACAAAATTATTAGGCTTAGCCGCACTTCAGCAACTTTTAAATTGTTGACAATTCTACAAATCTTGCATGCAGATTCACTAAAGGCAAAAACCCTTAACCAGATGGTAAGAACAATATAATTCAATCATTTTTAAAGCCAAAAATGCGCAATTTACCAATACATAAGAATAAAGAAAGTAAGCTCACTAAGCCGAGTAACAAAGTGGAACGGATTTTTAACCAAAATAGGAGGTAGACATGTACATGCTATAGCAGTCCTACATACAAAATTTCAACGTTCTGAAACCACTCGTTTTTGAGTTATGCGAGATACATACATACATACATACGTACGTACGCACAGACGCCAAGAAAAAATCTCTTCAGAATCCCTTTTAAATCAGATTTACAATTTTTTGGAGTAAAAAGAGTCCTTTATTCTGTCCTTACGCTCAGATATCATACAAAAACATCGTTAAATTGCACTCGATAGTGGTCAAAATAGATATTTTCTTTGAAATATGATACTCGAAATTTTCGCGATTACAATTCTTTTTGCTTCGTAGAAGGCAGTAAAAAGTGGAATGTCTACACTTGTATTTAAAAAATAATAAAATTGAATATTAATCTTACTCGACTGCCAAGGTGTCTGCTCAAGATGGATTTACATTCTACGCCATCAAACTTCTTGTCGTTACAATTCAAGCTGCATTTCTGATATAAATTTAATGCTTCCTACGACATCAGCATTACGACGTCTTTTTCATTTCCATTATATATATATATATATATATATATACACACACACCTAAAATGATTCATGATGGTAAAATGCAATCCTGCAACCATTCTACAACCACTCTGGATTTCCTTTTGTTTAACATTTTAAATTTGATATGATTTGTCTCGCTATTTTGAAAACCTTTCATAGGTTCAATATGGCCACCCCAAAACATCGGTAAAAAATCCTTACAAATGTATTAATGCTTATGAAAGTAATAGAATAAAACTTATTAAGGCTACTGTGGGATTTTTGAAAGACTGACTGACAAACTGTGGGTTTTTTGAAAGACTGACTGACAAACTGTGGGTTTTTTGAAAGACTGACTGACATGATTTACTAAAACTGTGGGTTTTTGAAAGCCTGACTGACAATTTGCGGCTGATTTACTAAAAATTTAAGGATATGGTGCAGATTTGTGCGCCAAGAAAACAGATTAACTGAAACACATCCTGCGCTCTTACTAACCTCCACCGACGTTCTACTGAATATTTTAGTCAAACTCCTGTAAATTCTGTACGCCATTTTCACTAAGACCTTTTATGGACCAATAAGTAGTAGTTATCTTTTATCTAATATTTAACGCAAATAAAATGTAGTTAATTTTATTAATAAGTAAATGAAATTCTTAATTGTATATTCAAGAATAAATAGCATGAGAGGAAGTAAAGATTATTTTGATTTTAAACATTATTTATGGAAATGTATATAATTATTATTACCTGCTATTAATATACAGTGGTTTACTTTCAGAAGGATCAAACTTATCAATTTCTATAAGCATAATATATGGGCATGCTAGAAAACAATAACTGCGGCTGGCATACTTTCAGGAATGTCCGAGGTACCGTAACTGCAGAAAGAAGATATATCTTTCCTGCATTTACCTGCAACCGAATGTTCAGGTTTGAAATCATAATAACGAACTTAATTTGGCAAGAGTTTACAATCCGGTGCTTCTTGATATTTTTTGCGATTTCTATGACGCCAAGAATGGCGCCATAGAGAAATGTTTCCAAGACAGCTGTCACCCAAAACAACACCTAAAATGCATGTCTGAAGAACAACAAAAGTATTCACCTCGTACATTCTTGGCTAAGTCTCATCGTCAGCGTCTAATATGATTGATTGATAGCGTCACTGCAGCAGTGACATTCTATTTCATTTGCAAGCTTGTGAATGATTCTAAGATCTGGAGACTTCGTGGTATTTTTTTAGAGATGATAGACTGCTTACAAAAAACTATTCCAAGACCTATGCATTTATACTTCAGACTTCATACTAAAGCTTTTTTTCTTAAAGTTTTACTGCAAGTTAAGTCATGTTTAAAGTCTTCCATGATATCAATCTCTTTCGTCACACATTAAGCACGTCGGGTATTCAAATAAGCGCAAAGTAGCCTTCGATTGTATGACCCGTCAGCGGCCGAGAGGTAAAGTCGCTGAACGCTGGTAAGTTCGGTTTGAGGTTCGAATCGCGCGAACGGTCTGCATCGTCGTTTTCGTGACTATCCTCATGCGTAACGTGTATACGAGACAGTTTCCTTTAAAAAGTCCTCCGCGAAGGTATCTCTTCTCTTAGGCAGATAGCGTTCGAAGCTTTGGCGTAATCACATAAAGCATTCTTCGGCTGCTATTTTTTATGGCAGGCACTAGTCACTACTAAGCCTAGAAGTGATGACCATTCTATTATGGAGGCAAATAATAAGTGACTACTAATACTTCCTTTGAAGGGACAGACAAAATCCATGCCTTCCCTGGAATTCGAACCCGAGCCCTTCGGTACGGCAGTCAGAGTCCTTAACTACTTTCCCGTTTGAGCGGCCCTTCGGTTGATATTAATTCAGTATCAAATTGATTACGTCAGTGAATTTGATTTCTATGCTAATCGGATTTGATCATTTGATTAAGGCAAGGCACACACCGATTCGACCGAGAACTGAATTAATTGAATGAGAAAACTGAATCCCTTGTGAAAAACGTTTCCTTTTTTTTCGTTTGTTTGTTTAATTTCTTTTGCACATCGTTTTAGATTTATTATAATATTTCAATACAACATGCGGCAACGATTAGATAATTTTTCAGATGATAAAATTTTTGCACACTCTGAGTTATAAAATGAAGGACATGTAACTCTGCCAAGTGAACCTAGCGCCAGAGTGTCGCTACGGTAAACAAATATAGTAAATTTTAAAGCTTGCCTTTATTCTATTGTGATTTATACGTATCTATGTGAAGAAATACCTACGTGGGGGATTTCTTAAGACAATTTGGTCCATATTTGCATTACATGCGAAGGAAATCGTGAAACCTTCGCCACCCGATTCAACCAGTAGGACTAGAACCGTGCTGAACAATCAGTGCTTCTTGATTTCAGACACTCCAAAGCTAATTCGGATATCCATTTAAAAGAGGCATCCTAATTCAGGAGACAGTTATTTCAACATGATCATAAAAAGATGGCCATGTGGCAAACTTGTTATTGAAGCAATCATTTTCAGGCCTACGGATATAAATGTTGGGCAAAAAATAATTTTGAATCCTTCAAATATTTGAAGCATACATATACAGTACAACTATTAAGCATTTTATTGATTTAGTTCTTTTCTATTTGTTCTGATTACATCTTCAGAAGCACTCTCTCCAGAAGACCATGCAAAACAGTTAGAAGCAGGTAGAAAAAGCATGTTATAATTATAATTGATGCGATATGTATGAATTTTATTAGTCCAAATAATTGCGCATTCATTTCCATGTTAGCCCGCGTGCATTTAATGCTTAATAAATATCTCGAAATTACTGTTGCCATCCAGAAAAATCTAGAAAAATCGAGATTGTTCTAGTGATAATTAAAAATCTTATAAAAGCCGAATTGAGACGCTTCATCTCAGTTAGTTGTAGCTGTTTAAAGCGAACTGCTGTTTGTTTACCTAATGCTGTAGCGATTTTCCTGTGAGAGAGAATAAATTTATCTGTTTTGAATTGAGTTTTGCTAAACGTTTGAGATATTATGATATTGCGCGAATATGTCTGAAGAAATATTTCAGCATTTTGATTTATTTCTTGTGAAAAGAATAAATTTTTTTAAATTTTTTAACGTCTTGTGCATTCAATCCATAACGAACCCGTACGCACGCAACACTTTAAACAGTTAAGATTTAATTATCTCTTTGGAAGTATTCATTAGTGAAAAAATCTGGCACTGCATTACCAGACAAAATTTATGTTTTCATTTAATATTGATACACATGTACTTAATTTAATAAAAAGATATTTGATTTTATCTGCAGTCTAGATTACTATTTTGATATTCAGATAATAATTATTTAAATTACTATGACCGTAATATATCTCATATTCGTAAATATATATTTATATTTTGTCGTAACAAATCAAATTAAATATGAAGTGTGTTAGATGTTACCTAGTAATATGTACAAGGCACATAAATAAAGTTTGATTCAGATTTCTGTAATATGTATATCTTAACTTATTTAAATTTGTGCAAAAGTTTTATTAACGGTCCCTTATATATTTCCTCTTATATTTTTTCCGACGAGAAAATCTCCGTTGAATTTTGGTGCTTTGTCTTTTAGTTTATTTTTAGCTCTTCATTAAATTGTATTAATCAATCAGCAAAAAATTAGAGTTTTTTTTAATCATCAATGTTCACGAATGGTGATATTTTCCCGAAAGAGCAAAAGATTAAATCCTTTCATTTCTTGCGTCATTAACGATGTTTTTAATGATACCAATAACGCATTAACGGTAATCGATAGGATTATCGTTAATCGTTCAAAGCAGCGGTAACTTTTTCTCTTGACCAAGTCAATAAACTGTTGGAAACTTATACAATATGTCCATAGACATATTCTAAGTTGCCTTATGCTTTTAACTTTTGCATAAATAAAACCATTAGTACATAATTATCACGTGCAAGGCAGAATTAAACAAGTACATATGAGAATTCTGCTTTTGAATTACCTAAACGTTTTTCTGGAATGAACTATTTGAACATTCATGCTGCTTGCAGATGATATCGGAAAATATTAATATGTGAAACTATTCTATCTTTTATGAAATTACTTTTTTAGAAAGAATTAAATACAATACTTAATGAATAAAATTAAATACAATACTTAAATTAAATACAATACTTCCTTTACTTCGTACAAGGAAGTAAAGGAAGTATTGAAATCACGAAAAATTCCGGGCATCATATTGTTATATATCATATATCATATATCATATATATATCAAATTTCTCATTTTGTTACAAGAAGAATACGCCAAAGAATGTAATGTTAAACAAAGTTATAATAAGCTTTATAAATCGTTGCTAACTGTTATCTGCTAATTTTCTGTGTTTCTTCCTAAATGTTGCCACTTGACTAAATAGTTTAGTGCTTTTTTAATTTGCAATGATTGCACAAAAATATGCTTAAATATTTATACAACATTTGTGCTTCAGGGAATTTTCGAAAGGTATTTTAATATCCCATGAAACATTATACTGTAGAAATAGAGTAATCTTAAAGGCAGATCATACTATCTTAGTTGAAACCTTAGAAAGCTAAAGAAGAAATTTCGACTTTCGATATTGGATCACGTACAGATCGAAGTTACAGACGCAGTAATCTTATGGAGAAAACTAACGATAGAATACTAATAGCCATGCACTTTTTCTTACCTCAATTACGAACAATTCCTTACCATTCCTTTTGCAAGAGAGTGTATAATGTATTTCTCCCGCCTTTTTACCATGCCTTCGTAGTGTGGTGGTCAGCACACTCGGCGAGTATTCAAGAGGTCCATGGTTCGAGTCCCGGCGATGACATCGCACATTTTTCGCGATTCCTGCTTCAAAAAATCCTAATAATTCTACAAGTGTTTTAATTGTTTTCCACGACTTGTTTTTTAGAAGTGGGCAAGAAAGTCCGTGTGGGATTATCGAAATTGCGGCTGTCGATCTCATCAATTTTCGTATTTGAAAACAAATCATCTCCCAATCTAAATAATATGTAAATAGGTAAAATGTTACTTAGAATGCAAATTCGCAGATTAATTTTCGAATAGTTTTGTCTGATTTTGTGCCCCCTTAACTGAGTTGTTATGTGGAATTGTAGGTAATTTTCGACGCCTGCGATGCTGGCCTTATATCTCCTGCTTCCTCCAAAGGTTCAACGCACCATTACTACAATTTCTAATGCCCTTTCTCTTTTTTTAGTTTTAGATGATTCTATCTTTGATCCTGAAAGTACTAAATAATGGAAAGCTACATCGTACCTTTGATATTTTTATTTATACTGTATATCTATTTATTATACCATTGTTTCTTTTAAATTTATTTTAGGTTTTAGGAGATGTGTGATATGATTTGATAAGATTTATTTCAGATATCGGAGAGATGAAAGCCTTTTTGATAATAATTGTTATTGTTTTCGCCATTTCTCCATAATGTTAACTTTATTTTGGCTTACAAAAGATTTCATATTAACCCTCAACTTAAGATTTGGTTGTGTTTTTAGAAGTGCATTATAAAATGAAAATATAAATATTTTATGTCCAAGCCTGTGATTGTGTTTACTAAAAATCTTTGCTTCCACCACAATTTGAAATGCCTTTATTAAAATAGTTTTTTTTTTCTCAGGAAACACTTTGTTTCTCTGAATTTCTCATGAATCTCGAAACATTAAAAAGATTTCAATTAAAAAATTCGTTTATTTGGAAATGAAATAAAAAACGAAGAAAGTATTATCCAAAATATCTGTTCCTGTTTTAATCTCTATGACAGAATAATGAAGAATATGCATGCATGTTTTAATGCATGTTCCTAACATTGTGGGAAAAAAGCGCATCTAGACTTACCAACTTTTAAACATGTATAATCCTCCCCCCGAACACATTCATCTTCAAGCAGCCTGAATTTCGAATATTTCTTTATCGAGAATTTATTTCAAATTTTGTACAAATTCAATAACCTTTTGGATCAAACTAGCAATTTAAACACAATACGTTGTTACCGCTTGAAGTAAAACTTTAATTTATTTCCGCCGCAGTGCGTTGCCATTTGGCAAAGCATAAGTTATTTAACCTTTAATTTAATCAATCTGTTACTGATTAGCAAATTAAGCTATTTAATAGCAAAAATGCAGTTGTTAAAATCATTTTATTTTACTTTTTAATCTTAGAAATTTAAATAAAAATACATACAGTCTCGTGTGCTGGAGATAAAACGTTTTTTTTAATACAGTATTGCCATTGCTCACTCTGAAATCGTTAAGTTTGTTAATCAAAAATTCGTTAAAGGTTTAGAAAATATGAAATGGATAATAAAACAAATTTAAAATTTCGGACTTCCAAGTGCCCATGTTCGGATGGAGAATTACGTAATTAAAACTTTGATGGCTCTAGATACCATTGTTTTTTCACAATGCAAAAAAGCAAACATACAATCATACAGATTCTACATAAATTAATATCTTTAAATATAATGGAGAGCGATAATATTTGGTGGCAACATTTTGAAATTGATTCAGACATTTAGAGTGATTCAGCGCAAAATGAGGTTTCGACTTAAGTAGCCCTTCTGGGCTAACGCTCCTTTGGACTACTTAATTAAAAGCCTTAGAAAACAATACAGATAAGTTTAAAAAATACCTAAACTATCCACACAGAAGTATTCAGACACATGTAAAATGCGAAAATTTCTGTTCAGTAATATGCTATCACAGGACGGAAACTTCAATTATTTATTTAATTCTCCAAATTTAATTGTAATTAAATTCGAAATTTAAATTTAAAAGAAAGGTTCTTTGGGGTTTCAAAATGGCGAAATCGTCAGAGCCTAAGTGAAAGAAAAACATAAACTTTATCACAATTAAAAAAAATTATAATTTATGGGAAATCAACTAAAATTCTCCGTTCAGCAGTGCAAGGTATGTTGAAGATATAGTTGCAAGAAAAGCATAAGAAGAAGCCGAAAACTGTGAGACCAAACATTTCGAATCATCCAGAAGAGAGGTAAGTGTGAAGACAAGGAAAAGTAA
>KK114023.1:52808-75828 GCA_000611955.2 Stegodyphus mimosarum | reverse complement strand
TCAGCAAAATTCTTTCTAAATGTACACATTTTCTTGTATGCAGTATGTACAAGAAACAAGAAATGCAAGAAATGTATTCTTGTATACAAGAAAACAATATTGAATTGAATACTACAAAATACAATATTGAGTAAAATATTGAACTGAATATTACAAAATACAATATTAAATAAAATACTAAAAAGATATATATTGAATGCAATAGTAATTTTATTATTACAAAATACAATATTGAATACAGTATTGACTTGAATACTACAATATACACTGCTGGAATACAATATTGAATTGAATGCTACAAAATAAAATATTGAATACAATATTGAATTGATTATTACAAAATGCAATACTGAGTACAGTATTGAGTTGAATTCTACAAAATACAATATTGAATTGAATACTGCAAAATACAATATTGAATTGATTATTAAAGAATACATTACAGAATAAAATATTGAATACAATATTGAACAGATTATTACCAAATTCAATATTGAATACTACAAAATACAATATTGCATACAATATTGAACTGATTATTACCAAAATCAATATTGATCATTGCAAAATAGAATATTGAATTGAATACTACAAAATATAATGTTGAATTGATTATTATAAAATATAATAATGAGTACAATATTGAATTGAATACTACGGAATGAAATATTTAATACACTATTGAAATGATTATTACCAAAAATATTGAATACTGCAAAATGCAATATTGAATTGAATACTACAAAATACGATATTGAATTGAATACAACAAAATAAAATATTGAATACACTGTTGAAGAAAATACTACAAAATAATGAGTGCAGAAGCCAGAAAATATCCATGGATTAGTGAAAATAATTGCAACAGAAGAATGGATTTTTCAAGAAAAATTTATAAAACGATATAAAAGTATTTATACGAATTTCATCGACGAACCAAAATTCGAAATATTTAACACAAGCAAGACAAATATTGTTTGCTGGAGTCTAGCTCAGATGTCTATCCACGAAATCTTTGTGTTATTATGAAATACGAAGGGGTTCGGTAAAGGTTTGGGGATAAATATCAGCTGCTGCGGTTAGTACAGTGCAATTTGTTGATTGAATTGCGGATTAATACGTGCATAGAGGGATTTTAAAAAGACATTTGAAAAAGCGGGCAGAAAATTTAAGAATAAAAAATGACTTCTTTTTCCTACAGACAATAATTCCAAAATACACGACTTTGCGTATGATTTACTGCTCCTTTATAATATTCCTAAACATCCAGAAATTCTTCTTCAGTCGCGATATTTGAACATTTATGGAGAGGGTTGAAAAATTCCTTAAATGAAACTTCGAATTTTTAAAAGACAAAAATCAATTGAAGACATGCCTTCACACATAAAGCGTTTCATTCCATGATATATTTTAGATGGTCTTCCAGGTCTTTTTTTGTTTTGAATATTATTCTGTATCTTATAACGCTTAATAATACCAAAAACTGTAGAATCACTTAAATTACGTAAACAGGCAGTTTTTCTAATAGATTTCCCTTTCTGTTGATGCAAATTAACAACTAATCTGCGGGTTTCTAACGATGTTTTCTTTTGTGACTGAGCCATTGCAAGAAAGCATTAAAATAATGAATATTTTCTAAACGGAAATTCGAATTATAAAAGCAAACACTTTTTAGAGTTTTGCCGAGCTTCTTTATCCAAACTAGTTCCATAAAATTTCGTTTCTTATTTATTGCAAACGATTTTAATTAGAAATTATGAAAATGTCCGATTAATTTTGTGGTATCTTTATCTTTTATTTTAGTCTAAAACGCTATTTTTTAAATTTACCATTTCTTTTTTCCGAATTTATTAAGTACAAAGAAATAGCTAAGAAAATATGTATTCAAAGAGAAAATATTCTTTATTAGTTTACTGCAAAGCTTTTCTCCTATTACATATAACATTAAAAATATTGCTTGTGTCCGATCATTTTTGTGAGACACCGTAAATTCCTTTGACCGTAAGCTGCGGCAAAACATGTGAGACGTAACACTTCTCAGCGCTGTGATTTCTAATTTTCTTTTAACAATAAGAAATTGTAATGTTTTGGCTCTGCAGAGTAGTTTTTTTTTTATTTTCTTCATTGTTTGTTCTCTGAAGACATGTATTTTCATTTTCCTCTTTTTTTCTTTCTGAACATATATTTCCATTTCTTTTCCTTTTCCTCTTCTATTCTTACTTTTTGTTTCTAATTTTGCATTGTTGGGACTTTATTCCAAAGAAAAATCAACTACATAAAACAGTGAATACAAACCCTGACCTCATTTACTCTCAGAAAACTTTGCGTAGTTGAAAAAAAAGGTAATGCTATTTTGGCAAGATAGAGTTTTAATCTCTTTCTAACAATAGTTAACTGCCGTACCTCAAAATGTGATATGCGATCGATACAATAATTTCACCACTCCTTTTCTGAAACACAAAGTCCTGGCAATCATAGGTAAAACAGCTATAAAATAAGAAACATATAATAGCCTTATTTTGTAAACTGAGCAGAGCAAGATCCAACCTATCGCATAAAACACAGCGGCCATCCTAGTAATAATATAACATAAACTTTTTCTTTTAAAACTGTCGGCAGCTCAAATTGTTTCATCCTTTTCTGCATCTAGAACTAGTAGCTAACTTAATTATGCTCTGTACGTTTTAAAGCTTTCTTTTCCAAAAGTTTCAAACAAACCAGAAAAAAGAAACTCTGCATGACGTACAATCTCATAAAAGAAGGCTATGAGTACTATTATGATCCCCTACTTCCCGATTTCCCGTTCCTATCGAGACCATCTGCGAACTTTTCGCGATATTTCTTCTCATTCTAATCATGACTTTTTTCTCTCTTGCTTCAGTGAATGCCGTTCTCCTCGAAATTTAAGCGTGAATTTCACGCCAGTGGATATCGACTGCATCTCATTTTCGTTGAGGTATTTTTTATTTTACTTTTCCTAAGAGGAGAGAGGATAGAAAATTACAACCTTTGCATCACGAAAGGGTGACCATTTTTCGCTGTTATCGCTCTTTTGCGCAACTGACGGAAGAGCAGACGACCGACCATAAAATAAAATTTGCAATCCGTTCTCCTGGTTTTACCTGAATGTTTGAAAAATTGTAAAAACTTATTTCCTTGCAGCGTGAAATGTGCAGATTACATCAAAAATACAAACTGATTTTTCTTTTTAAAAGTATAAAACTGTATTTAATTTTGTTCATGTATAAACAAACTGTGAATTCTAACATTTAGTCCAGCTTGCAGAAATGCACAACAGTATGAGAGCGTAAGGATTAGTTACAAGGATTTCTGATCATATTCAATCTTTCGTTCAATATTGCCTTTCCGTTTTTGCCATTTTGCATCAATTAATTTCACGAGGGATAGAAATTTTAAAAACTCTTATGTCTACATTACACGATTTCATTGTACGGAATATTAAAATATACGCATTTTGCATTTCATTTCAACTTAATGGATTGCATTAAATCTACTTCCTCGGCAGCGCATAAACCACAATAGAATAAACGCACTCTTTAAAATTCACTATACTTGCTTACGATAGCGACACTCTGGCGCTAGCTTCACTTAACTGCATTACATCTCGTTCATTTTATAATTCACAATGCACAAAAACTATGTATATCATCTGGAGAATTACCTAATCGTTGCCCCAGGTTCTATTCAAATACTATAATAAATCTAAAACGATGTGTAAAAGAAATTAAACAAACAATAAAATAACACGTTTTTCACAGACAGTTCAATATTTCTCATTCAATTAATTCAGTTCTCACTTCGCGACAAGGCACAAACACAAAAATACTGAAAATATCTATATTAAAAATTACGAAGTAAATCTTAAACACTTATTTCCTCGAATAAATTCCAGAACGGATTAAGCATAATTTAATTCGCAATAATAAAATAAAGCATTATCTTTTTGTTGCGAAGCTTAGTTTCTCTAGATTGGCATTAAATCCAGTATTCTTCTAAGTTTCAAATGTAAACAAATATGGCTGCTTTTGTACACATAATTAGGCTTAGCCGCACTTAAACAACTCCTAAATTGTTGATAATTCTACAGATCTTGCACGCAGATTTACTAAAGGCATAAAAACCTTTGCCCGGAAAATAAGAACAACATAATTCAATCATTTTTAAAGCAAAAAATGCATAATTTACCAACATATAAGAATAAAAACCTGAGTTCATTGAGCCGAATAACAGAGTGGATATATATATATGTTTATATATATATATATGTTTATGTACTTTTGGTGCGGACGATTGCAACCAAAATAGGAGGTCTACATGTTATGGCAGTACATCTACATGTTATGGCAGTAGTATATACAAAATTTCAACGTTTTGAGGCTACTCGTTTTTGAATTATGAAAGATACATACATACGTAGGTACGTACGTGCGCAGAGACGCCACAAAAAAAATCCCTTCGGAATCCATTTTAAATTAGTTTTATAATTTTTTTGAGGAAAACGAGTTCTTGATTCTGGCCTTACGTACGGATATTACTAAAACGCATCGTTAAATTGCATTCGATAGCTGTCAAAATGGATATTTCGTTGAAATATGATACCCAAAATATTTCACGATTACAATACTTCTTTTTTACTTCGTACAAGGAAGCAAAAAAGAAGCACCTCTAGTAAAACTAGAACAAAATGCGAGTTTAGAGAGTTTTTAGAATTTTAAAGTCCAAAACGAGTAAACTCATTTACCATGATTCGAATTAAGACCTTCCTATTCACAGCTGAATATGCTACCAGTTAAATGAAGGCACTCATGGGTGGAAGGCAAGAATTTTTTATATGTTACTTTCGTTTGACTGCGTGGCAACAAACAGCGTCTATTGCACGAAACGCCTTTCGTCCTCTAACTTCAATCTCAAACAATTTCGAGTATTTGAAATCTATGTTATTAGTGCTTGTATTTATTGTTCTTGATGATTTGTTGTTAAATGGAACGTTCTGTGTCTAGGGTACCTGAGTGTCTTTAAAGACAATTCATTGAAAGTAAAGATCATACTATTGTGAAAATCTGTAGATCATCTGTTATATTTCGACAATAATCAAATTTCGACATCTGTTATATTTCGTTTGAATAAACGCATAGAGTAAGAAATTTAGTATTGAGTCTACAAATATGGCAACCATTAGAAATATGCTAGTTTAATGATTATAAATTTATACTGATTATAAATTCAGTTCGAGAAAATGCATTCAAATTTCCTCCTAGCAAATTTTGTCCTCATGAATGTTTCGTCATCTGCCAGAAAGAGCTCATTGTATATCTTATTAGCGGACTGCGGCCAAAGCAAAATTTATAAGCTGTATGTACACCTGAAAAAAAATGCATAAAAACATTTCAGTATAAATCAAATTAGTTCATTCTTTCCACGCAGCAATCAATTCTTAAGAAATTTTTTGTTGCCAAACCAGGAAACAAAACCTTTTGACGCTTCAGGTTAATACGTATATGCATGACGTCATGATTTGAATTTAATGTAATCTAACGAGTTTTTCTCAATACTAATAAAAGAACTAATGTGATAATAACATACGGTGTTAATTGTCCTAACTTAAAGCACAATAGTTGCCAACAACAGCTATTTATTTAAAATGCTGACATTAGCAAAATATTTTCGACACAGAATGACGTCATATGTAATCGCTTGCTTTCTTCAACGTCAGAATATGACCGTATGTAATCTATATATATAAAGAAGAAAGTCTGTGTGTGTGTTTGTAATAACTCAGTCACTAATAACTCAGTCACTACTACAACTATTGTCACCAAACTTCCTGCAGTTCTTTCCTGGCTCCTGGAAGAGTTCGACGTCCACGTTTTTCCAAAAAAGTATCCAAAATCAGAGATAATAATTAAAAGCTCAGAAAACAAGCGCTAATTTCGCATTCATTTTTCCGAGTGGCAACAGTCTTTCCTCAAGATAAAAATGTTTTATTTCGAAAAGTGTTGCTACTGCTCGCTTTCAAGTGGTAAAGTTTGTTAATAAAAATGTGTAAGTCTTACAAAATCTATATATGTAAAGAAGAATGTGTGTTTGTTTGTTTGTTCACGTTACTGATTTCTGATCAATCATGATGAGAAATCAGTTTTGCCGCATTTAATCGACTAAAATTGAATATAGGTGAAACATTGGCTAGAACTTGAGCTTTAACGGCAATTTGATTAAAAAGTCGAAAATCGTTAAAACCTGCGTGCCATTATTGCCGATATAATGAGAGAGAATTAATTTATTTTTCTATAGAAATTTTTATGTGGTTCCGTATCGCATTTGACTGAAAAATGCATGACTATGAATTGTATTTTTTGCATCATTATTAGAAACGGATTACAGCGGTATCGTTCTCTCTATTGTTAGATGCATTACTCTCAGTCTAATTTAATTGGCATCAGGTACTACTAATAATATGTTTATTTGGCAATGCTAATTTTATTTCATATTTTGTAAGACTTACAGATTTTTTGTTAAAACACTGCGATTTGGAGACTAGGAGTGGCAACACTTTTCGAAATAAAGCAGATTTTTATCTCCAGCGTGCGAGACTGTTGCCACTCTGAAAAAGGAGTGCGGAAATTAACATTTCAGAGTTTTTAAATAATATCTCGATTGATTGAAGTCGTACGAAGTTGACAGTGTTTGAAATGGCTTTCCACGAATTTTTGACGCCACAAACAAACAGACAGACGAGCATCGATTTTAATATTGTTGCGTTATACGGGTTCGTGGATTTGAGAGTATCCGATGAAAACACGATGCAGAACAATAAAAAGCACAATTTATTTACAGGAATCACTATTTACAGCACAGTTCCAAAATCACCTTTAAAAGCGTCGAAAATCTACAATAAATACGCTGAAACAATCAGCAACACAGCTTCAAGCTGTAACTGTAAAGTTAGCTTCACGGCAACACTAAACTTATAATAAACACCGTGGAACAATCACCAATCCACTGTCAAGCTATACTGTAAAGATAAGCTTCACGGCAAAGCACTACTCGATTGCTTTCCGTTCACAGAACTCTCGCGTAGCTTAGCACTCACAGTAAGCACAACGCTCACGCCAAATGGGCGATAAAGTCGCCAATCTGGCAACTCTACCATACACTATTTTATGGCAACCCTAGTGCTATGCCGGAAAGCTTACATACAGGCGCAACCGCCGAATTTTTCGTAACAATATTATAGATTTACAATCTAAAATTAGGAGACAACAAGTGTTTTGACAAAATGGAATTTTCTTCATACGGTGAAAGCGAACTGTTTGTTTGCGAAGTAAAAGCAATACAACCGATTTGCAAGTATTAGTAACTCAATTAGAACTTTAATGAAAATTTAAAGCTCGTAACGTACACTTCAGGTTCAACTGTAATTCAAACTTCAACATGCTGCTAGCAGAAACTAACGCCCACGCGATGTCAAACGCAATTAACCGAGAAATGATTGACGCAAATCAGAATTTCAGTGAAAACTGTTTCCAACGTCTAATTAAAGCCGCACTTCTGTACAGCTACAGTTAAATTTAAAATTTATTAGCCTATTGACTATGAATCTATTACTCTGCAACTAAAGGCAATACATTTACCCGACATATAATTAACATGGCCGCTGTTTGTTAATACGGCTTCATTTTCGCATAGTAGAACGAGCTGATTACATTTCCTCTTTCCGAATAACGTTTTATGACGGCAACAGTTCATTATTTCAACAGGATGTGAGTTTCTTTCTTTAATGAAAAATGGTATGAGTTTGTTAGCATATTGAAGGTCAAATAAGGAATAACTGGTCAAAGATTATAATTAAGGAAAGTTATGAAATTTCAATATTACATTATTGATACTGCTTTAACTTGCAGAACATTCTTTAATACGGTTTGTGCATTTTTGCTTTCTAAGTTGTAAATACTATTTCATGAAGATAATAATTGTATAATAATATTACTAGCAATGCAAAGTACGCTGCTGGGGGAAAAACAGCGCATCTAAAAGACGAAGCTCACATTATAAGGTATTTCTCTCGCCTTCTTAGCATGCCTCCGTGGTATAATGGGAGCACACTCGGAGCGACTCGAGAGGTCCGAGGTTTGAGTCCCGGCCAGGGCATTGCTCTTTTTTCATGTCTCTCAGCATCGAAATACCTAACGTCTCTACAGTGGCGCCCGAACTAAAAGGTAGTGGATGAAGATTTGGCGATTGGGTCCTCGAATACCAAGTCGCCCTTTAAAAGTGGGAGTATATACGGTATTTCTCCCGCCTTCTTAGTATGCCTTCGTGGTGTTGTGGTCAGCACACTCGGCGCGTATTAGAGAGGTCCGAGGTTCGAATTCTGGCGAGGGCACTGATCATTTTTCATGTCTGCTGCTTAAAACAACCTAATGTCTCTACAGTGGCGCCCGAACTAAAAGGTAGTGGATGATGATTTTACACCACTAGAATTTGACGACTGGATCCCTAGTCCCCAGTCGCCCTTTAAAATGGAGACTATGTAAGGTATTCCTCTCGTCTTCGTGGTGTAATGGCCAGCACTTTCGGCGCGTATTCGAGAAGTCTGAGGTTCGAGTCTCATCGAAGGCATTCTCATTTTTCACGTAGCATAAAAAATCTTATGTCTGTACATCATGGAGATCTCTCAGTACTCCGTACTCAACGTTGACAAACAACTGAGAAACTGATGTTCTCCCCGGACTTATATTGCTTTCCACCAGCCGCCGAGAAATCTCAAGTACCTCCCACTTCTCGATATTACCGGAAAGCATATAAGGGCCGTTCATTATATGTAACGATTTATTACAGTTATTCAATTAAGTACCAATTACAGTTATACACGAACAAGACCAAAATGTCGCCAAATGGTCGCCGAATTTGGCAAAACGTCTCCAAACTTGACGACAAAATTTAGTCACCAAAACCATGGCCACCTTGGCGCTATCTCGTCAATTTAACGTGATAATTATTTACGCAATGTGAAATAAACTTGCCACCTGTAATGTTATTTTACCTGCAGAGCTTCGTCTTTTTAAAGCATTTCATGTTACGTTATACAAAAAGTACTACAGCCTCCTATGCCCTTTCACTAAAATTACTCACACATACACAAATTTCGTAACAATACATTCTCATCACGTACATTGCACCCTTCAGCCATCCCAGAATCATTCACACGTGAAGCATTCTTCATACACCCATGGAACTTTCTACAAAAATTTTTCAAAAGAACTGAAACTTATTGATTTACTCGCTTCTTTACCCAACATAGCCCTGGTAACCTATAATCCAGAAAATTTTGCGGCAAAGATAGTTCCGCCTACGAGAAAAACTGGCCTATGTGCAAACTGCCCCAGTGGATCACCTCCCTCGCTATTGATGGAAAGAAAGAAAGGCACAGTTCCAAAAAAAATAGCGAAGCAAAAAACATTACATTTTTTCATCAACACACATACGATTTGTGCTCATGATAGAGAAGCAATAAAAAGACAGCTTTTAGCTAATTTTGAATTTTTTTTACTACCTGGTGATCATTGATGAGTGTTTAAAATTTTATAAACTTTTTATTTGTTTCATTTTATTTTGAAATTCCCAGAACATTTTTTAGCCGCTATAAACATCAGGTAATTAATATCTAAAATACTGTAACAGTGACAGTGGGTAAAAATATTATATTTATACACCGATTTATTTCAATTGCTTTAACATTATTGCATTTATTATTATTATAATATCTCGTTATTATTTAAGAAATAAAAATGACATATTTAGAATTGTTTGATAGAAATTTGACTGTAGCAGAAGTGAAGGCAATACATGCTAAGAAAATCAGCTAAAAATTTGGAAAACTTACAGAGATAGTAACATACCTTTAAGAGGACATATATATTTAATCAGTTTTAAACATGAGTGCGATTTAAAGGTATAGAATAATAATTACGACTGAATGAAACTGAATCAGTAGTTTTTTTTTTTTTTTTTTGGAGCTAGGCACGATGTGCTATTTATTGCCTCGAGACAGGTTTAATAAAAAAAGTTGCATTATATTTTTGATTTCATTTATTTCATCTAGGAAGTTATTTTCAAGACGTTTCTCTCGTAATTCTTGTGATTCAATACCCGTAATGAAATACTAGTTTTAAATGCAAAACCGTGTTACATTTTGTTTAAAATATAAAGTTGGTAATACAACGATATTCTCACCTTTGAAACAACGGTAGAAAATAAAAGAACTGCGAATGTATAGAGAATAATAGCTATTTTCTGGCGTACCTAATGCGACCATTTTAATTGCCATTATCATATTATTGATTAAAACATTAAATATTATTAAAAAAATAAAGCTCATATATGGAGCACAAAATTATATTAAAAACTTAAACTAAAATTCACAAAATTGAAAAAAACGAAATGCACCAAAATAAGTCAAACAAAAATCTTCAGCTGATATTTCTGCTTCTGCTCTTTTCCTATATCAGAACCCGTGCTACTTATAACAACTTTTTTACCCTAAAAATTTTCAAAAGAAAAGAAAATCTGAAAGCTTCCAGATTTTACATTATGCCCAAAGGGACTTTTTTTAACGTTTTGTGTGTTACCTTTATTTATTAAATTTCATGTTTTTTGCACTTAAATCATAAAATTCAATTCAACAGCAATATTGCAAAATAATTTTAAAATGAGCATATCTATAGAATTTCAGATACACAGTCCCTCGCGATGGAGATAAAAAATTTTTTTCGTACAGTGTTGCCATTGCCCGCTTTGAAATTGTTGAGTTTGTTAATCCAGAATTCGTTAAAGTGTTACAAAATATGAAATCGATAATAAAACAAATTTCAAATTAGAGCTTCCAGATGTACATATTCGGTGGAAAATTAGGTTATTCAAAACTTGATGGCTCTAGGTACCGTTGTTTTATCACAGTGCGAGAACCATACGTACATTCATGCAGATTCTTCATTATTTAATTTCCTTAAATACGATAGAGGGATGTAATATTTAGTGGCAATAGTTTGAAAATTGGAGCAACGCAGAAAATGAATCGACGCAGAACGCCAAAACGAAATCAATAGCCCTTCGGGGTAACACCCTTAGGGTTAAAATCTAAACACTGGGCTTTTTGTTGCTATTATAATAAACTACTCATTTCTATTTTCCCCTGAAATAAGATGAAAGAAATATTCAGATTGAGTCTAATTGCATGCATTATAATTCTAAAACGATTATAGGGCAATTTTTAATAACTGACTTTTTACAATATTTTTAGCAACTGAATTATTACTATACCATTATTTTACTGATTTTTGAGTGAACTGGACCTTTTGTTGATAATATAATAAACTAGTTATTTCTATTTCCGTCCTGAAATAAAATGAAAGAAAAATTCAGATTGAGTTTAATTATATGCCTTATAATTCTAGAATGATTATAGGGCACTTTTATTTCAAATGGATGTTTAATAACTGACTTTTTACAATATTTTTAGCAACTACATTAGTACTATACCATTATTCTACATAGGCATTTTTGAGTGAAGTGTATTATATACATTTCTCATTGTTCCAACTCCACAGGTACACCCAGTTCTTGAATAAATATTAAAATATACATTTTGGTTTTTAATTTATAAGAATCAACGTTTTTCAGTAGGCATGCTCTAGTGGTGTAAGAAGTTAAAATGTCCAACTATAATCTGTTACTATAGGAACTACAGGATCACTTTTTGTCCTGCCAAGCTTGTCTCGTAATAACAGCTGCAGCAAATACTTTGAGTCGCTTAATGTTTTCCCTCATTCCATTTCCGTTTCACGTGTTTAGTTCTCTCAAATGATGGAGAGAAAATCGATGTTATTTAACGATGGCGACCCGCATTACGATAGCCAGTGGGTGGGTTGGCAGTGGCCTTGAAGAGCTCATTAAAAAAAAGTAAGGGTAGGCTTTCTCTTTTAGATTGAAGACCCGCTTATGTTTAATACATAGGATTAATAACAAAGATGTAAAAGTTTTACAGAACAAATAAAACAAACAAATATTTTCAACAAATATATATTTTATTTTATTTTGCTTTTTATTTAAGATAATTTATAATTAAAAAAAAACTTATATAAAATTGGTTGACGACACGAGAAATACGATTTACAATTTACGATATCTGCAGTTATATTTCTAGTAAATGTTAAATCTATAAATGAATTACCAAGTGTACTTTAATAGTTATTTGGCACCATAATTTAGATTAAAATGATGTTTCATAAAATCAAATGCATTGATGTCTAGATTAAAATATCCCATCATAATATGTGTTTTCTTCTTTTCTTCTTACGTACGTTAAAGGTGTTCGTGGATTTGGAGTGAATAACGACGACACTTGATAAAGCATCGAAACACACTTTATTCGCCAGTATTTATCAAGACAGCTCCAAAATCACGTTTACAGTCGTCAAACAACTACTATAAGCGCGCTGAAACAATCAGCGACACAGCCCTCAGCTATCAGGCTATAATGGCGGCGACAGCTTCACAGCAAAGCACCAGAGAACATCTCCCGACTCTACTCGGTCGTTCTCGAAACTAAGTACTCTAGAGACTCTCCACGCTACAACTCGCGATGCGCTCGACGATACACTAGAGTACCACTCCTGACTCGGTTCGGTCGTTCTCGGAGCTCAACACACTCGACGATGCCCTAACTCCCGATACACCAAGAAACTCTCTCGATGCACTCGACGAGCAATTCAGTACAAGGCTACGAGAGAATCGTAACTGTCTATCAACTCGCTAGACGAGACGCTAACTAACTCTCAACTCGACAGACTAGGTACTGACTGACTATCAACTCGATAGACTTCGCACTGACTGACCTCCGCGTACCAGCAGGATTTATATAGCTTTTGGCTTGTGTTCGAGAACATTCTGGGAAAAACCAGGAAAAATTCGTTCCATCCGTCTACAGCATATCGCCAATTTTGTCGCCAGATGGGCGATTTCTCGCCAAATGTGGCAACCCTACCTTCCCTTGCTATTTTCTGGTAACCCTAAACCTGCTTTGCGGGGAAGCTATCTTACCGCGCCTGGACATTTCGTAAAAATATAAGCATCTGTATCTGCAGTAAACTCTTCATCGATGAATAAAGTAATCTCAGAATATTTTATTAATGCACTAAGCAAGAATATTTTGAAATCTCCCGAATTAACAACTGAATATATATGGATGCTAGAATAAATCTTGACTGTCCATTAACAATTGTTAATTACGTCAACCATACGAATATCGTCTGCTTCTTAGTTCTCTATTCTTTTACGCTGCTTAACAGTAAACGAGTGAAACACTGCAAACACCACCCGAACACGCTGACTGTCTATCAGATGGCCTTATCACTCACAAGAAGTTGCGCATGCGTAACAGTAACGAGTAAAACAGTTAAGAAGTATCAGTAAACGAGTAAAGCTCTGCAAACACCACCCGAACACGCTGACTGTCTATCAGATGACCTTATCACTCACAAGAGGTTGCGCATGCGTACGGAGCTTTGATCTCGCCAAAATTTCACCCTTATTATATTTTGATTTTATTTTTAGTCGAAAGGGGCTTTGTCCCTGAAGGACTATTGCTCTCGTTTTGCAATTTTGCGTCGGAAACATTAAATGTCAGTTCACTTTTCAAACTGTTGCCACCAAATATTGCAGCCCTGTATTATATTTAAAGAAATAAATAATGAAGAATGTGCATAAATGTATGTCCGTTTCTCGCATTGTGATGAAACGACTGTACCTACAGCCATCGAATCTTGAATGACGTAATTCTGCTGCGAATATGGTCATCTGGAAGCCCAAGTTTGAAATTTCTTTTATTATCGATTCCATATTTTTTAAGGAATTGTTGATTAACAAACTCAAGGATTGCAAAGCGAACCATGGCAACGTTGTGCAGAAAAAACATTTTTATCTCCAGCGCGTGTGGCTGTGTGTAGGAAATTCTAAAGATATGCTCAGTTTAAAATTGCGATTTATTTTGCGATATTGTTCTGTAACTGAATTTTATGGTTTAAGTGCGAAGAACATAATATTTAATAAATAAAGGTAACACAGAAAATGTTAAAAAAACGCCCCTTTTCTGTGTTACCTTTATTTATTAAACTGAATATAATTAACACAGAAAATATTAACACAGAAAATGTTAAAAAAACGTCCCTTTTCTGTGTTACCTTTATTTATTAAACTGAATATAATTAACACAGAAAATGTTAAAAAAAACGCCCATTTTCTGTGTTACCTTTATTTATTAAACTGAATATAATTAACACAGAAAATATTAACACAGAAAATGTTAAAAAAACACCTCTTCCTAATTTGATGTGTGTTTTTGCGAATGCGCTCTTTCATCTATCTAATGAGGTAATTTAGATTGACTGTAACATTTTTAGTACCGAAGATATGAGCATTTGCGTGCATCTCTAATAGCGTCTTGTTTTTGCTTTCCCAACAGATCACTGTAGAGCATCGTAATCCTACGTTTAAAAAAGAATACCTTATAGAAATGGAAAGATCATTGGGATTCGAACCATTGAGGCACAAATCCTTGATCATGCTGCCTGGCTTACAAAAGAGTAAATGAACTTCTCAATGGTCCTAAATTAGGAAGGGAGGTAAATGATACTCGTTGCTGTTTAAATTCTATAGATTGCGTCTTCTGGTTCTCCTCAGTTCCCTTTCCGCAGGAGTTGCTCTTGAGTTTCCCAGTTGTCCTTAGGAGGTGATTAAAACAAATTATCGCTGACGTCTATGAGTACTGTTTTGATGTGCGTAATTAGCACATCTAATTAATAACTAGAAGATTTGTGGTTCGAATGTCGGCGAAGGTACACTGAGCAAAAAAAAAGGGGGGAATGGACAGTTCTATATCTCCCGTTCTACTGGGCCGATTGACGAAATTCAAGTTGCGTTTTTCATGTCTGCAAAGCGCGACTTAGGATATATATTAGATTTATATGTAGCATCATTCTAACATAGGTATGTTGACAGAAAATCGGACTT
This sequence comes from Stegodyphus mimosarum, assembly GCA_000611955.2. Lineage (NCBI taxonomy): Eukaryota > Metazoa > Arthropoda > Arachnida > Araneae > Eresidae > Stegodyphus > Stegodyphus mimosarum. The sequence continues at coordinate 60,741 of KK114023.1, read as the reverse complement.
TTATTGAAATTGACATGCCTTTTTTTTTATATTTCGACTCTACGACTCAAATTATGCTTTATATTAAATTTCGTAAAATTTGGTGCGACATTTACGAAAAAATTCAAAAATTTATCTTTTCGCAATCAAGAATAATTTATTTGGCGAGCTTCTTAATTTACAAAAAGCTATTTTCATTTTTAATCCAAAGCGGGTTTGTCCCTGAAAGACGATTTTGCGTTGATTCACTATAAATGTCCGATTCACTTTTCAAATTGTTACCACCAAATGTTATCACCCTGTATAATATTCAAAGAAATTAAATAATGAAGAATCTGCGTAAATGCATGCATATTTCTCCAAATGTGATAAAGCAACGTTACCTAGAAGCATCCAGTTTTGAATAACGTACGTTTCCACGCCAATATGCCTATGTGGGAGCCCGAATTTGGAATTTGTTTTATTACCTATTTCATATTTTATAAAACTTTAACGAATTTTTGATGAACAAACTCAACCATTTCAAAGCTAACAATGGCAACACTCTACGAAGAGAACAAAAAACGTAAACCACATTTGTGTTATTATCGCTTTTATGAAATATGCCGAATTTCAAAGAGCGCAAATATATAAATTCACGTATATCTTAGAAAATTTTGAATACAAAACTCTAATTTTTTGCAGGTATGTTCAGAAATATATCTACTTAAAATGATGGCAAAAGTTTTATAGATTATGATTCAAAATTATTTTCGAAAAATTTATATTATTATTTAAAAATGCAAATTTTGAAAATAAACCATAAAAAATGGGCGAATTTCATTTGGAATGAAACTTAATTTCGAAATGTGAAAGAAGGAATCAAGAAAGTTTAATAAAGAAAGAGATATTAATAAATATGAATCAAATTCAATTAAAAATGAGGAGATAAAATTTTGAGAGCTAATTTTTTAAAAAGTACTCGCGCGAGTTTTACAAAATTTGGTAATTTGGCATCATTTGAGTCGTAAAATCGAAATATGGAAAAATATTAGCATGTCATTTCAGAAAAAGTCCAATTTTGTGTCAAAATACCTTTGATAGGGCAATGCTATATATAAATCTAATATATATCTTAAGTCGCGCTTCCGAGACTTGAAAAACGCAATTTGAATTTTGTCAATCGGCCCAATAGAACAGGAGATATAGAACTGTCCCATTTTTTTCGCAGTGTAAAGCTGATTTTTTATGTTTCCTCCTCCAATTAAGCTAAATAACAAAATCTGCTTTACAACTTAATGGTTTAAAATTTTATATCATCATTTTATTTCTAAGAAAAGTATGTAGGCTTTCTTTTTGTAAATAAGTAAAGTTCTTAAACCCTACTAAGACGGACAGGCGAGTTTCTGTCCCGTCTGTGAAATCATTTACTGAAACAGAAGGAGGTTTAAACAAACGTTTACATTTAAAACTTTAAACTGAAGATTTGTGTTTACAGTTTATGTGAGGCAATCGCGCTCTCTATGAACAAAGAGGACGCCAAAGCCAGCGAAATGCAAAGAAAAAAGAAAACGATTACGATTATTATATTGCAATTCAAAATAGATCACGCGCTGAATAGTTGAAATATTAAGCAAAAATCTTTAGAACAGTTTTGTAAGTTACATAAACGATGTAGTTATACTACATGACTCTGAATAAAAAATTTATAATAAAATAGTTTATTTGATTTTATAGTTTAGAATTCTGCAGCATACGGGATATACGTAACCGATAGTCTAAATGCAGATTTTAAATACATTCGATGCTGAAGACTTTAGTGCAAGTGTTGTGAGCCAACGCGATTAGTAATAGCGCGATCAACTTCGGCTAACAAATTGGCTAATGCCGTATAACTAAGTAGCAGATCTGGGCGAGAGAATCGCATTAAGGTCTGCGTTACTGCCAAAAACTCCCTCTATACACCTTCAAAAACTTGTATCTTATGTAACATATGTGTGTATCAAGTCCTACACACTCGTATCTCGTTTACATGCCGAGGAAAGGAAAAGAATAGCAACATAGTTGCAAATCATTAGAAAATGAATTAATTGGTAATATGCTTTACAATTATAGCTTTTTGAGATATTTAAAATGTTAAAATATTTTTAATGACTAAAATGTCAAAAATTAAGAAAATGCTGTTACGGATTTTGTATTTAGTTAGCTATTTTTTGTAGAATTGTAATTAAATGTTTTTTTCCCGTGCAGTGACGACTATGAAGAGAAAGCTACGCCGGAAAAGTAAAAATGCAAGAGCACGTGCATTTAGCATTTAATAAATAGATATCTCGTAATCTCGTCTTTTCCTTTCCACAAACCTCGAGAAAACAAAAATTATCAGAATGTTCTCGTTCAGTGTTGCCAGATCGTGCGATTTTCCACAAATTTGCGACTTTTGACAAACGTATGCTACTAAAAATTTAATATTTGCGATTTTGCCAAATTTTTGCGACATCCATCATGTTATTATGCTATTTTTTGTGACTTAACAGATTTTTTTAATGTATCGTAAAATGCTTTTATGTTAAAATAATGTATCAATTAAAAATAATTTATATTAAAAAAACACTTATTTAGGCTTAAATATAAGTTGTCATCTATCAATCTTGTTTACATGTGGGCTTTCCTTTTCAAGGCTGCACAGCCTGATGCCGGTACCGTTATATTGTAGGGTTTCTTTTAGTTCGCGTAATAATTTATTTTTGGTATCTTACTTGAACTTCTCGTTTTCTCCTCGCATTTCCTCGCCAGAATGCGAATTTAAAGTTAAGTAATAACAACGAGAAAGGGGTAAGAGAAGTCAAAAAGTTGGAAAGAAAGAAAAAAAAATGCTTCCTGGCCTCTCACCACCCTCCGTCGTCCCCTGTGCGTTTTGTTTTTCGGTCAGTCCAACCCCCAGTTCTATGGTGATAATAAATCGAACCAAACAACTTGAGCTTGCGCGCCATATATTGGGTACCCAAACAGAGAAAGAAATGAAAGTTATACTCCTCATTATAATATTGCTAAGAACTAAGGAATGGAAATGACTTAAAAATCAAAGCAGCTATATTTTTCCGAAGTAACAAGACAAATAAATTTAAGTGAAAGAACAATGCTTTCTTAAGTAATCAGAATCTGAAATAGATCCTCCACATAGAACGGAAAACTCACTGAAAAGAATTCCTCATTTTAAATGCTCACGATTAAGCAAAAAAGAACAATGAATTAAAAAAAATTAACTGCCAACTTAAAAAATTTAGTACAAAAGCGCTAACCGTCTAAACGTAATGGATATCTGCAAATTAATTTAAAAATAGAAACCTACATTAAATGAGAATTAATTAAAAAAGAAATGAATATTTGAACAATTGAAATTGAGTAATAGGATTTTAAAATTGTCGTTAAAGCTAAGATGCGTAATTAAAAAGACTAAGAATCGAATACAGTTTGTAACTTACAGAACTAAACAGACGGTAAATTTGTGATGACGTCAGAGGTCATGTGAGCATGCGGAACTATGACGTCACAAAAATTACTTCATCTCTGACGTAATTTGTGATTTTTGCGACTTTTTTAGTCTTCTTTTGCTACTTTAGTTAAAATTTTCTGGCAACACTGTTCTCGTGCATGATTAAAAAGCTGTAAAAAACCGAGGAAAAACATTTCAGTTTAGTTGTTTTAAGCGAACTGTTGTTGTTTACTTCGCTGCTGTAATTTTGCGATCGGATTTAGCTTTCTCTGCGCTTTAGATTGCGTTGTATTTAACATTTTAGTAGTTCAAAATATAGCTACTGTTTACTTTGTGTTATATTTTGATATTGTACGAGTATCTTCGAGGAAACATACAGCGATTTTGTTACCTTTCTTGTGACAAGAATAAATGTTTATTGACTTTTTATCGGCCTTGTGCATTCAATCCATTACGAACCAGTACGCATGCAACAATACCTTAATTACACAATTAATATTCCTAACTATATCGATCTGTTACAAATAATTTTGGTCTAAACTTTTAATTAGAAATTTTATTATTATGGTTCTGTCTGCAACGAAAATGAATAATAAAACAAATGAAGTTGCTCTCTTCTATTTCCTTCCCACAGTTGACTATGATCTATTATTATCTGTCTGTGAAGTGCATGTCATTAATTAAAGCTTCGATTTAAGTACAAATGCTTACGGTATTCTCTCGTAATTTATTGATCATAAAAGTAATACTCAGCATGTAATTTTATGTTGCAGCTAACAGAAAAGTCTCTGAGGTCGTCAAAACGTGTAGACGAAAAACATCCAAAAGCAATTCATTTTTTAAAATAATTCATCTAAACAAAGCTTTCTATACAATTGCTTAAAGTAAGCTCATTTGTTAAGCTGATGTAAAACAACGTTTGTAAGCCTGAAAAAGTTTCATTTTCTCATTCCTATTATTAAAATTAGAAAGGCTAATTAATTTTCCCATTTTTTCTCATAATTCTATAATGTTTTCTCTAACTACAATAGTTTAAATTTTTTATATTTTTTAACTGTTTGTCTGTAGGAGACATACATGAAATAGGGGTATTAAAAATATGAAATACATAAACAGTTAGGATTATTTGAAAATTTATCTGAAATATTTAATGGGAAACAGGGTTGCCTAAATGATATCATTTCCGTTATTGAAGTCACCTAAGTAAAACAAGAACTGCTTAATATAGTCAAAAATATATCCTTCTAATTCTGATGTAAGTAGATATAGTTATAACAATTCTTTTGTACAAATAAAAGCAGAGTATGTTATAGTGCTAATGAACAAAAGAAAGCAATAAGCCATGCAGTTTTTAAACTGCATAAAAAAAGGGATTTCAAAGGCTTTTGCCAAAGAAATGTTTTGCATTTTAGATGATAAATTCTGAAAAACGCATTACGTTCTTTTCGTCATATTATTTTAATGAAATTAATTAAAAGTGCTTATATTTCAAATGCTAAATATACTTCATGTTTCTTCATATTTAATTAATTTTATATTAAAGTATCTTCATTTCATTTCTGCATTTTCTAAGCATTTATGGAGAAAAATGTTTTAAACGCTTAAGAAAAACAAAGATTTCTCTACAAATCAATACTAAATAGTTATATATGTATCTGTTTTTATTAACTCTAATTTCAACTCTTCGTATTCCACAAAGTATAGCACGAGACTTACACAAGTAAGTTATAGCATTAACAAAATAAATAAACAAATGTACAATAGCACTGTGAATGGGAGGGGGAAATTAAGAAAAAATAAGTAAATAGGAAAAAGAACAATAAAAAAGAATAAATAAGAATAAAAAGATAAAAAAAATAAATAAGAATAAGAAACAAATAAAAATAAATTACTCAAAAAAAAAAAAAAAAAGAAAAAGAAACGAAACGAAAATTACGTCCAAAGGGGCGTTTTTCTCAACATTTTGTGTGTTACCTTTATTTATTAAATATAATGTTCTACGAACTTAAATCATAAAATTCAGTAAAAAAAAATATCGCAAAATAATTTTAAACTGAGCATATCTTTAGAATTTCCTATACACAGTCTCACGCGCAGGAGATAATTTTTTTTTCTGTACAACGTTGCCATTGCTCGCTTTGAAATCCTTGAGTCTATTCATTAAAAATTCGTAAAAGTTTTACAAAATATGAAATTGATAATAAAGCAAATTCCAAATTTCAAATTTCGGTTTCCACATGCCTATATTCGCAGCAGGATTACGTCATTCAAGATTCGATGGCTCTAGGTACCGCCGTTTTATCACAATGCGAGAAACATAAATACATTTATGCACATTCTCATTATTTAATTTCTTTAATACAGGGCTGCAGTATTTGGTGGCGACTGTTTGAAAATAAAACCGATATTTAACGTTTCCGACTCAAAATCGCAAAACGAAAACAGTAGTCCTTCAGGGACAAAGCCCCTTTGGACTAGTAAGTAAAAAGTAAAATGTCTTAAAAAATTCTGATAGATTCCACATTTTAACGGTCACCCGAAAAGCTTTGTTAAGGTTTTTTACGCTCTCGCTCATCTCGCAGTCTACAAGTCTATTATTATACTCACTCGTACTAACACATATTGTTTGCATTTATTAAGTATCCTTTTTTTCTCACTTACGTTATGTACAATTCAACAGAAAAATTACAAAAATTTTAAAAATATATCGTAGTATGTGTTTAGAATTCGTGAAACAGCGTTAAGTGTCGACATGCACGTTTCTGTTGTTTACAGTCTTTTCTCTGTTCGTCATAGCAATGTTCCGTTTTCTTACTAAGATGGGTTTGCAAACGTTTCCTTTTGTGTTTGTATTACTAAAGGTTTTGTGTGTTTACCACATTTATTAATTGTCACGTTCTTGGCTCTTATGCCACATAAAGTCCGATTCAACAGCAAATTCACAAAATATTTAAAAACAGCGTATCTTTAAAATTTCCAACAAACAGTTTTATTCCATACAGCACTGCTACTTTCTTTCTTTTCACCATCGACGGAACAGCTGGCCCACTGGGTTAAGTGCTTTTCAGCCTGCTGGATTTCGTCGATGGAATAAAAAAAAATAAATGCATAAATAAATATAAAAAAAGAGCTTAGTAGTGTGTCCTCCTGCAATTCCCCACGCTAAACGAGGAACATTGAAATAAGGACCAGAACGTGGAAAGAAGGTGCATGATGGGACTGCTGAGACTAAGGGGAACGCTTATTATGGTACATGTTAGGCAGACAGTTATACAGTTACGGTACGTGTTAGGAATACACTATTATGGTACATGTTAGGCATACAGTTATGTTAAGGGTATGCTATATAATCAGGTACAGATCTAAAGGTGAACAAATACATTACAAATTGTGGGATACGTTAAAAGAGTTCTGGATTAATCATTAAAAATAGGTTATAATAATAATAATAATAATAATAATAATAACAAGTAATACATTAAGTAAATTAATATATGTACAGAGCGGGCTGCTGACGGCACGGCGTCCAAGAAAAAAAGTACACTCCAAGCTGTCAGCAATGGTTTTAGCAATGGTAGTGCAGTCTCTGAAGCGGCTGAGCGCATATTTATTCTTTATTGTGCTCTTGAACCATGCCGGCATATTGATTGCAGCTGGTCTTTTTAAATGTGTAATCGCTGTGTGCAGGCAATCAAACAGATATTTGTGATATGGATCGCCAGTACTCCCACAAATACATTAGTCACTGTATCTTAGGCGAAATCTATGAAGATACAGCACTGCTACTGTTAGCTTTCAAACCGTTGAGTTTGTTAAGCCAAAATTCATTAAAGTTTTACAAAATTCGGGCTTCCAGGCGCCGATGTTCGTATAAAGGATAACGTTCTTCAAAATTTGATGGTTATAGGTAGCTTTGCTTTTTCACAGCGCGAGAAACATACGTAATGCAAATTCTTCATTATTAAATTTTTTTAAATATATACAGTGCGATAATAGTTGGCGGAGACAATGTGAAACCTGATACGCCATTTTTAGTTATTCAAAGCAAAGTGACGTTTCGAGACTGCTATCTTATTCGAATTTAAGGTTTCTTTTGGGTTAAAAATAATAAAAAAATGAGAAATCAATAATCTAAATTGAAAAAAAAAGCCAAAATTGTCTCTTAGGACCAAAAAATTTCAGAGAAAACTGGTGGCCACTATATCGACGGGCACATCAAATTTGCCTGACATATTTTTCTCTGCTGGACATAAATGACGCACTCCAGAAGAATATGCTTTACATCTTCATCGTCATTACTACAGGTCCACAAAGCACTTGTTGCAAGCCCAGATCGCTTTAAATAGCTCTTAAAATTGCAGTCAAAAAGTAAGTTGCAAAAGTCACAAAGTAAGTTACAAAGTCAAAATGAAGTCTAGTCAAAAATTAAGTTACATTAAAATCTGTTGAAAATTGAGCAACTTCTACTCTGTGAAAAACTGT